>JBAMHV010000026.1:2561723-2577230 GCA_037177535.1 Pseudomugil gertrudae | reverse complement strand
AGAACAAGCTAAAGACTCAGCTGTTCAAGGTGCATTTCAACACTTAGCTTAACTCTTCTATTTGATTTAGATCTATCCAGCTCTTAGCCACACTGATTATACTGAGGAAACAAATAGGAAATATACATATATACTAAAAGGAAAAAAAAAGGTCTCTAGCACTTCAGGACAACACCTGCGTCCTACAGGACAGTAGCTGTGTCCAACCAGACTTGCAGCAGTCTGGTACTTATCTATGCTGTTCCCTGTTGTTTGATTTCATGCTTGTGTTGTTTTATTCTCTGATGTACGTCGCTTTGGATTAAAGCATCTGCTAAATGCCTGCTAAAATAAAAGTTTTCTCTTCTCGTGTTAAGGCTTCTACTTTTATCCTTATGTGGAGCCTTGGGACTAGGTCACCATTTATGCTCCATAATGTAAGTTAATGGGGACGTTCCTTACAAATCTCGCCATAAAGCTGCGCCCTAATACTTTCATGTGACTTTTATGTTGTTGGGTCTGTTACCACCCGGCTCGCAGAGGGAAAAGGACCTAACATAAAATAAAAATATGCCAGATGGAAGATGGAGTTAAAGGGGTTTTTATTGTCTTAAAAGACAATTGACAACAAAAAAAGGTAGGAGGCAGGTGATGCTGCTCAAAGCAAAACAAACATAAGGCAACAGAGCAAAATATAATTCAAACCTTAGAAAGCAGCTACCTTAACTAATACAAAACAAACACTAAACCTAAGCCCAATCTACACAAAGTTCACAAGCCTTAACAGGCATCACGATTCACAAAACAAGTCTAAGATCAGAAGCAAAGTGGGCCAACTGTCTCCACTAAACAGTTGCCACCGAATGAAGTGCTGCAGCTCTTTTTAATCCAGTGGAACTGATGTGTTGTGCAGCCATTGGTTGTTTACAACCATCCAAAATCACCTGAAGAAGTACAAAAATAAGTTTTTGGTTGCTCTCCACAACCACTTCTTTAACCAAACTATCGGTGTGACTTAGGCAGGAGGTAGATGAAACTGTTAATCTGCCAGGTTCTTCTTTTTTTTTCTTTGAGTAAAAGTGAGATGTGCCCATGGATAGACCAGAGCGTTAGCTTTAGCGTTAGTCTGCTGATTTCAGCAATGGTTGTTTAGAGTGAAGCCAACTGAGTTCCATTACCAGAGATTCATCAACATCACATGTAACACCAGATATTAACAGTTCACCTGCAGTACTTACTGAAAAGTACAACTTTTTATCCAGATGTTTGCCTTTTCTCAATGATTTGCTGTGACATATTTTGTATTCTCCAGCTTATGAAGATGCCACTATCATACTCAAATCTGGAAAAAAAACTGAATGCAACAGAAGTCAGAAACTGAAAAGATAATAGCAAAACATCTATCAGTATTTTACAGAAACATAAAATGATACAGAGAAGAATATTTCAGTCGTCAAGCTGTAATGAATGACAGCCCTTAAGTAAAGCATATTATAACTATGACTCTGTTTGTGCATTTGAGTAAGATTTAATGGTTTATAAAACAATTTTATCCTGAAAAATGGCTGTCATAATTATTACTTAATTGCGTAATTTAGTGCATTGCAAACAATGTTGACATTTTGAGGGAGTGCTGAGTCAGAAAGCTGTCCAATCTGCATGTTTTAAAATATAGAGGGAATTAAGCTCACAGTCAGACAGGAGATAAATGCATGTGTCTTTGCTGGTGTAACCATGCCCAGCCATCCATTGTCTACTGCTTTATCCCAGAGTGGGGTCGCGGGGGTGTAACCATGGAAATGGATAATTGCATATAGCAAAATGTTTATATTCTATTAGTACTACTGTATATTGTTCTTCTAATATACCATTGTTGCCAAAGTTTATCATCCTGGACCACATGACCTCAGCCTCAGATGCAGCAGGTCCTTGATCATGTCCATCATGATTCAGATTTTCTCTGAGGATGAGAGAGCAACAGTAAAATTATTCACTGTTACGATATGTCGCGAGCTGGATGCGGTGGTTAGGCAGAGGAGGTTTTGTTTTGGCTTGTGTCTACATGTTTGTCTGGAAGGAATTATGACAATTTTTTAAAGGATTTTTTACCACTGTGAGAAATTGTGAAACATGAATGTTATAACAACGCAATTAAGATGTAATAGTATTATCCACAAATATCCCAATGGTTTACGAGATGTAGATACATCTCATAGGGAATGTAATCATTTTAAAGTAAATCCAGTTATATGTTGACTAACATATAAAAAACGTAGGCTATTGTTTTTAGCATTACATGAAAATATGGTGGAATTGAGCTGCTGGTTATACCTGAACTTTTTTTAAAACCTAAATAAAAGTGAACACAAAGTTGGTTTACAAGACAACAAAACCTTCACAGAATAAATATTGTTATTTTGCACATATTGACATACAGCGTATGGCGTACTCGCTCCTTAGTTCCAGTCTGCTTGTATGACACTAGCTAACAAATGTACTGATGTTTATTTTACTGTTAAAATTAAACAAAAAAAATAGAACAAGGTTTCTATGTTTACAATAAATATTTAGTAATATCTGTTTATATTATCATTTTTATTTAAAATATTAAGCCATGTTTTAGTCATCAATGGATCTAATAGTGTTTACATATAAATGAATGTAGCACTAACATCCTGATAATTCTTTCTTTCCAATATGAAATTAATATACATTTTATGTTTCATGTTTTTTTCTGTTAATACTTTTAACCTTATAATGTCACAAGGTCTGTTTTTCCCCCCGACAGGTAGCTGTACACTTCTTTCGATATCAATCCCGGTGTTTAAAGACCTTTATCGTGTAACGTCAGCATGATGGTACCAATGGAATTATGAAAAAAAAGTCTTAATATACACTGAAACTAGTCTACATGAATTATGAAATTATTAAATAAATTAAATGTGTGAAAAGAACATTTTTGTCTGATTACTATCAACCCAAAATCTTTAAAACATGCGAGCAAAAATGAACCAGGCTGCATTTGTTATGCATGTTATGCACACTTTGTTTTCAGTCCTGATATGAAAACAATCCAAATTGAGCAGAAAACGTTTGTCATACAAAACAGTCATAAAACATGTTACAGAGATTGTTTTGCACATTTTTTGGCAGCATTTTTTGTTGTATTTTATTTTTACAAAAAAAACAAATACTTTTCTGAGCAACACATTGTAAATGTGTTAAAATGATCCTGAATTATTTGTCATATATTTTTCACATGATTAATTACACCAAATTATAGTCAGGATCATTTGATGACAAGAAAAAGTTAATGTAACACTGATGTTTTACAGTGTAAGAGCTGTGAAATGATCATTGCGTTACCACATAATCTGCATTAAAAGAGTATTTATTTGATTTAAATGAGCTCATGTTCCCTGGCTCAGCTCTCTAACAGCCAGTCGAGTCACCTTAGATCATTTTCAGCTTTAATTCATCTTCAGCTTTAACCTCTACATTCACATTTCCTCTGAAATGTTTCCTCACAAAAAGGTTTAAAACTTAAAGATTAGTCAGGCAGCATGGAGAAACACGAGTTAAGATCTCCTAAACTCTTTATTTTCCTCTGGAGTTCCATCATTTTAGTTAGCAAACACTAATATAAGTTGGATTTGCATCCAACAGATGTATCAGCGTTTACCTCAAATTACCAGGGCCATATTGGTGGAAGGTGGTACTGGTTCGTTAAAAACGATTCAAAATGAAACCATCTGCTCAGAGCAGGTGTTGCAGAAAGACAATGTTCACCTTGGAGTTGTGAGGGCAAAAAAAAAAGAACTGTACACTGTGGGATAAATTATAGCTGGATGATGGGAAGCCTGGTCAGTGAGAATCTTTAGAAACTACAGCAGCTTTGTCTGTTTTCAGGAAAGCAAACAGGATCGATGTTCCCTGGCTGTCTGTACATCTGCAGTGGCGATGAATTACTTCTGTAGCTCCCCCGTGGTTCCACCTGAACCTCAGCAGCTGCTGCGGAGATACCTCACAGCACTGCAGACACTTCT
This sequence comes from Pseudomugil gertrudae, assembly GCA_037177535.1. Classification (NCBI taxonomy): domain Eukaryota; kingdom Metazoa; phylum Chordata; class Actinopteri; order Atheriniformes; family Pseudomugilidae; genus Pseudomugil; species Pseudomugil gertrudae. The sequence goes on along the minus strand of JBAMHV010000026.1, from coordinate 2,573,205 downwards.
AATGTACCGCCCTTTTCCACCCATATCCAACATTTTTTTCATGAACCTCAGTCACAGTGCATGTTCAAAACACCCGGCGTGTTTGTATGGTTAGCATGTGAAGTGTAACTCCAGAAATGCACACGATAGATGGGCCATCAAGCAATTCCAGAACACAGAGTTTTAAGTTCAGAAAGTTTTGTAATGCATCTCAACAACAGTCTGTAAATATCTGGGAAGTGAGGAGACCAGTTGCTGGAGCTTTAAGAGAGGACTGTTTGTGAATTTGAATTATAAAAATTACAAACCAAAGAATCATACCAAACCCTTTAAGCTTTAACAATGCTGTTATGATGGGTGCTGTGTGGGATTTAGCATCATATAGCTGCAGACAGTGATTTCTGAGTCTTCTTTTAGCAATCATGTTTGATTGTAAGTCAGTACTGCCTGAAAAGCATCAACAGGATGCAGTTTTTTCCCTCTGCCTTCATATTTACAGGAATTCCTTCTGATTCTGGCCTTGGTGGGATCTTCCAAATCCTCCCAGTTTTACAAACTGGAACATTTTTCTGATTTTTTTCTCATATTTTAGACCCTTTTTTCTCAGATTGGTGAACCTCTGTCCATTTTTACATTTAAGAGACTCTGATATGCCCCTTTAATACCCCGTCATGTGCTGATCTGTTGCCAGTCAACCTGCTGTCGAATTTTCCTCCAGTTTTTTCTGATTTGTCCCAGTTATTTGTCCAGCCTTTTATTGCTGCTGTTTTTACTTTTGACTTTGTGTTGCTGCCTTCAGATTCAAACTGAGATCAAACTTTTTTCATGAAGTGATAGTGAAACTATCACTATATTATAGTGAAATGAATCAGCGTGTTTTGAAAATCCAGTTTTGGCCCAGACCTTTACGTGATTGGGACCTTCAGATGGATGAACTGAGGCAAAAAATTAAAGAAGAAAATAACCAAAATCTTCCACAAGCGTATAAGAGTGATGTATTTTTTTTTTGCTCCGGGCTAGATAAAGACTTCCTGTTTGACTTTACTTTGTTTTGTAAGTAGAACACGATGGTGTCGGGGTCAGACGATGTCACACGGATGCACTTCATGTCATTTCCTCTTATGGTCCAAAATACTAAAAGCAATAGAAAATTCACATAGTTTCCCCCTTGAGCAAGCGTCATCCTGCCCCCATCCATCCCCCATCAACGCTTCCCTTTACCACCCCTCCTTCGCCCATATAAAGATGAGTAATGTAGGCAACATGTGCACCCACTGGAGGAATATATTATCCCCCCCGGCTGGGTGGCAGTGATGAATGTCCGGGATGAACTCGCTGCACAGTCACCAAGGCAGCTCTGCACACTCCAGAGACCTCCGACAGACTGAAAGCAGTTGCATTCTTTAGTTTTTAAGTGCACTTCTCTCTGACAGGATGGGGACACTCTGACCCACTCAGCTTCCTCATCTTGTTGTCATGGTAATGTGAAATCAGTGCTGCTTTAAATCCTGGACACAAATCAACAGGTAGCTTCCTGGGAGAGTTTGAGAAACATGACTCTACAAGCAAGTGCGGTTCTCAGCGGAGTCAGCCTCCCACCTCTGTCCGGACATCTGACACCACCCTGAACGAGATGGGTGGCAACGCTTTGCCTGTTTGTTTGATAGAGAGCCAGAGAATAGTTCTGTCTGAGCCCAAAGAGGCCTGTAGCCACCATCAGATGCCTATCTGTTAAAGATATGACAACTTAATGGTGCTGCTCTTGTTTTATGTCATCTGCCTCTTCAAGGTTGTTACCACCGCCCACACTACTCCGCATAGCCTCTGCTAATGAGGAACTGAGTGACAAACAGGAAGTTATCGACACCACCCTTCTGCCCAGCCTCTGCAATTAGCACTCCATGTTTTTAATCAGAGTCATTTACCCATCACTGGTCGAGAATCCCAGATCCTGCCCAGCCTCGCCATCAGGACAACCCCTATTCTCCTCCCTTCCCGTCTTGGTTACAGGTGAGGAGTTGTGAAATAGATGCAGAGGCATTATCAAACCGGAGGCTCCCACTCAGAGTACAGCAAAGATTAATAACCTCTCACTGTGGGTTGCTTCCTCTCCTCTGCTTCACTGTTTTCTTCTGCGGAGGAGGAGAATGATGCACTCTTCTCGCCTCATGCCGGCTGTGCTACTTTGTGCTGAGCCTGCTGAGGTGCAACATATAAATACAGCCAGCTTCCCATTTACGTACCATTCACAGCACAGTCAACAGGCACTGGAAGAGAAACCAGGAGTTGGTGTAGAGTGCGAGGCATCCTGTCTACGCCAGTCACACAGAGCATCCATATTTCTCTACCACTATAACCAGGCACCAGGAATAGTTTGGCAATTTCTAATAAATTAAGTTAGATTTAATAAGATTGCAGGAATAATATGAAGAAATGCATATTGGCAAAGTAATGAATGAGGATAATTTTTTCCATTAATACTTAAGGTCACGCGGGAAAATAAGCCACAAATAAATGAATATTTTATTGAGATCTGAAGTGACTAGTGAAGGAAAACAGTGATTGAACAAAGCTCCTGCAGGTTTATAAATCCCTGTTTTAATCTCTTTAAATGTTTGCTTAATACGTAGCATTCCATGCTTTCTATGTATAAGCAGATGCAGCAGCTTTTGCATCAATATGCATATACTGTTTGTGTTAGATAGAAATGACTTGTAGGATCACATCTCACTTGGTTAAATAGCTTTGACCTGGTACATGAAAGGCTATCAATTGGGGCATGGAAAAGAAACAACATTCTTTATATATGGCCTATTTTATTATTTAGGATGTGAGCTTTGTGACATGGTGCATCATCCTGCTGGAAGTTTCCATCAGAAGATGCTACTGTGCTCATAAAGGGACGGACATAATCAGCAACAATACTCAGGTAGGCTGTGGTGGTTAAACCATGTCATGTTGGTACTAAGGGACAAAAACATATCCCCCACATCATCACACCACCAGCAGCGTAAAAGAGAGCTGGACACCATGGAGAAGGAGGCCTGTGGTGAATAACCAGGTTAACGGGGGTTAACGCTCTGAGAAGCTGCAGGACACTGAACACTGGGACTCAAAGCCCTCACATGGCACCCTCCTGGGAGTGTGTCCTTTCGCTTGGAAAAAGAAGGGAACTGCAGCTTTGTTCAGTAGTTTTTGTGGCTCTGACTGACTAAGGAGGCTGGTTTGACCCTGGGGAACCCTCTCACATGGGCGATTTGCTGCAGCTAAGAAGCTAGCGGCCATCTGGTACCCCAGCATCAACGATGGATTGGGCATGAAAGATCGAGGGCAACAGCTGACCCGCTTGACCATCCAGCATGGGGCAGATGGGGTTGTATAGGCACAGATGATTCAGAGTTTAAACCCAGACCACAATGCATTTCCATCGTCTACTTCACCCAACAATCACAGATGCTACTTTGTCTTTGCAGCAAATACCAGAAAAAAATCCTTTTTTAAATACATAAATTTAAAGACGGATATTATATATTTTCTTGGTCTTCTTTGTATCTATACCAGTATTTCCAAGTAAGAAATCGGACAAAATTTCCAAAATTCAACCCTGATCAAAAGACTCCAGCTCATCAGAACTAACCTGGCCTGTAATTTGAACTTGTGACTGGTGGATTCTAAACGTTTTCTCTGAGCGCTGATCTGTTATTGGCCTATTTTCCCAAAACCCATTTGTCAGAAATTCCCTCAGACATGGCAGATGCTGCTCTTCCCTCTGTAGCCTGACTCATGTGTAATTCTTGTCCTTTACTTTAGAGATTTCTCTCAACAATGTCCAAATTTCCTTTTATCAGTGTCGGGGAGTGGCAGGGACCAGTTCAGTTATTACTCATTACTACAGAGTGTCCAAGGACAGTTATTAATATTCAATGACATTTTTAATGAAAGACATTAATCATGTTGAACCAAAAAGAAGAACCTCTTGGAAAGTAAAAACTACATTATCACTCTGGTTTGTTGACACAAAAACGGAATCTGAGTCCAACATGAACTGCTGCAACACATACACGATGATTACTAACAATTTTACATGAAAATAGGGAAAAAAATTGATAAACACGATTAATAAACCTTTCTTTTTCCCTACTAAGCAGTAACAACAATCATTTCTGAAGGTGTAAAGCCGTGTGTGTCTGTGAGTTCGCCACCCATCAACAGCAAGATGCAATTTAATTCCCATCCATCCATTTTCTACCGATTGATCCCAGAGCGGGGTCGAGGGGGGGCTTGAGCCAATCCCAGCTGTCAACGGGCGAGAGGCGGGGTACACCCTGGACAGGTCGCCAGTCTATCCAGGGCCAACACAGATAGACATACAACCATACACACTCACACACACACTCCTATGGGCAATTTAGAGTCTCCAATCAGCCTATCTCGAGGTGCATGTCTTTGGACTGTGGGAGAGGAAGCCGGCGTACCCGGAGAGAACCCACGCTAACACGGGGAGAACATGCAAACATGAATGCGGCAGGCAGGTGAACAGGCAGGCAGGCAGAATCTCTGATAAGGAGAAGCACAAGACAGGTTTACTAATAGATCTCTTTACACTGGGCAAATGTTCGGGAGCTGAGTGCTGTTACCACAAGGCAATCAACAATCTGGCGATGATCAGCAGGCCGGGTTGGTCGTAAATACAGGAGGGCTGATTGCCAGATGCCGATCAGGTGTTTCATCTTAATGCCTTGATGCCAGTCACGCCCACCAGCGACAGAGACCACAACACTAATCATGGCAACACAGGAGCAAACTTTGACCACCAGGGCCATCAAGGCTCAGATCTACCACATCAGGCAGGACCCCAGGTGCAGACTGTGCAAAGAACCCCCTGGAACAATCCAGCACCTCACAGCAGGGTGCAAGATACTGGCAGGTAAAGAATACATGGAACGCAACAACCAAGTAGCCAGCATTGTATACAGGAACATCTGTGCAGAATATGGACTGGGACCCCTAAGTCTCAATGGGAAACCCCTCCCAAGGTGGTGGAGAATGAGAGGGCTAAGATCCTCTGGGACATCCAGATCCAGATGGATAAGATGCTGGTGGCCAACCAACCGGACATAATGATCATGAATATGCAGCAGAGGAAAGCCGTAGTGATCGATATATCCATCCCCAAGGATGGAAATATCAGGAAAAAGGAACATAAGAAGTACCCTCCAGGAAAGTCCTGGAGGGTGAAAGCAACAGTAGTACCCATAGTCAACGGAGCACTGGGGGCCGTGTTTCCCATGCTGGAGAAGTAGCTCCAACAGATACCTGGAGAAACACCAAACATCTCCGCTCAGAAGAGCTGTGTTGGATCCTCAAGCTCCCAGGTTACTGAATAGAGATGAGGTGCTCCACAATTGTAGCTCCACGTGCTCACTGACCCAATTAAACCTTTGAAAATTGATTAAATAATTGTTTCCACCCCTGCCCCCCTTATTCACTTTGGGACATGATGAGTTTGTGTTTTCAGGCCTCCAAAATGCCAGTTACATGTCAACAACAGACACAGCTCAGCCTGCCTCTGCGTGGACATTAATCACAGGGACACTGTAGGGTCTAAGCCTCAGGGACTGCTTGTGTTCTTTAGGGGACACCAAGTTAGGAAAACAGATGTCAGCCTCAGACAGTCCATCATTCACTAATAAAGTCTGAGAAATTGTTGCAAAAAGGAACAGAGGTTTAGGTATTTTTTACCCCAGACAAGTTTTTCTCTTTTTACATAGAACATAACTCCCAGTGATTTTCAGTGTTATACACTGGTCAAAATGAACTCCCATCATTTTACCGAGGGCTACGGTGATATCAGATGGAATAGATATCATCTGAGGTGTTCATTTAATCAGTAAAAAAATTATCTATGGATCTCTAAATTCAGGAGGAGAATTTCTGATAAGGCGGACAGAACTGTCTTTAAAACGTGCTGATCGTGCTCATTTTTTCATCTATCCTCTGTTATTCAGTTCTGAGATCATTGGAATTAAAAGTTCCTCTGGGATTGAACAGGACATTTTCAGACCGTCTGAGGCCATCAGAGGAGCATCAGTCATTTTCACTGACTGCTTTTCTGAGCTATGATTTAATTTGAACACTTCTAACAAGCATTTTCTCTGCAAATGGGATTTTAATTCATTCCCAAAGGCTTTTTGAAGGCTTAGGAAATAAAAGGGTTGGCTGGATATTGATCTTTAAATGGATAAAACGTTTGGCCTGAATAGTTTTTTAGGTTTAAAGTGAAATTTTACCTTAAAAAAAACGGCAAACTAAAAAGCGAGAGGTACACAGCCTGTACGTGATGATAATTAGATCTTGCATAAAAGCTGTTAAACAAGGCCAAAATGGTCTGATACAAACACAAATGTGTAAGAAAGATCTGAGCAGCTTTAAAAGTGTTGAAGATGTGATCAAATTCAACTTAAAAAGTCCTGCAGCTGCTTCTGCTACAAGATAACAGTGTTGAAACATGTTAAGAGCTCTGACCCCTTACTCCCAACTGACGACCTACCCGAGTATTACTGCTGACTGTGTCCATTCTTTTATAAACACAGCAAAGCATCTTCTGATAGATATTTCCAGCTCATATCATCTTTAACATGACAGTGATTCACTGCACTCCAGTGGCCTCCACAGTCACCACATCTGTCCAATGAGACAAATTTCCAGCAGCTGTGATGCGATCCTGTCAATATGAAGCAAAATATCTGAGGAAAGTTTCCAACATTATGTTGAATCAATCACAGCAAGCATTAGGGCAGTTTCAACCCAGTACGAGCAAGGTAGACCAGAGGAAAGTAACTTCTCTGTGCAAGTTTTTATTTGTTAATCCAATTCTTTCAGGATATGCCAGAGTAAAGAAAACAGAAGAGGATCATTTTATACTCAGTTCAGTCAGAGTTCATAGAGACAGCGCTGAGTTCAGATGTGATGTTTGTGTGTGAGTTACATTTATCTTCCTGGGCTGGAACTGCCCGTACAGTATCTCTGACAAGGGCAAACCACCCACTACTTACGTGATAGACTGATACATGCTGCGACACTTTAGATATGTATCTAATGACATCTGACTGATATGCTGTGGCTCTTGCCTATAACCGCAACCGAAACCCAGTCAGAACCAACTTGAGACCCATATGGGCAAACACTGAAAACTGCAGCCAATCTGACGTTGGGCCCTTATCTACAGCCCAATTTAACCCCTCTGGACCCACCATGCTGGCTGGGACCCTCCTCTAGATGCTGTAAGTTCTGCTTAAAACAAGTTTGAAAATATTCACAGCAAATTGAAACTATTTCAGAACACAAACAGTTAGAGATTGTATAAAAAATCTGACATTTACTAACCAAATTAACAGAAAGCCTTAATAGTACTGAATGTGACATCACGTTTATTCATTTTTTTTATGAGCTTGTTTTTGAAAATAGTACAGTAAATAACCACCAGCATAAAAATGATAGTCAAAATATATTTGCGTATCATTGGACAACAAGCTCACTTTGATCAGCACATCACAGTCATTCAAACAGAAGTCATTAGGAGACTTTAAACCAACCCTGAACTTAGAGGAGTCCCCAATACATCATCCAATCCATCCCACGTTAAAAACTGGACCACATTTAAACACATTAACAGCATCACTGCAGAAATCATGGGTCTTCCCACATCCAACATCACTGAACTCAGTAATAAGATCATCACACGCAATCTTAATAGCACAGGACTCTACACATACACCACCCCACTGCCCAGAGGGCATAGATAAGACATGCAGTGTAGAAAGCCATCATAGCTGCACTAACCAGCAGCCTGGCTCAGTTATGTTTTCTGTACATCTCTGCTGTATGTCCTCTTAAGAACAATAAAATCAAAGTCCAAAATAAGATATTTTAACTTTAAAACTACCGAATGTGAACAACTCAACCTCATTTCTCAGATCTGTTTTTTCCTCAGCAGCAGTTTCCAAAATGACATTAGAAACCTTTCCAAGCAGCCCAGTTTGCAGGTTCTGGGCTAATGGGTTCTTTCCGCTGTTGGTTCCAGGTAAAAACAAGTTGTTAGGAGCAGCTCTGATGTTTTTTTTTGTCCATCTGTGGAGTTAAAAAATAAAAATGTCAGCACTTTACATGTCTTTGCCAAATCTTTAGATCTCCCAGAATTCCATGTTAGCTCCAAATGCTGCAGGCTGATTTACAGCAAACCATGTTCAAAAGATCTTTTTTTCCCTTCCTTCCATCTTATTTCATGCAAAGGACCCAGTGTTATTTTATAATCACCACCTACGCATGTACTAATCACCCTGCTTAATCACTACTGGAGAGCTTCATAAACAAGGCATTCATCTGCCCTAATTGCCATTTTCCTCGATGCATTACACAAAGATTACATGGAGGAGGTGACAGAGCAGACACAAGCAACGATTACGTGAATAAACCATAAAATTCTCATCAGGGTCTGCAGGAAAAACTCACATCGTACCATCAACATCTCCCGACAATTCCCGAATGTGTTAAAGTGTTTGGTATTTTGATGAAAGCCACCACAGGAGCACATGAAGCTTATATTTATATAGATGTGACACAATATTTCTTATGTCATCAATTGAAACAGGGTGCCCAAAATCAAAGTCGCAGTCAAAATGATAAAATGGGGTTTTAATTGTGTATTTCTAAACCTCATCACTGACATCTGTTTTAAAGAAAGACACATGGCTTTAATGGTCATGATTTTCTGTACATTTACGGGTTCCTACACTGTAAAAGCCCAAACTGCAACTTTGCTGTCTTATTGCTTAAGTTTGGGGAAGAACCAGTGTTGTAGATAAACATACCACCTAGACTTTGTGATGCAGCTCATGGCAGCAGATTTATTTAGATAAGACTTAGACAATCTATTGACACAAAGATAGGGCCCTGATTTAGGGTGGGAGGGCCCCGTGCAACCTGAACTCCTCATCTTCATAGAGATTTCTATCCAATGAGAATCACTCTATTTTTGCCATGTCTTATTTTTATACATGGCACATTAAGGCTTGCTCTGTAATGATACACAATGATTCAAATGTTATGAGATCTGCTGAAGTCTTATAACAAACAACACAGTTCTACCTGCTGTTCCCCTTCCCAGAGGAGCTACAAGGAGGTTACAAACCATCTTACTTAGTTAATGCAGATGTCTACAATAATGCAGATAATATATCAATCAATAAATATCTTGAAATATATTGATAAATATTCCAACACCAGATAGAAATAGCTGAGCAAATATAAAAAGTCAACTTTACAAACAAGCTGTGTTCCAAAAAAATGATTTTGTTGAAGCAATTCATCATTTACTCCTCCGTAAATGGTTTAGTCCTAATAATAGTGTCTTCTCACCATGATGATACTAGCCCTGTTTATGCAACAATTTTCCCACACACAATTTAAACTTTTCCATGTTTGCATCTTTTGGATGCATTCCATATCCAACACACCTGCATTAAACAGGTTAAATTCCTGCACGTCATCCAGCTCTGCAGAGACCTGGTAACTAATTTGATTCAGGTGTGTTGCAGAAGGATTGCATCTAAAAGTTGCATGAAGAGGACTGAATTAGTAAGTAGTAGCAAATAAGAGTTCAGGGGCCTTATTTATAAAACTGCATAGAATTTTAACTAAAAGTTGCTACAACAAAGTAAAAGTCTGATTTAAAAACTCTACTTACACAAAGGTTCACGCAATTTCCTTTTATAAATCACAACCTTGCCAAACAGTTGTGCAGGTGAATGTAGTTCACATCCCACCCCTACACACCCACTTTCTACCATACAATGCAAAGCAGCTCCAGCACCACTGGTGGGGATCCTGGCACATCACAGCCAACACTACGTGAGGTAAGGATAGATGCTTGGACCAGCCAGTGTGTGTGGTGTAGTGTCGGGTAAAGAAGGAGACAGATCTGACAGCGAGAGTAGGAACTGGTCAGTGAGGGTGTTGTTTATTGCATAAAACATATAACAGCTTTAACAACGTACAGTAACAGAAGCCTTGTGTCCAGAATCAGAAGTAGTGGCTGGAAAGCTTGGAGGTCCGATGGATCCCACAGACGTGGCTGTTGTAGGAGTTAGCATGAGCAGGCCAATGCTTTAGGGTGCAACTGGGTGCTGACAGATGCTGCTCTGCAAATGTAGAGGGACACAATCCCCATCCCACCACTGGGATAGTCTTAAAGAAGTGCAAACACATCCGTTCTGACGCATGTGTGTCCCTGCAATATTTGTATACTTACTCAGTAATTACGCTGATTGCTCGACGCCCTCTTACAATGAATGTACCAATAAGCGCCATAGTGACGCTTTTAGTATAAACATACTGAGCTCAGATGTTTAAATATGTATTTATGGAATAAATACCTCCATTTTTTGGAATGTCTGTAATAATCCATGCTTCTCTGTGTTACAACGATACAAAGTCTGATGTGAATAATAACAAACATGGTTTAATGAGGCTTAAATCTATTATCTTATCCACAGTTTTCTCTCTCCACAATGTTACTATGCAAATTCTAAAGTTGACGCAGCGATACGCTCTTTCTCTATCAAATGTATTTTTATAAATCCCAAACTTTGCTTAGTAAAGTACTTGCACCATTACCAGACCTGTTTTTTTTGCGTAAGCAGCTTTATAAATAAGGCCCCTGACTTGTTACAATAGCATGCTAATGTGTTTGCTGATGTGCGTTGTTTACATATGTTCTTTACTGGATATAAACACATTGACATGCAGTTTAAAAGGCACATTTTAGTAGCTTCAGTGCTGTAATGGACATTTAGTGGAATTTGAAATCTGGGCTGCATGTGGTTGTGGTAGTTAGCACCATTGCCTCATACCAAGACGGTTCCTGGTTTCAGCCGGGGAGGAAGGTAAAGCCTTGTGGGTCTGCATAGTGTTTGCATGTGCTTGTGGGCTCTCTCCAGGTACTCCAGCTGCCTCACTGTCCAACAGGTTCATTGTTCACTAAATTCTTCTTAAGATTGACAGTGAGTTGTCCTTTGTCTCCTGGTGATAGTGACCTCTCCTGCCTTTTGTCTATCAGGTGCTGGGATAGAATCCAGCTCTTTGTTGCCCTACACTGAAGCAACTATAGAACCTAGATCAGTAGAATGCAGATGTCCCAATAAAGAATGAGAAACCTTAACCAGCTGCAAAGACATTTTGAGGGAACTCAGCAAAGATTCGCCAGTCAACCCATATTAAGTGGAGAAAATCAAAGTTTCAATATTAACTTAGACAAAAGTAGAGTCACTTTTTTCAGATTCAGTTTAATTCAATTCAATTCAATTTTATTTATATAACCCAGTATCACAACAAAGTCGTCTCAAAGGGCTTCACACATCGTTCATCACACAACAGACATAACACACAATAAACACAGTAATGACTACACTAAACTAAGCAGACCCAGGACATCCTGTCCTTAGAC
>JBAMHV010000026.1:2473116-2487139 GCA_037177535.1 Pseudomugil gertrudae | reverse complement strand
ACAGTCCAAAGACATGCACCTTGGGGATAGGCTGATTGGAGACTCTAAATTCCCCATAGGAGTGAGTGTGTGTGTGCTTGGTTGTTTGTCTCTGTGTGTTGGCCCTGTGATGGACAGGCGACCTGTCTAGGGTGTATCCTGCCTCTCGCCCATTGTGAGCTGGGATTGGCTCCTGCCCCCCCGCGACCCCATTAAGGGAAAAGCGGTAGAAAATGGATGGATGGATGGAAGCCACTCCATGAAGCCACGCCCAGCCAGACCTCAGAGAGAGAAATGTTGGTGACCTCCAACAAAATCCCAAATCAAAAACATAGACAAAAATCATAAGTAATATCACAACATAATAAACACAATCAACTTAGTGAGGGGGCTGTGACTCTACCCCTCACACAGACAAACACATTCCCTATTTAATCTCACACAAATCAATAAGAAAATTGATCAAGAATAAAATAATTACATTTGTTGGTTAGACTCTGATAAAATATAATGATGGGTAAGACAGACAGGCACAGGATGTTGTTGGTGGGGATTTCAAAATAAAGAAGAAAGGGTTTGTAGTTATCCCCTTTGAGGCAACAAATGGAAGTCAATAAGGGAGGAGGTGGGTTAGTCTGGATTATGAATGACTGGGAGGGGATTTAAAAAAATAGAAAACTGACTGACTAAAGATCAGTGACAGCTGAAGATTGAGGTGAATTTGACTGCGTGGGAAGATAGGAGTGATGAAAGTAAAGAAGATAATCATGGACATCAGGGAATAATGACAAGTGAGAGAAAAGAGCTTCCTTACTGATCCCTCCCAGTAGCTGTGATTGGGAAATATTTCAGGTTTTAAACAGAATTTTGCACTTGTTCATATAAGATTTGCAGCATTTTTCACACAATGTACTACTCTTTATTCTGTTATGAAAGCACACACTTTCACAAAAAACTTCGACACTGAGCCAGGACCGGCTCTGAATGGGCAAGAACATGTTTGATGATGCTTGAAATGCTTCAGTATTGATCTATAGAAAAACAAGCCAGTCCCTGTTAATATAAACTGTTTCTCAGAAAGATGCAACATTCGGGGAGAAAACAACAAAGAGAAGCTGCAGCATTTCTATGTATGATTTAGAAAAAGAGCTTAGGTGAAGTACTAAGCATGGCCAATTTCAATGAACAGTTAAATAAGAAGAAATGTCAACTTTGCATTATACAGCATAAAGAAACCTTTCTTTCTTATCTTTTTTCTCTTTGATTAAATTTAATTTTTGTGTTTGTACACTCCTTTGTGTCCACTAATGATGTTTCATTTATAAAAGAGCTGGCTCTGTATACTAAACGAGCTCTTTAGAAGAGCCGGGACTTTTTTACCGGTCACTCTATGCCAGGGGTAGGGAACCCTGGTCCTCGAGAGCCGTATTTCCTGCAGATTTTTCATGTATCCCTGGCCCAGCACACCTGATGCTTCTAAAGCATTTGATCGACTACATCATAAAAAGCTGTAGTTTATTGGTAAAATGCTGGTAAACCATATCATGTATGCAGATGACCTTGTGTCATTCAGTCTAAGCAGTGCTGGGCTGCATCAGCTCCTTTATGTATGTACTGAATATGGTATCCAATGTGCTATCAAGTATAATTTCTAGTAAGAGTGCTGTGTTTATATGTAGGAGCAACCAGGACAAATACCTTCATTTTCCAGTGTTTATACTTTCTAATACATGTCTTGAGGTCTGGCAAAAAATTAAATATCTTGGTCATTTTTTTGTGGTGATGTGAGTGATGAAGACGATATGTATAGGCACAGCATGTATGTATGTACGCACAAACAAAAACTATTGTAGGGATATTTTGTTGCATATTGCACTTGTTTTAAATCACCTATCTGTGGTCTTCCTATAAAAACTCTGACATGCATAAGTTGAAGGTTGCATACAATGATGCAATGGGAATTAGACTTATAGTTCACAGAGGTGGGAGTGAGAGTCAGATGTTTGTCAAGGTGTGAGCACTCTCAAAGCACTTTTAAGAAGTCTGATGTTTAGGTTTATGCAATGTGTTGATGAAGCCACAAATAGCATTATTACATCTCCCTCACATCCTTCAGAGTTGCTATCAGTACTTATCCAGACTGCAGATGCATTGGTTGAAATCTTTTGATGTTTTTAGAGGATATTGATGATTTTTTTAAATAAATCAAATCTTTTTTTATTGTGGTTTTATGTGTATGTATTTTCTCTGTCTTATGTGTGTTCTTTTATGGACCTGAGTTATCTAAATAACATTATAATTGAACTGAATTGTAAAAATAACACAAAACACTAATGAGAAACTGAAGAAGCTGGTGAAGTTCTTCTCTGTTAAAGTAGGTCAAATTAGCATTTAGAGCAAGTTTCTTCAATGATGCTTCCACACAGTGTTCTTCAGTGTTAACGAATAGCCACATCCTTCTGTATGCCAGTGGGTCAAATACTTAATGTTTTTTTTTTATTCTTTTGACACATCATGTTGCAGCTTGACCACAAATTTAAATGATAGCAAAACAATACAAGGATTTGGTTATGGTTAATGGTTAATCCCACAGGAAAATTCAAACTTACAGAAGATTTTTCAGGTCACGAGTGATTCAGGGTTTGTTACTACACCTCACTGTTCTTGTTGGGATGATGCTGTCCACACAGAAGTTTATATAATCTGTCCCACACTCAGTCAAGGTGTTGATGTCATCTCCATGAGGTTCACAGAGGACATTCTAGTCTGTAGCCTGGAAGCTTCCTCTCAGAGCATCTTCATCATCATCAGACCAGATTTTAATAGTCTTTCTAATGACAGGTTGTTGCTGAACGATGGGCTTGTAGGAGGAGGTGAGAAGAACCAGATTATGGTCAGATCTTCCTAAAGGTGACAGGGCAGAGGAGCTGTATGCGATTTTAATATTAGCATAAAATACCTCCAATGTTTTATTTTCTCTGGTGGAGCAGCTGACAAAATGTTGGAACATCGGTAGAGTAGCAGAGAGTGAGATGTTGCAATTTGCGACCACCTAGTGGCACATTCTAGAAGGAATTTGTGGATTTGTCGTGAAAATGCTGTCTAATAGTCCAAAGGCAGCCATGCAGTCATTCTATGCTGCGGAGCTCCCCAAGATACAATCCTGGAACCTCTTTTGTTTAACATTTTCCACTACCATACTCCAACTGGCACAGTTAATACAGGACATTAATTACAGCTACCAGATGACACACAGAGTCATACACTGTCACCAGGAGACCGAGTCCCTACACAGGATCTGTGTAAATGCATCAAGGAGATTAATGACTGGATGTGTCTAAGATTTCTGTAGCTAAACAAAACCTAAACTGAGGCGATAGTCTTTGAAGCCAAAGAGAAACGATTAGAGGTCATCACAGACTTTCACTCTGTCCATCTAAAAACCACCAACCAGGCCAGAAATGGGTGTCGAGATGGACTCAGACATAAATTTTGAAAAACACATTAAGCAAATAACAAAAGTCACCTTAAGAATATATGAAGGGTGGAAGATCTGATGTTTCAGCAGGACCTGGAAAAACTAGTCCATGCTTTAATCTTTAGTTGGCTTGAAAACTGTAACAGTGTCTTTACAGGGCTGCCTGAAACATCAGACACCTGCAGCTAATTTATAACTCAGTGAGAGTCCTCACTAAAAACAAGAAAGTGGACCACGTCAATCCAGTTCTGAAGTCTTTACACTGACTGTCTGTCCATCAGAGAACAAACCTCAAAGTTATGTTGCTGGTCAATAAAGCTCTGAATGATTTAGGTCCAAAATAGATCAGAGGTCTATTGTACTATACAGTCATTTGGCAGACTTTATTGTCCCAGTATGAACCTACCAGTCTTCTCTCAGGTCATCTAGATCTGGTCTATTATTGGCTCTCAGAGTCAGGACCAGACATGGAACTCTGCATTCAGCTTCTATGCTCCACATGTCTGGAAAAACTCCCAGAAAGCCTCAGATTAGCTTAAACCTTCAGTCTCAATACCATAGTGCACTGGAAAGTAGTGCACCCTTTTCCTGTAGTGCGCATTATCGTGTGTAAGTGCTGTTTTAAATGATATACTGAATGTTGGGCACTTACCAGTAGTGACGTACAACCAGTTAGACTATTCTGCTTCACACCAAAATTATTATTTTGTGTTCACTGCATGGATAAGGTTAGGCAGTCTCAAACAAATGATCGGAACCATGAGTTATTGTAAGCCTAAAATAAGATATGGAGCAAGCTGCGGTATACATTAGAACCTTAATGAAATAACTTCATTGTTAGGTGCTGACGCTTTCTAATTGGCTAAAGGTTTTTTTTCTATATTCACGGCCCGTGACGCTATAAATAGGTCACCTGTGGGCCTAGAGCGCGCACGCTGCCCTGTGCGCTCCAGACCTCCCACCGCTCAGGTTGCTGGCTGCTCAGGTTAGCATGCTGCAGGCCACAGCGTTTTTGGTGGATTGTTGGTTCTTTGGTTCGGCCTGGTGGGACTGGCAGTCCTGTGTGCAAAGTGTCCATCGTTTCACAGATTATTGTCTAATTTTAGGGCAACATCCGGGTACTTTAAGTACACTGATTTTTTTATTTAAATGTCGGTGTAAACACACTAAGCACCTAAATATTGTGTGCAAAGTAGTGTTAGTGCGCTGATTGCGACACGGCCCCAGTTGATTTAAATCCAGGTTAAAGCTGATCTCAGCTGCATTTCTGTAGTTTTTACTTTATTTTAGTTTAAGTTTATTTGAAGTCTTTATCTGTGTGTGTTCCTTTAAGCTGGAATTAATTATGATTTTAAGAGTTTTAACCTAATTTTATTTCCTTTTCTCTATTGAATTATTTTACCATTAAACTTCTTGTTTTCTAATGTTTTCTTGTTTCTGTGAAGAAGCCTGTTATTGAATTATGATGAAAAGTGTTGTTTATTGTGGAGGCTTGCATTCTGTTGCCATATATGAAGCAAGGAACTGATCTATGAAAAATAATATATACAAATCATGGTAGCTGCTCATCGGTCTTAAATACAGATGCAGATAAACTATGAGTCACAGAGGGGAAATGATAACTTTGTGGAAAGTCTGTCTTCGTCTGTCTCAGTGAGATCATCGGTACTTGTCCTGCTGCAGAGCTCATCTGGACTTGCATTATTGTCTCCATACAGGGGAACAAGTGTGCGTGCCAATAAAAACTCTTTGCTGAGGTACTGTACTACTAAAAAGTCCTTAAATTACTTTTATAGACAATGAACATGTCCATGTCTTGTTTCTAATCAAATTTCACTTCATTTTCTACCATAACATCACAACAGGAATTTGCACAGGTTTGAGCTAATTATCTGTATTTTTCTTTTGATGCATCACTTCCTCATCTTATAAATGCTGAGATTTTATCATGTTTCTCATCTTTCTGTCTGTTTCAGCAGGGAAACACCTGATGGCTGAAATTCACTGTTAAACACTGCTTCCTGTGTGTTCAGAGGAAAAAGCTCCACACAGCTTTAAGTTTTCACAGCTGATTTGTTACCTTTTAACAAATAAAACCTGATTCTTTTAATCTCACTTTGTCACATTTGATTTTATGACATTGCTCAAGTTGAAATTCACAACAATGATATCATCTGCTACCATGTACATATAAAACAGCTTTTCTTTTTAGAAATATGTGTTTTAAGCCAAATGCTGCAGAATGTTTGTCTGTACAGTAACAAAAGTTATGGAGTTCTGTGGATAATATTGCAGTTTAAAATTATAATTATTTAACACAAACACACATAAACATGTTTAATGCACAGAAAAAAATAAAACCACCATTTTTCAAATACAGTATTTCACCTCTACAGAAATGTGCAATGTTTCTATATTAATATTATTAATATTTCACTTTGTAATTTTTAATTATCTTGATGTATATTCTACAAAACACTTATTAAAATAATTAAGCAGCAAGATCTGTTTGAAAAACGTGAACCTGATGCAGGAATACCAAAAAATTTAGTTCCCCATCATCTACTAAGGGCTCCAAAACAGCAAATCCTCATAGACCCCATGGTAAAAAGACCAACTTCAGGGCCTAATAGGATGAGTTGACCTTTGTGACAAATGTAAGGGTGAATTATATTATAATTCATTGGTTTATACTGTATATTATTTAATCTTGAACTTCAGCCTGGTTATGGTCCTTTTGGTTGACAGGTATCCAAGTGTTGCACAAATGAAATTTTTAGCTACCTAACAATGTGCCCAAGCTTTGGCCCACCTACCTCTGGTTAGCTACGGTTAGCTCTTAGCTATAGGTATTCCAGCGCTTGATAGACATCAATCACTCCCCTCCACTTTTGTATTTTCAAGGAACGACAGCACACATGATGCTGCCAAGATGGTCCAATGAGCTTCACTTTTGCTCTTCAGAAATCTACTGGGAGGCTCCATCCATCTTTTATATACAGTCAATGAAAAGTAGCAAAATATATGATATAATGATATAGATTTTCTAAACAGGTCGCACAGTTAGCGCTGTGGCCTCACAGCAAAAAGGTTACTGGTTTGAGGCTCAGATGGGGGAGGTGGGTAGCTCCGAATGGTTATTCTAAATTCTCCATGGGAATAATTGTGAGTGTCAGACTCTTGCTACCCGCAACACTGAATAAGCAGTTAAGAAAATGGATAGATAGCATTTTCTATATCGTATAGCTGTATCATATTCCTTTTCCATTTATCACATATACAGTAATGCATATATTACTAATGTCCACTCAAGTGCTTAATTTATCAAATATACCTACCTCATTCATGAATATGCAATAAAACTGCTGGTAAATTTTTCCCCACTTTAGTGACCACTACGGACAAAAGAGTATGTCCCCAAAATCATGTCAGTCCCAGATCACAGCCCAGAAACCTTTCTGAGTAAAACTCATTCAGGTGTGTTTCCGTTTGCCTCTGAAAAAGTACACCACTTTGCAGACTCCAGAACCTCACCGTTGTCAGGGCAACCACCAAAGAGGGAACTGGCATGCAAAGCACTGCAGCTTCTTGCACATGTAGATGGAGACAATAACACAATGAACCAGATATGGGCTCCTAACACACCAACACAGACACTTACTCTGCTCAAATGTTATTAGCCGTCTGGTGGATGATATTAGCCACCTGTTGCTGGCCTGGATGCAGACTGCGCCTCGCAATAAAATAGCTTCTAATATAAAGCATGCAGTTGTGTCACCAGGGCCAGAGAAAAGAAGTGAGCAATACAGAGATCAATCTAAAAGATGATTATTTATTATTCTTTTAAAAGGTGCATAAAAAGATTGTTCTCAACCTGAGTTACAAATGATGCATTAACTGATAATCCAACAGCACACAAACACAACATTTATTTGAATAAGTAAACCCCAATTAGCCTGATGTGTTTAAGTTCCAAACATTATTGGTCACCACCCACAAATGAAACATTAATATCAAACATATATGGCGGGGTGAGTTTGTGGGAGGATGATAGATGGTTTAGTTGTAGCAAGTGTGCATCAGACAGCTCTTCCTGCCGGTGCAGAACGATGCACTCCAGCTCAAGTCTTATTAATCCTGCTGGGTGAGTGCACAGCCCACTCTGCTGGTGTCCCAGTGAGACTAATTTACTTCTGCGTCATTTACAAGCAACCCTCCACCCCCCACCCCCTTTTAAGGGTGCCACAGCAGCTGGCTAACTTGCTTCTAACCAAGCTGCCATGCCCTCTACTGCTAGGTCAGTCAGCTCAATGATTGATTGGCAGATGGATTGATTTTAATTTATGTGTTTGCCAGCTGTGGTTCAGGTCCAGCATCTACAATGGCTGATAGCTCGTTTCTTAACATTACACCCCGCGTCAGGTAAAGTTACTTTGCATGGTAAGAGCACAGCAGCTGCCAGGTTAAATCATTTAGTGCCTTATGCCAACAAACTTAGTGTCAGCGGGATGCAACATGTCTGCAAAATGCTAATCTAAGATCAGGTGGAAGTTTGGGTATTACTGAAATAATGTGAAAAACACATGGAGATGATAACATTTTCCATGAACACTGTTATATCTAGACAGACATGTCAGGACATGAAGATACCAGGCTTTAAAATGAGTGAAATATAACAGGTAACATCACTGCACATTTTTTAATGATATGTAGCTTTCAGCTGCTTTAGCAGCCCCCCAGGGGGAAAAATATTGGTCATTTCAACACAAATAGAGATGTAGAATTTGGAAGCCCAAATCCTGCAGACATAAAACACAACAGGTTCAGATTAAATTCTATTGCGGACATTGATTACCTTTCACTTTATCAGGTCCTGTGTTGGGTCATTACTCAATGAGTCGCTAGTTACTCTGTAAATTTGAAAATAAAAATACTTTACTAGACTAGTTACTGGATCTGAAAAGTAATGTCACTACTTTTCTCCTGTTTCCTTATCGAGCGTGCAGACACCACGTGTAGACAAGAAGCACAAAGAAATACTGTAAAATCAGAAAAAGGATAAAACAAGCTGTTAAGGATGTCGTGCTGTGATGATACACGCTAGAACTCCCTGAGCTAAAATGTTTGTAAGACTGAAGCCCCCATGTGGCTCATCAACACCTCATCAACTTGTAAATGAGATTGATTAAAGGTTTCCTGGAAGAAACGCAACCCCCTTCAGATCTAACTTCCAGCTCAGGTCGCTGTTGTAGGCTTTTACTGAGCGCACTGCAGGAAATTAGATTTCTTGTGAATTATCATGTTCTACACCATCAGCATCTTCAGAGGTTTGATAGAATGATTTCACACCGCAGATATTTAAGTGTACCACGTTACGTTACTTTGTGACGCAAAAGAGTAATGAAAATGAAAATGCACATAAAACTGCACTCTATTCTTTCCGAGACCTTGTTATTACCTGAAGCTAATCAATTTAGTTAATAAATCCCGGTGGTAAACAAGTCTCATTGCCATGGAGACTCTAATAACAAGTCTTGAAATAGCAGAAAAAAAGATATGCAGGGACATTCCCGGGGAGCAAAACTTCCACCAGCATGAAAAGTCTTCTTGAATGACCCAAACTGACAGCTGGTGTCTTAAAAAAACATATATATTCCATCAATCATGAAACATCACAACAGTTAACACAGAGCTACTACTGTTTGCTGCCACCTAGCGGCGCATTCCAGAATAGTGTGATGATAGTATTGTTACTGTAATCCATGGTTTTGTAGCACGTCATCCAACACGGATCAGGTGGCTTTGCTACTACTGGATTGGACACATTTGTCCTCCAGAACTGCTCCAGAATATGCGACCCCGTTGTTGTCGTTGGTTCCGTGTATTCTACCTCCCTGCACACGTCTATAAGTAAAGCAGTTTCAGACAGCTTAAGTGTGATATTTTGAGACACATGCATAAACAACAGCTGGTGTACATCCATGATGAAAATCTCTTGTTGCATCTCATCCATTGGGTGAGGAAAGACCCAGGATTAGGAGGCAGAAATAAGCGGGCAGGTGGACTATGAAGGAGCCATAACGCGCCGTATTTACTTAAAACTGTTCATGTGACCCCACCTTTTTCATCCATACATAAACACTTTTGCATTGTACTTCTATGACAACATGAATGAAAAACTACAAACACCTTTAACAATATTTGAGCTTTTTAAATGCAGCATTTTTCATTACCAGTTTTTTTTTAATTATATTTATGTTTTGTGCAATTCTAGAGGTAAATTAATGGAAACACAGCTTATGTTCTAGTGAAGAACATTGGGAGGACTGTTCAAATTGGATATTCGTTTACTCTTCCATGTGTTTTTGCCTGGGAAACTATGTTTTTATGTAGTCTTTAGTTGTAGTTTCCCGTTTTATTTAGCAGTTGTCCTTGTTTTCTGTCTAGTTTCATCCTACTTATGAGTTTACCTGGTTTCATTCCACCTGTGTCTTTTCTGTGTTTGCATAAGACCTGGTTTCAGTTCACCCAGGCCAGTTCATTGATCTACTTGTCGTGCTTTGTTGTATTAACCCAAGCTAACATTGTTATCCGGATCCTGTTTGGCACCAGCCTCCCGAGTCTGCACTGGGGTCCACATCCCTCTGAATTGGTTATGTCTACATGGCTAAACTCATACAATTGCTGTTATGTGATTGACAAATTATTGATCAGATGGCACTGGTAAAATGGCTGCTCAGTGTATATGCAGCTAACTTCCTGCTATGTAACTTAGAGTGATCATGCAGAGCCATTAAATCAATTTTGTCACTGCTATTAACAGTCTGATAAGAAGATTAATGCCTCCCTAAAAACTGTCTGGAGCCAGCAGCCAACTAGTTTCCTTTCACATAAAGACCGGACTACTCCAGTCTTTTAATGTGCTGATATTTACTGCTCCAGACTAATAAGCTCTTAAAGCCCAACACTGAGTCCATATACACATTTCTGGACTGATTTTCTGTACTTTAAACCTGTAAGATGACGACTTGTTGGGTTTTGTTACTTTAGATTCTCAGACCTACTATTTAATCCTGTCTGGTGTCAGATGAAGCTATACCTCTTTCAGTACAGCAGCTTGTATGTATTCTCATTTTGCTCACTGTGTTTTCCTTTTTAGCACTGTGAGCTGTGAATAACATCTAGATAAAGCTTTATATTTATAAACCTATACTGTTTTCTTGCAGCTGAGTTCATTATAGATAGTGTTAAGATTGCATGAGTGTGTTCATGAGACCAGTAATTATTCTACTGACTACAGAATATTGTTTAAATTAGGTTAAATTAGGTCAAATCTATTTTAGGATGTAAGTAAATATGTCACATTTAAAGCATGAAGCCTAGTAATGCAGAGACTGAAAAGTTGTTTATAGAAAAAACAGGAAGTGATTGATATCTGGGTTTTTTTTTCCGTCTGCAAACGAGCAGAGGGTCCCGTAGGAGGTCAGCAGAAATGCTTTTACAGATTTTCTCTGGCGACAGAAGGGCACAGAAGGAAACAGAGGGCTTTTCTCAGGGAGAAGGTTGTGACTGAGAGGACAGACCAGACTGCATCTATGTCATATGGCACAGGAAGAGAAAGCACCTGGATGGGTTGATGATGGTAAACAACATAAACCAGCAGTCGATTGAAACAGCAACAATATATCTGGGTTGTTAGCGCCTCCTGGTCAGCAGCTAGCATCCTAATTCACCTGTGTTGGTTGGAAACCCATTCAAGCTACTATCATCACACTTGTCTGCTTCTTTATCAGAGCCACGGTGCTAGGAGCATGTTGATCCCTCTTACTTCTAGAAATGTCTTGATTTTTGGTATATAGATTCAACAAGGTGCTGGAAACATTGCTCCATGTTGGCATGAAGCTTCACTGCACATCCATGATGAGAATCTCCCGTTCCATCCCAAAGCTGCTCTGCTGGACATAGATCTGGTGACTGTAGGGGACATCAGAGGACAATGATCTCATTGTCATGAAATAAATAAATCTTTGTGACATGTAGCATCATCCTGCTGGAAGTACGCATTAGAACGGGGGCAGAACCACTGTCCTGCAGGCTTTAAGGTGTTCCAACACACTTTATTCAACTAGAATAGATCCAACAGCTTGTTGCCAAATTCTGTTCAATGGTTCATTAATACTGGTCAAGTGTGTGGCATCTGCTGCTTGCTGGATGTTTTCTACTCTTCAGACCATTCTCTGTAAATTCTAGAGACGATTGTGAGTGAAAATCTCAGTAAATACTGAGATTAAAAACCATGTCATGTTTAGATACACTTAAATCTCCAATCTTCCTCACGCTGATGTTCAGTCTGCAATTCATCTGACCTCTTCCACATGGCTACATAGAAACACATCTTTAATGGGATCTTGTGTTTATCCTGCCATTAACCCTTTCATGAGAGTCTGAGGAATACACTCAGGAGAACCCCTTGTACATCCAGGTAACCCCTTCACTTCACCCTTCCATTCTACAGATAATTAGTGAAGCGAAATGGAGGCAAAGAGTTTCAAGGTCTTTGTTCAGCACATGGTTAATGGATTCATTTTTCTGTGCAACAAAAATACAGTAATTATAATAATATATTTAGATGAAATGTAATTATTCCCACTATTTTTACACCACATGAGCTCTCTGATAATTATGGTCAGGATTACACTGAGGGTGTTTTTTAAAAAAAATCAGTTTTTAAGAGTGTTTAACCTGCGAGTGAAGAAATTAGGTAAAAAAGTGTCAATTTCTTCTTGGATGTTATGCTTTAATAATATAGAGAGTTAACTGGTTCAACAGTGCAAGCTTTCACCCCTCTAATCATCACTCCTCCTGCTTTTCATTCACAGCTAATTCATTTAAAAATGCTTCTCCCTCATTGCTTCTCTGGCAGTCGCCAGGCTTACCCACCTGCTACCAGAGGATTCAGAAGTTCTCGCTGTGGGTCGGTCGCTCACCATCAGAGCGCCGTGCCAGAGCATGTAATGAGAAACTCACAATAAATGAATAGTTGAAATGATATTAAAGAAATATTACAACTAAAATGTGTATAAGATAAAGAGAATTATAAGAAAGATATTTTCGTTTTTTATGTCACCTAAATGTGACCAATTCGTCTCAAAGTACTTTGTAAACACAAGCTAGTTCAATGGAAGGCAGGACGGCTCAACAAAGACCATAACTCTAAAGCTGGACTTAAACTGCCACAGCATACATTCGTACAGTCAGTAACTGTGTTACTGCGGTGAGTGGGTCAGAGGCTCAACGCTCACCTCGTCCAGACCCGACGTGATCCCGTGCAATGGAGCTCTTTGCATGGTACTTTTCCCTTGTGATTGATTGGTTTGTTACCATGTGTTTCTAGATTTCTAGAACACCTCATTGAACTTGTTTTGTAACCACAGAAAATAAATTGCAGTGGACCTTAACCCCACACACCCAACTAAAGAAATAGATCGGTGTTACCCCGCCGGATTTACAGTAAGTATTTATCAGAATGGAAAGTTTGAAGCCTGATCTTAAAGAAAGGCTTCCTTAACTCAAACTGGGAGCAGGTTTCTTAGAGATGGATGAGTAACTGTAGGTTCTGTTTCTTGTTGTCCTTCTAGATCTTCTAGGAACCACAAGTAAACGTAGAGTCTGACAGTGAAGTGATCTGTCAGGAAGAACTGGAACTATGTGATCCTCATAAAGCTCACAAGCCTTTAAATTGCTTCAAGCTGGCTAACCACCAGCTTCTCCAGAACCTTTGAAATTGTCATGGTTTGGACACTTGTGGTGTGTTTTTCGGTTTCCTGTTTTGCTTTGTTTTCAGTTCATTGATTTCTCCTGTGTTTAATTTTGATTGTGTTCTCCTGGGTCTTGTTTAGTTCAGTTTGTATTTTAGTCCTTTAGTTTTCCCTCTTGGTTGCGGGTTCATTGCATAGCGTTGGTTAGTTGGAGTCCTAGTCTTTGCTTTGTTGTGTTTGCTTTGCGTTGGACCTGAAATAAATCCTTTTACCTGCATTCCTGCTGCCTCCTGCCTGCAATTCGGTCCTCACCCCACCTTCATGCCTCCTTTCCTTGACAGAAATAAAAGGCAGGTTGGAGTTAGTAAAAGGTTCCACCAATCGTTCACAGTTAAAAGTGGTATGCCTAGGAATGGGACATATTCTAATTTGTTTTTTTGCACAATTTCCTCTGCAAAATTCTCCTAATTTTTATATTTATTGATTGATTTATTCATGCTCTCTTCAAGCTTGAAGAATCTGAGCATCATCCTTATACCAGAAACAATACCTGATGTGTTTACATCCACCCTTGTAATATCATCTTCCTCCAGCCATCACTCAAACCTGCCAGCCCTGATCATGCAGCAGTGACAGTACTGTCCAAAGGTCCTCAACAAACACTTTTAGATGCAAAAAATAGATATGACAGAAACTTTTTCTGAGTTATGTTATATTACATTTGGATTATTATTCAATTCAATTCAACTTTATTTATATAGCGCCACTTCATGACAGTGTCATCTCAAGGCGCTTCACATCTTATTTG
>JBAMHV010000026.1:2438749-2453612 GCA_037177535.1 Pseudomugil gertrudae | reverse complement strand
CTCGCAGCTGGCCTGGGAACGCCTCGGGATCCCCCCAGATGAGCTGGTGAATGTGGCTGGGGAGAGGGAAGTCTGGGATTCCCTCTTTAGGCTGCTGACCCCGCGACCTGACCTCGGATAAGCGGTTGAAAATGGATGGATGGATGGATTTCAATGAGCATTTTCAATGTCAAAACAAGAAAGCAAGCTCAATGTCAGTGGCTATTGACATTTCAACGTTGATTTGCTATCTAGGTCTAGATTTATTGCTAGTAGCTGTTTGGGGAAAAATAATTGTGAGAGGTCTGATGTCTCACTACATATAAGGACAAAGTTGCTAAGTTGGCAACACTGCAAATAGAGGTGTGAAGTTTTTTGGAATGCCTAGTTGGACCACATCTTCATGACAATGCCGGTGTTAATGCCCCTTAGTTTGCTAGTGTTTTTTTTTTTTTTTTTTAACACGTGTCTGTCCAGCATCTCAGCAGGCAGAATGAAGGTCTGGCTGCTCTATTGTGCTGAGCAATTTTGCTTTTGCCAAGAAGATCTTAGTTTGCTAGTGTAATATCAACTCCTTTGTTGATGTTTAAACTAAAACACATTCATGGTAACAGACCACATGACAGACACCTGAGTCGATTTTACTTGGTGCTCGAGGTTAACACTAATACTGATTTGCAGTTTGAACAGCCTCCATTTTTAGCTTCAGTCTTCCCACAAAGTCCCACTGCACTGGACCTTGGAAGTGACAGTTTTGACTTCCCCTTGAATGTCATTCCTAAAACAGTTTGTAGACATCTGAGGTACTTATGCAAAGCGTTTTCTCTTCCACAAGGAGCTTTGATTTTCATTTAGGTGAAGCAGATTCCTGGGCGCATCTCTATCATGTTAATCCTCTGTCTCTAATCAGCATTGCACTGTGCTCTATGTGCACCTTTCACCAGTGCACATTAATCATCTCTGCATCACTCAGTCTGACAGCTGCTGCATTTGAATCAAAAGCTGAGCCTCAAATTGAGACGATGACACCAAATCCGAGTCTATTGGATCAAAATTACACTTTACACGCTATAAATAATTCATAGAAAATATTTATTGAAAGAACGGTTTAAATATCAAATACACCGTCCATAAACAAATGCCAAAAAGTTCATGTGGATCTGAACTAAATCGCAATTTTATTTAAATTTATGATTTAAGAAAATGATTAAAAGGAAAAAAGTTTTTTGTGTAAATAATTTTGGTCCTTAAAATGATTAAAGTGTTAAAATGATTTAACATAAATGAGTCACACTCATGTACAAACATGTTTTTCAGACTGAATAGCTAATTAACAAATTCAGAATTGGCTTCAGACCTTTTCTGCTGCAAAGCTTTTTTCCAGTGAAATCAGATTTCAGCAAAACTATTTGCTGGTGGTTTTTTATTTTAAAAAGCATGTCTTTTGTAGATACAAAAAAGAAGGGGGGGGATACTTTCTCAGCCTGTTCTTTATCTGCCTCAGGCTGAACAGTGCTTTGTGGTAGGGTGAGCAGATTTAAGTTTGTGGGGAATAAAAAGAACACTAATAAAAGGCAACAGCATTCAAGGCTATTAAATTACTATAAAAGCTTGATTAAATTATTATTTATTTAAACAAATATGAAAACAAAATACAGATATAAAGTGCAGGTCTAAATACAGTCCAGTCTAGTGAAAATAATTTTTGAACAACTATGTTTCTATTTAATGGATCTTTATGAAGCAATAAACTAAAAAATATACACACAAAAAGCACAGCTGACCTGATGTGAGCTTCTGTCTCCCTGTAGATAGTGCAGATAAGGAGCAGAACAAAGCAGTGTGACCTTTCTGCCTGCAAGTATAAGTTTGTTTAACTGGCAGTATGTGTTGCTGCTTAGTGCTGCTCCCCGTGCTCCCTGGCTGCTGTAGCTTCTAGCTAACCCTGCTAGCATTATTAGCTCCAGTGCTGACTTCAGTGCTTTATGTTTCAGTAGAAGTGGAGATGTATGGCTGTTTCCTGCTTGTTCCTGAATCCTCACTCTTCCTTGTATATTTTTGGATATAATTCTGTATATTAATGTTTGTTACTGATAATAATAAGATGCATTTATGCTCTAGCTACCAGGGACCATATTCATTCTGACACAGTGATTCGCACCACTTTAGCTGGAATTGGATTACATGCTGATTTCATTTGTTGTAAGATTGATAGATTAAAGAGAAGATGAATACTGAGATGAAAAAAACTAAATCCAAATAAAATAAAGAAAAAACTGCTTTTGGCCCAGGGTAGGTACAGCTGACTCTGTGGGCGGGCTCGGCCCCCCAATGCCCACCCATGCTGACGGGGCTGCTCTCTTGCCAACTGAAGAAAACTGTAAACAAAAAATGTGTGGTGTGTTAGAAGTGGTGGTCAGAAAAGCAATTTTGGACTTATTAACTGGAGTCTTCATGCCAGAAGAGAACAATATTAAGCTTTCTCCACCTGCGCAGTGAAGCAAACACAGGCCTGTCACCCAAGGACATTACAACCTGATAAGTCTTACTGTAAACATGTGATTTTCCTAATAAAAATACTAAACATAAAACAAATTAATGTTCATGTGTATGAATGAGGAAATCGTGTGTGCAGCATACATAACGTTTCCAAACATTTGTTACAGAGATACAGAAAAACTCGTCCATGTATTGTTGCTTCAAGACCAAACCTCTCAGCGAGTTTCATCTTCTCTTCATCACCTACCTGTTAAATTTAGACTGTAATTGAAAATTCTGCTGTTGGATAAAACTCTTAGTGATCAAACTATTCAGATTTAGAGTTCCCGATTTCTTCCCATCAGAGCTTCACTGTCAGACTTCAGGTTTGCTCTCCCAACCTATTTTACATGAGGACCCTCCTCATACAAGAAGCTCATGCAAAAGCTGTGGACCCCTACTTTACCCCTGCATGCTTGGTTTTCTGCTTCATGATTGTCACCATAAATAATGTATTCTGGCTTTTAAGGAAGCTAAAATTAGACCGCTTACTTTTCCCAAAGCCCCAATTCCATCTGAAGAAAATGCCCAGATGATGAAAAAATGCCTCTGAATGATCAAGGCCTTGGGGACTCCTGTGCTCTCTAGGGGATGCTGGGCCTCAGGTTAGGAGCGACTGTCATTGAGGTTCTAAACGTAGAACGGGAGGCAGAACCTTCATTAATTAGACCCCTTTCTGTGGAACCAGCTCCCAGATTGACACTCCCTTCAGATAAGGCTGCAGTCGTTCCCTTGGTGACCCTCAAAACGAGGATGTCAGATGCAGGGTGTCCTCAAGTTCAGTGTGGATCTGTCGGATTGTGAAATCATATCTTCTGTTTAAATGTATCACTTAGTGGCTCTTTTCATGCAGCTTACCTCACTGAATGGGTAATATGTATAAAAAAAGATCATCTTATAGTCCCCATTTACTTAAGTAAAGGAGAATAAATGGTTATTTATTCATCTCTTAGGTTCTGCTGCTATAGGCCAAGGCTGGAACATCCCATGATCCACTGGGTTTCTCTCTGATGTTATCATGTCAAGCCTGAACTGGTTCCTGGTTCTGGTGCTGATGGAGCTTTTCTCTCCACTGTCCAGCTCAGGATGGAACGTTTAAAAAAAGGAGTTGATGAGACTTTTTGGTTCTCTTGACATATTTTTTTATGTAATGTAGCCAATACTGATTTTTTTATTTGGATTTTAATTCGACAGCAGTAAATTGGACTGTATCTGTAAAAGTCCATACATACATACATATATTGTCTTTGACTTAGTTTCAAAAAGTATTTTAATCATTAGCAATTTATTAAATTTAGAGTAGTTATTTATTGTAATTTGTGTTAGTTTCATATTATATTATTTGTTTGTATTTTGATTCCTAGTATTATTCTACTGTTGTGTTTAATTAATGAGACTGATGGAAATTAGCAACCTGCTAAATCCAACATAGAAAAAGTTTTGTTGGTTCATGAATATGCATTGTACCAGTCAAATAAAAAAAAGGTGGATGATTGATAGATGACTTTGTTGTGAGAGAGCTTGCCTGCATGCATATACCCTATGCCCCATGGGCATGTCAGAAAATGCTTCTATAACGCCATAATCAGCAGGAATAAAGGCATCAGACACCATGTTGTCTTTCCTTGGTGACACTTTGTCAGTATGTTGAATAAATGAAAATGATCATTTTTATTCTTTCAATAGGTGTCACAGAAAACATGTTATTTTCCTCCATTAGCTCAAATAACATCATACATACTGTATATAAAACCTTACTGTACAAAACCAACATAGACATAAATACCAATATGACCAAGTAGAGGTCAAGATTGATCAGGATTTTTTCCTTAAACATGTCGCTGTTTGTTTTTTATCATAAATTACTGTCAAATTAGCAAAATGTTCTATATTTTGTACAGTAAATTATACATGCAAAAAATATGACATCCAGTTAGATTGAGACATTTCCCTGCATGGACTGTGCCATCCAGCCACACTCATCATACATAACCAGATGATGTAGCATTAAAATATCATTGATTTATAAATACAGAGGAAAGCAATTGTTGCTGTGGGATCATCAAAGCATCAAGCTAATTCTCTGTGGCAAACAGGCTTAAGATTTATGTACACACTTGCTTTCTCTCATGGTGTGACAAGGAGAAGGATGACCCAGCACATATCTGCTTTACTGTTAGTGCTTGATAGATGGAGCCGTCCAAACATGACTGTACTCAGCTTAATCCACAGCTACAGCAGAGACTATGTGAACTTTATATACCCTCTGTATTGACAGTGGTGACTTATGCGAAATGTTGAAAATATCTGTTCTCTCTCCCACGCCTGGTGCTGCTCAGCAGAGGCTTTGTAGTGACCTTTGATTGCTTAATCAGGTACAAATGATCTATGAAGCTCAGGCATTATTCACAGTCTCAAGATCTATATGTCACATATGCTTGCCATTTGTTTCTTTAAAGAAAGGCTTAGCTGTTATTATAATAAAAAGCACTTCGATCACGTCTAAAGCTCCTCTCACTGCTTTGATGCATGCAGGGATTTGTGTCCTACAACCATTAGGAACCATCAGCAAATATGGTCCTCATGGTAAATAAGGAGCAACTAAATGCCAGATAAGTAACTGGTACAAATCCAAACCACCTGGAGAAAATTAATTAGACACAGGTCAGTAACATGAGTTGGTATAAAAATGAGGCAGTCTCTCGGAAGGAAAGATGGACAAGAGTTCACCAGTTTGAGACAAACAGGGTCTAAAAATCATGAAACAATTGCAGAATATGGTTCCTCAATGCAAGATTGTAAAGACAAGATCCCAACATCTACACGTAATATCATCTTAAGATCCAGAGAAATGGGACAAGACCAAAGGCAAGGCCAAAAGTTCAACTGGATTCTGGAGACTTTGGCAGCGCTTCATTAAAGCCTGACATGATTCTCTATTGGAAACCAGAAAAGAATTTCAGAAACCACTGAAATTCAAAATAACAGATCATGCAGAGAAGAAGCCAAAGGTGATACACGATCCAGAAACACTTCTGTCTTATCTGGACCAAAGATCATTTAAAATAATGTGAGGGGAAGTGAAAACCTGTTCTGTGGCCAGCATGGACAGCAACTCTTTCAGGGAAGGCGCTGGAGATTTCAGCAAGACAAAGGCAACCCACCTGCGGCATCCATCACAACAATATTTCAAATGTGTTGCTAAATAATTATAAGATTTTAAACCATTTCATTAAAAGAAGCCTATAATTAATAATAAGTTTCAAATTAAATAATAAAAATTAATAATAATTAATATTTAGCCTCTGGGCCTTAGTTAGAAAAAACCTGTTTTACACATGGTTCTGTTTACAGCATGGTGGCGCAGTGGTTAGCGCTGTGGCCTCACAGCTAGAAGGTCGTTGATTCGAGCCCAGGCTGGGGAGGGTTTTCCAGCGATCTTTCTGTGTGGAGTTTGCATGTTCTCCCCATGTATGCGTGAGTTCTCTCTGGGTACTTCGGCTTCCTCCCACCCACAAGACAAGGATGTTAATGGCTATGGTTCAAATGACTGCTTATCATATGTACGTCGCTTTTGGATAAAAGCATCTGCCAAATGACTTTATAGTATAGTATATTAGTACACAATTTAGTCACATTCCTACCTTTCATACATCCTGGATAGCCAGTACCTACAACAATTGACATGCTTATATTCATGAGTGGTTTATAATCATTAATTAACCTCCAGTAATAGGCAAAAAGTCTTAAAGCAATCTTATGGATGATTTAACTTCCATTTGAAAGAAAATTCTGACTTAATCTTTACTGAATGATGCATGTGTTAAACAATGGGAGCCAGAGAGGGGTACTTGAATTTCTGCAAGACAAACACACCTTTAGTAGAGATGTTATTCCCTTTTCTGGTGTAAATCGAATGCAGCTTAGGTTGAGTGATGGACCGCGGCAGGACAAATCTCAGTCTGCTGAAAAGTGCTGACTTTAAGCTAAAAAATGGTAATAGATTTTCAAAGTGAGGGGGCCATTACAGGGACAGCATGCAAATGATGGGTGAAGAAATCATCTACAAGGTGTTATTGAGCCCTTGGTTTAAGGAGGAAGAGGATGCCTCTCTCCATTCCCCATAATGTGCAGCTTGTAATTAGATATTGATTCGTTTTGTTGATGAGTATTTCAAACTAGTGTCCTCTTCCTGAAGAGGGGAATACATAAATGTCTGAATACATCTTGTTAGGACTAAAATGTTATATCTCTATGCAGGTATTAGGTTGATAGTGTGCCAAGTTAATAGTTAAAAGAACAACCAAATGGAAATGTGCTGTCTGAAGAATAATAATAATCGCATCGACTTTGGAAAATACCGTTAAATTCAACGAACTGAGCACCTGGAATGTTTTCATTCAACAAATATTTTCAAAGCTTTGGGGCTCCGTGTCTTTAAAGTACTAGATCAACGTATTTGAAAAACCGATTTATAATTTAGAAGCAGTAAGTGTGAAGTGTAAAAAACATGCTTTGGATCGATTGCATTTTGTTTCCACTTTGCCACAGAGCTGGAATGAAAGGTATATCTTCCATTCATTGACTGGTTCATGCACTTAACAGGTTAGTGAAAGTAACGGTTTGAAACTGCAGCAATTGTGTGACGTTATTATATCAATGTAGAGCAAAATCTCAGGATTTTTTTTATCACCTCATGGAATCAAAGCAGTTCTGAAACTAAGAAGGGATCCAGGTTTTAGCAATGTGTACCTTGTCTTGTAAGGTAGACATGAAATTTTTAAAGTTGTTATACAGTAGTCAACTTGGTCAATCAAATATAAATAATTGTTTTCAATGTTTTTTATTCTTTCCAAAGCCATCATTTGCCAAGTTATTGCTAAGTACATCAGGGGTCAGCAGCTAGACTTTTGGTGGGCCAAAATTGCCTCTTTACAGTAAAACCCTATTTTTCCTACTACATTCTATATCAATCAATCAAAATTCATTCTAAGGCACAATGCAGACAGCAACAAAAAAAAGCTTTACAATATAAAACTATTCTAGATATACAGTGTTAAAAACTTTTCTTTCACACACATACTCCTTCTCTCTCTCACACGCACACACACATAAACAGAGAACATATGCATTCCCCTTACCCACCTTCCTCCATTTTATGTAAATGTTATCATATCTTAACAGAAAGAAAGTGTACAATAAAGACATCTGGCTTGATGCTGGTGTGAGGAAATTATATTTTGGGGATCTATTCCCAGTCCACCCATGGCCACAGAGGTCCACCACAGCAACCACCCAGGTCTGGGCAGGCTGGGGCCCACACCACAGCCACAGAGCTGCCATGCAGAACCCCCACAGCCACCCCTGTGCAGTCACACCAACAACCCTACAAAACAAACAGGCAAAACCAATGGTGTAAAGGAGTAAACACAAGACGAAAATATCTCTTTAAGACAATAAGAAGGGATGAAAGTATCAACAATAATTCAATAAAACAGTTAATTCAGTTCACAGTCGATTATACTTATATGTTTACTTATTATATATGATGTCATTATATCCAAATGGAAAATAGAAAAGATTTCATTACTATGTGTGTTTCTTACAGGAGTGTTCTTTTTAGATTGTTGTATGTTTATTGTTTGTTGTTCAGCAGTAAATGGGAAAGTGGGTCAGGGAGATGTCAGGAACACTTTACCCAGGAGTGGTGAGAATGACGCAGGATTCTGCTGGAACTAAAAGAGCTGTGTTGTTTTTATTGCTAAAGCTAGCAGCAAAGCATTCACTGCTAAACAGGCAGTTTCTCACAGCTAACATCCTCTGCTCCCCACACAGTTTTTAACTCGGCATTGTAAACAGAACCTTGTTGTCATGTTCGTAGAGGCACGGAGGTGAAGTGGAGTTGTCTGGACCCGAAAGCAGGCAGGAGGCAGACTGAATGCAGGGTCAGCTTTAATAGAAACTGCAGACAAAGACTGGAGATAACTAAGCACAACTAATGGAAACTAACAAAGACTACTGCAAACTAATGATAACTAACAGAGACTATGGAAGACTAATGATAAAAAATTAACCGTGAGGAAGAACTGAAACCTGGAAGTATAAAAACCTAAACTGAAACAAGACACAGGTGTGGTGAATGAGTAAATGAAACCAGGTGAAATCCATAAACAGAAATAGAAAAGCTAAACGGAAACACATGACTACAACAAGAAATAATACCAAAATAAAACAGGAACCAAACAAACCTATAACTCAAACCATGACACATGTCAGCACATTGACAAATAACTTTTGCAATCAGTGGCTTGCAATATTTTCTGGCAGGCCAGATATTTGTTAACAGGCTAATTTTAGCAAGTGAGCCGTTAGCTGTCAGACACGGCTCTATATTGCATTCTCTCTAGAGACGGCAGTCCCAGAAAAAAGGTATGTACGTGCTTCAGACAAATCTATATCTACCATTGGTAAATGGTCTTGTACTTGTATAGCACCTTTCTACCAATCAGTGCACTCAAAGTGCTTTGACAATATTCGGTTTTTCACCGATGCACTCACACACACACACATTCACACACCAGTAATGCAGCACCAGGAGCAACTGGGGGGTTCAGTGTCTTGCTCAAGGACACTTCAGCATGCGGATTCCCAGAGCTGGGATTTGAACCACTAACTTGCTGGTTAGTGGATGACCTGCTCTACTACGTGCACCACAACCTCCCTCCCCTCGTTTTCTATTCTGTTTTTTCTATTTTGTAGCCATTTAGCAGATGCTTTTCTCCAAAGCGACGTACATCAGATAATAAGAACAACACAAGCAAAAAAATTAAACAATAGGGGACAGCATAGATAAGTGCCAGACTGCTGCAAGTCTATGCAAGTGTTACCCAGCAATGGTTGGGCGGTTCACTGATTAGGCATAACTGTCAAGGTAGAGTCTGGATTAATAAGTCAAAGTAGACAGAAGCCGTTTGACTTATTGTTTTGTAAGCCAGAAGCAAAACTTTATATTTTAAGTGTGCAGCAACTGGAAGCCAGTGCAGCTTGATTACCAGCAGGTCTTTGATTACATGAGCTCATTTGGACTAGTTGAAAACTAAAATGTGGCTGCATTCTGAATCATCTGGAGAGGTTTAACTGTGCATACCAGCAGGCTGCCAATAAGGAATTGCAGTAGTCAATACGTAAGATGACTATTGCCTGGACCAAATGCTGTGTTGTAGGATATATCAGGTAGGGTGTGATCCTCCTGATGTTGTACAAAGCAAAAAGCCAACTGTGTGACCGAGGCAATTTGGACTTTAAAGGTCGACTGAGAATCCATGATGATTTCAGGGAGTGTGATAAAGTCAAAGTTCATACTTGAATGAATGAATGAAGCATTATTGTTATTGAGCCAGCATTAATGAAATGACATTCCATTACAGCCCAATCTAGATTACACAGCACAGACACGAACATATAGGACAGGATCAGGAGACTGAGGTGCAGCTTTTGGCAGGTGGGATGACGAAAAGACACATCAGGATGGGATGAGATGAAACAACAGTAGAATCTCTGATTCTGCACCGTATGGGTGCAGTCTAGAAATGCTAAAAAAAACATCTCACAATAAGCACAAGTACTTTGACAGTCACAGCCCATATGGTAAGGGGGGAAGGGGTCTCCCGGAGCCCGCCCAACTCGGTCGAAGCCTTTCAGGCGCAGTCCAAACACAAGTGAGTCAGAGAGTGGAAAACAGTAGGGACCAACCAAGGCAGTGATAGATAGGCAGTGTGTGGAAGTATATCAGTTAGTGTGTGCATGTGTGTGCAATCAGGTGTCTCGAAGGGGTTTTCAACGCCCCCCACGAGTTCCAGCACTGCCACCTATTTGCCAGCATAAACAAGCAAAGCGTCCAGCTTACAGTTCTGCTCCATCAGAGCCAGAGTCACAGTGTTCTGATAACTGGACTTCGCTTGCTGCGTTCCGCTGCAGCAACTTCCAAAGTTTGCAAATCATCAGAAACCTACTAATGCCAAACATACGGAATCGAGTACGCATAAATCCAATGATGTATTCATCTTCCACATCCTCAACAGAAAGTACGTACCCAGTTATATACATTCCACCATGACATCCTGGCTCCTCTTTGCCTGTTCTTGTAGTTTTGAGAAGAATGCAGAGAGGTACTATACAATACTATATTATCTGTTGTCTGTGTGTTTTAATCTATATGATTTTATTATGTAAAGCACTTTGTGTTGCCTGTGGCATGAAAAGTGCTTTAGAAATAAATAAATGTTGAAGTTTGAAGCTTACAAACTTGGAAACATTTTTTCAAGATTATAAAAATGATAATGTTATTTGTGTTGTTTAGAGTTCACTGTTAACTTTACAGTTAAATCTTGTAAAGCAGAAAAACTCAGTGGAGATTGTGTCACTACAGGATCTGAGTTTTGGTCACTGTGAAGAAAATAACCTGAAACTTACATGTGAAGAATAGAAAAATCATGCTAAACTCCCTATTATCAGCTTTGTGTGCTGCATTCACTGATCTCAGGGAACCAGTTTTGCTGATAGGAGCTGGGGACAAATAATCAGAAGCTGATGTGAAAGTGGAGAATGTTGAATGTTAACTCTCAAAATGGTGTGCCAGCTCATGATCAGGTATCTGCCCCTGTCAAACTGTAGTCAGCACTTTTTGCTGTTTGGCCTCATTTGTCAGTAGTTTGATTGGTCCTTACTTGCTTAAACTGATGTATATGTTCTCTAAAACGAAACAGACGACCAAGGCTTTACCTGGGTGATTTAGGAAGGCGCTGACTCAGCAACCTGTCTCTCCCAATGGCCTGTGATTACAGCATATAAGGACAGTAAGGAAATCTTTCCAAATGGAGTGTGTTATTTGAATGTTTTATTTTATTTCATTGACACTTCTAAAATAATTCCATGTATGGTTGTAAACAGTTAAAATGCATCAGCATGCTGATGAATATAGTGTGTGAAGGGGTATGAAATGGTGTCTCATTACCGTTTTTCACAAAACAAAAGGGATATTTGTTAAGTTTCAAAAAACTATTCCGATTTGCAGGTGTTTCCATTGAACAGTGTTTAGGGCATAAGACACAAATATCATCAAAATCTCATCAGCTGGATGCAATTTTCCGAGAATGGCGGCGCACACAATGTTTTCATCAAGCATCATTTAGGGGTTTTCTACATGTTGAGGAAAATTTGCTACAGCTTGTCAAAGCAACCCCCATTTCCCTTTTTAAAACTCATTAAAACTGCAGTTTCCCTGTTGTTTACTCCATACCTTGCCATCTTAACCGATCACATGGTATCCGGGGATGCATAAATGTAAATAAAGTGTTTCCATTACTCCTATATCGAAGCGTCTGAAAAACTACCTCTTGAGAGTGCAATTGAAGTAACTTCCCTATTTATTACTTTTATTTATTATTATTTTCTAATTCCTAATTCACAAACATAATAGCCAAACCGTCATTGCCTGTTAGCATAGTGGTTATTGTATAATTTAAACTGGCTTCAAACCATAAGAAAAACATTCCTGTCTGTAGGAAGAAATGGGCACAAACTTTTGGAAAGCCAACTTTTCCTTACAATCATTTCAAACAACAACAAAATAAGGTTAATAAAAGAAAAAATGTATTTAAAAATTAAAAATAAAGCTCTGGTGATTTATATCCTATAGAATTAATACAGGAATGTTACTATAAAAAGGAAACTGAACATGTATATATATTTATCTGAAAAGCACCGTATTCCTATTAACTCACTTTCTGCCATCTACAGATATAGCTAGTTAGAATGATCACAATAAAGAAACAAATTGCAGCAATGAAATCATGAAACAGTGCAACAAAATGGTTATCCCATAAACATATCCTCCCTTCTATTTTTCAAAATTGTTTTGCATAAGTAAAAGTCCTTTAAATCTTGTATCTGACAGCCTGTTCCTCTTTGGGGTCAGAGCACTATTACCCAGGCTAAAAGCCTTTCAACTGGTGCACTTGACAGTATTCGAGTACTGCCTTGCCATTTGGTTAATCTTGGGGAACGTGACAAGAACCTCCCAGTCAGATGCAGGAATTTTAAATACTTCAGCACCCCAGTCTCTGCTGTATAGGAAAACTCTTCTACTTTTCTAACTGAAAAAGGTATTGTGACTGGAGGTGGCAGGGCACTGATCTTCTGGTCTCATCAGTGGCTCATTGGGAGTCTGTGCGCGACACTCAGAAATCAGTGTAGTTTTCAAAGCATCTTTAAATTCAATTCAATTAAACTTTATTTGTATAGCGCCACTTCATGACAATGTCATCTCAGGGTGCTTCACAGACATCATACTGAGCCAATTCATAAAAAATAGCCTAGCTAAAGGAAACCAAAAGATTGCATGGAATTTTGACTTTGATCCAATCCCCATCCTGTCTGCATGAGGCGACAGTGGGAAGAAAAACTCCTTTTTAACAGGAAGCAAAACCTCCGGCAGAACCCGGCTCAGGGAGGGCAGCCATCTGCCTTAACTGTATGGTGGAGAGGACAGGAAAGACAGATTAACATACAATGCAGCCGTTATCCAGGAAGACCTGCGGAAAGAGGAGAAATAGGTTAATGATGTTATATATCATTAGAAAAAAGACATAAAATAAAAAAGAGCTAAGTGCATTATGGGGATGTCCTCATGACTGCATAACTAATGGATGTCTAAACTATCCTAACTGTAGGATTTGTTAAAAAGGAAGATGTTAAAGGGTCCGTGATGTAGTTCCATAAAGATATCATTAGAAAAAAGACGTACTGTGTATTTATTATGTATAGGCACAAAAATGTAAAAAAGCACGGATGAATGTAGTGACGCCGAGGAACTTGCGAGTGATTTTAGTGAAGATTTGAGCCATTTATCGATAGTTTTGGAGGATGAGGATACATCCATTGAAGACGATGGGGGTGCTGAACGAAGGTGTGCAACCATATTTGTTTGAGCCTGATTGGTCTGGAAGTGACAATGACACGAGTGGGTCTGAAGAGGAAGGGTCGGACGGTCGCCTCCAAAACAACGAATGGTATGGATATAAAGTCATTTTAATATACATGTAGACAAAACAAAGACCATACAAAGGACTTACTCTTTTCTGAGTCACTGTGGCTTCTCTGCGCTTTTTGGCAACGCTAGTGCCGATATCTTCTGTCTGCTTTCTTTTAAATATTGTGGGGATGGCAGCAGGTTTCAGATCATGTTTAAAATTTACTTTTAAGCCAAAAGATACCTGTAATGAAGGGTTTTCCTCAAAGCAGTCGGTAGTAAAGTTTTTACTGCAAAGTACAGGCGTTGCCGATGGCACTTGTCCTAGTTCTCTGTACCAGTTTAGTCCATTTGTTACATGGATCCGCATCTTTTGGGAATGTGAAGAGGGTTACACTTCTACTGGGGCAGTTCCAACATCCTGCAGCCGCAACGCTTCAGCATTTTGCAACAAATCAGCGCAAACGCAATGATATTTAAGCTCTGACTCCAATTTGTTTACATTGAACAGCTGAGTGTAAGGAAGGACACCATAGATAGATGGTCTAATAACAAGTTTTATTGCAAACTTCACGCAATTATGTGACAGTGCCCCAAAGACAGACAGGGGTCTGAGCCAGAGCAGCAGTCTGCAGGTAATCCAGGACACAGGTGATCCAGGAAACAGGCAAGGGTCAGAACCGGAGAAGCAGTCCGAGGGTAATCCAAGAACAGGTGTAGGGAGTCGGAGCCAGGAAAGGGAGTACAAGGAGTTAGCATTAAGCTTATTAAGAGGACCGACAGAGGATAGGTGGTGATCTGCAGAATATAAAGCCAGAGGAGTGCAATTAGAATTCCGGAGATTGACTACGCCTGTCTCTTGTGGTCGTGTCTGTAGTGGAGTCTGGTGCGGGCCTGACACTGAGGGGAATGTCTTCTGGTGACGTGATATCCTGAACAGAGGCATTGCCCACGACCTCGCCTCGCGGCAGGATGGCGCATTTTTTTAACTCGCTTAACTTTTTTTTTCACTTTATTAGTATTCAGTTTGGATAGAAGTGACTATGTAGTTGAAATTAGATATATTTATTCTGACGATTTATGCAAAGTTCAAACATCTCGTCACAGACACTTCAAGCTTGATGTTAAAGTTAGGGAGGCTGTCTGCCTCCCGTACCCACACTGGGAGCTGGTTCCATCAGAGAGGGGCCTGATAGCTGAAGTCTCTCCCTCCCACTGTTTTCTTAGAGATTCTGGGAATCACAAGTAGACCTGCAGTCTGAGAGCGAAGTGCTCTGTGTGGAACATATGGAACTAAGAGGTCTTTCATATATAATG
>JBAMHV010000026.1:2342993-2355458 GCA_037177535.1 Pseudomugil gertrudae | reverse complement strand
ACGCAGGCCAGCAGGCCAATCCTAGACCGGCGCACCGGGAATACTCCCGGTTCTCCCTATGGCCAGTCCGGGCCTGACCCTACCCCCCACTCTCAGAGGGCACTCCACCCTTTTCCGGTTGAGAACCATGGTCTCAGATTTTGGAGGTGCTGATTCTCTTAATTTAAGTTTAAAACAACTATACGGAAAGTCTTTCACCCTCTGATCGTGTTGTTATTTAAGGAAGCTAGCACTTAATACAGGTACGCACGTACCTGACCCATATACATTACAGGATTGGCTTACAGACATGAAAACATGGCCTAGCTTGTAGTGGCCTGACATTTACATGTACCCAGAAGGTCTACAAAGCACTTTGTGGGCATGTCCAAGAAGTGCTATACCAACATATGGAATGTCAGGCTATTATCTCTCATGTTTATGTCACTTTATTACATGTTTAACTATAGTATTTACTTAAGCAGCTACAGTTCATATCCATATATTTTAACTAGACCTAATAGTCAAAGATCTACTTAAATCATATCTACCTGAAATAAAATGTGCACTACATAGTCTTGCATTTTTTTTTATTTTGGCTTTCATCCAGTTATCCCAGCTGATGCCACGTAGCCATAAAACACATCTATTTTGTTTTTTTAAATGAATGCTTGCCACCTGGTATGGAATAAAAATGAAGATGTGGATTGTGTGCTTTCTGGAACTAAATGCTTAGTATGTGGCTCACCTTTGGACACACAATGAGCTCATTACCAAGGCTGGGGTCTCCTCGTTAATTATTTTTTTAAAGTGTCATTTTCCTTTTAAAAAACAAAAGCACAACAACAATATGCATGGGGTGGATTATTGTTTCAAATAGCTACATACTGTAAATATGTCTGATAAATATGCACATCAAGTCTGATTGTATCGTATTAAATGTGCTTCAAAACAGAGTGAAACTGGCAAAAACAATAAATAATGTATATAACAGTCGTTGCATGTATAATTTATGATCTATAGTTAACATTTCTTGACTCAACTGGACCTGTGACACCTATGGGTCATGGGTCAGGCTGAGCATCACTCAGCATGCAGTTTATGATGTTAAGCTTTATTAATAGAAATAAATTATAATGTTACAGTGGTACTAAATGGTTAGATGTGTTTTCAGTGCTGTAAACTAGGCTGCACCAACAAAGACACAGAAGTCATGTTTAACATTTAATCTCCTGTCTGACTGAACTTATAACATGCAGACTGGACAGCTCTCTGACTCGTGTCATTCCCTTATGTTCAAGTTAATGCGCTGAATAAATAGTGATTCAGCCATAACTATGAAGCAGCTCATTTTCAAGGTCAGATATGTTTTATGAGGTACTTATACTGACTCAAATGCACCCACAGTAGAGATTATATTTAGTTATGACTCAAGTTGGGCAATTCCCCTTTGTTTCACTGGGGTAATTTCAAAATAATGGTTTTCTTATAACAGTTTTCTTATAGTTTTAAAGCATTTTAAAAAGGTAAATGAGAGAGAATGGAACAAAAAAAAACTAATTGTCTGCAGTATGTCATGGCAGAAAGCGGGTCACATCCTAACCAGCAAGTTAGTGGTTCAAATCCCAGCTCTGGCAGTCCATGTGTCAAAGTGTCCTTGAGCAAAACACTGAACCCCCAGTTGTGTGAATGTGTGAGCGCATGTGTGAATGGCCGAATAGTGTCAAAGCGCTTTGAGTGCACTAATGTGTAGAAAAGCGCTGTACAAGTACAAGACTTACCATTTACCAATTGCATTCACGGCCCTGTGATGGACTGGCGACCTGTCCAGGGTGTACCCCACCTCTCGCCCGATGTCAGCTGAGATTGGCTCCAGCCATGGATGGAATTGCATTCGCACACAAGTCAGGGACCTTGATAGGGTCCCAATGTGACACAACAGTACTCTCGTGCAAAACAAAACTCACGAAATATAAGAAGAAAAGAAAACACTACCAAGGAGCCGGAGACAGAGGAAGTCACTGTTCTTCATCTGCATAACGGGATTATTAATGATGGACAATTAACAGTCCATGATTAATAACATCGAGGTTCGAGGCACAAAGAGTGCAGAAAGCTAGCTGCAGACAAAGCATATGACTTGTAAGTTTAATTGTGTCTATTTCCTATGAGGATGATGTATCAGATGTTCTACTACTAAAGGGAGGAGCTACCACCTATACAACAAATGTATTCCAATGAAACCCTGAAAAAAAACCCTGCTTCAGTAGGAACTAAAATGGCTATAGCGACTGAGGGCCGCGGTCCCCAGTTTCTTTGTTGAAGGTTCATACTGTCTTCTTTTTAAACTTATTTTTTATGGTTGTTTTTGTAAGACAGAAAGTTTTTTTTGTTTACCTGCTTTACATGTTTCGACCACACCTGAACAGCCTATAAGACACGTCACAATAACATCACGTGACACTTCTGAGGAAGACCACAGGAAGTGGTCGAAACATGTAAAGCAGGTAAACAAAAACAAAAAAAACTTTCTGTCTTACAAAAAGAACCGTAAAAAATAAGTCCCCAGTTTCTATTTGCCAGAAAGCACAAAAAAGCAGATCTATTCCTGAAAAGATTTTAGGAACTCAAAAGGTTTGGAACGTCCCTAATACCAGTACATCTAGGAATCTAATTGTGTGTTCATATAAAATGAATGTGAACATGATCAGAACATGGTTGGAAATCACAGTACGTGTGGGAATGAGCTACTTAGTGGAAGTCTGCACTTCCTAGCTGCTTCATTTAGCCAGACTTAATTTTATTATGGCATTTATTTCTTAGAAATTTAAAAATTAAACACAAAAAACTCTCATTTCAAGATTTTTAGGAGTTCCTGACCTGCAATGGACCTTGAATACCATTTCCCATTTCAGTTCAATGCCACATGAATACTCGTGTAGGGTCGACAGCTAGGGATGCACTAAGTTTGCAGCACTTTGAGATGCTCACTCACTTGAACTTGAGGGTTTTGTTCCAGCAAAACAAAGCTGGTTTGGTGCTAAAAAGCTCAAGTAGCTCCTTGAAGGTTACAACTAATTGGGGCGATTTATCAACAGACTCCAGCCAATAGTGACAAGTACATGCTCTTTTCCCTGTTTCTCATTATCACTATCTGTAATGAGAGAATGTATCTGAATTTACATACAGGGGCAGTCTGAGAAGGAGGAAACAGGGGGAGTTTGGGGAATCGGTGAGCAATGGTGTGAATAATTTGCCGTACTTTGTCTGCTGTTGTCATGCAGGACTGAGGTGAGTTGTTATGAACAAACACCTGCAG
The DNA here is from genome assembly GCA_037177535.1 of Pseudomugil gertrudae. Classification (NCBI taxonomy): domain Eukaryota; kingdom Metazoa; phylum Chordata; class Actinopteri; order Atheriniformes; family Pseudomugilidae; genus Pseudomugil; species Pseudomugil gertrudae. The sequence continues at coordinate 2,352,160 of JBAMHV010000026.1, read as the reverse complement.
CCAATAAGCTCGTCTCATCCCATGTGTCTTAGAATCAAGCATCATTGAAACTGGAAATTCTCTATGTTTTTGTACCATATTAAGCTTCTTCCAGCACATTTTCATACATCCAGACTCCATCCGGTGCCTCGGTATTACATATAAGCCCCACAATACTTCTATGAGACATGGAAGGTATTATTTCTGTCTACATGTTGTTTTTTTAATAGGAAAATTCTGTTTTATCTGCTTGTACCAGCTAAAAGACAAACCCATAGTAAATGAAGCATTGTGCCACAATAATATGGATATTGATGGTGTTCACTGGGAATCCAGGGACCTCAGAGAGTGTATTACCAGTGTTAGACATGCCGGGCCTGTCACTAGGCCTAGTGAAATTGCAATAAAACAAAGAAAAAAGGAAAATATCCCTTTCTTTTCCATGTTTTGACCGTGTTTGCTAACTTGTATTACATGCACAAACACCAGTGATCAGCTTCACCAGTCATTAATGTTTGCAGCAAATTATAAATTCAGTCTTATTTTGTGACCTTAACATTTTACAACAGACATTTAATTGTCCTTGTTTGGTTTTTCTCATAGAAGGTGATTATATTTATCATTTTATAGCTTCCAAGAAAAAGAATCTTCCGGACTGACTCAGTGGCGCCCCCTATCAGCAGCTTGTATCATGCCGGTTCTCCAGCCAATACAATACATTCTTATCTTGACTTTTGTCTCCCACTCAGTCATTTTATATCTTTCTCTTCCTTTTATCTGATGAAAAAGTTTTCTCGCTGAATCACTCAGTGTGTACAGGGAAACTCAGCTGTGATGTCATCCAGCATCCTGGAAAAAGGTTGTTTGACAAGTTCCTCTGCGTCGGGATGCTGCAGCAACGCTTCTAGATATGCACATGATCAATGTCACTGTCTCTTAGGAAAGTTCTGTAAAGTGACACACCTTTAGTTTATGCTTAACTCCTCCCTTTGTCAAATACGGTATTGAAAAGATGCCAGAAACTGCATATGTGGAGGTCTTTGGGGGAGTTGGGGGGTGGGAGAGTAGGCGTGTGAATACACATGCAGAAATTATTTATTGACAGAATACAGTTCAGGCAGTCAGCAAGCTGGAAAGATAAAGATTCACAAAGCAGAGCGTGTTTGAAGTGGAAGACTTTGCCCACCAGACTCCTCTCAGCTACACAGCTCTGGTTCTGAACGGTATCAGTCTGAGTTGTTGTTGCACTGGCTTTGTGGCAACAGTTCCTGCAGAATCAGACATGCTGTGGCAACTTGCTGCAGGTTTTGCAACTGCAGGAAATGCTGCTGCAAGTTGCTGTTGCTACGATTTAAGCAGCTGCCAGCAGCGAAAAACCTTCAGAAGCACAAATGCGTCTAATTACAGCCATATTTCCACCATGTAAACGGGAAACTAGCCAATCTACGTCACATAACAGCTTCTCATGCACCTGCCTTTCTGCATCTGAAAGGACATTGGTTGTGACAGAGGAGTACTAAACTGACCTCTGCTGCACATCATGATAACAAAACCTGGTTTTATCCTGTAGCTTGTGTTTGGAGGCAATTTTCACCCAAAAGATCCAGATTTTTAAAGAAATTTTTCAAATACACAAATGTAATAATGAAAAAGCATAGGTGGCCTTCATCACAGTTCATACTAAAAAGACATTTTTGAGTGTGCTAAGTACTGCGTTCTGGTTTGATGGCATGTGTTGAAACTGTCACATCTAAGTGCATACACATTTAACTTTTTTGCCGTTTTCTGGGTTTTAGATAGACTGTAATTCATTCTATTAATTCTTCTGCAAATTTTCTTTTTGTTATTACAACTTCTTTGTTTTGCCACATTCCAGTCCAGCTATAAAAGTGACTTATTACAGCTAGTTCTCGCCATGAGCGATAAAGGGCAGAACTTTGGTTGTTAAAAGGTTGTCATTGTCAGTAAACTGCTGCATAAGAGCCCCAGTTATTGTGTCCTGTGAGGTTGTGAGGTGAGGCATTTATCAGGAGACGGTAACAACTTTTATTGAGGTCTGTGCTTTGGCTGCCTGAAAGAGCTTTTTAAAGTTTTTTCCAAAGGATTTTTAAAGATCTGGAAGCTGAGTTGACCTTGTGAAAATACAAAAACAGTTTTGGACTGTAAACGAAGTAAGAAGAGAAACTCGTGAAAAAAATCTGAAATAAAGCATGTAATCAGGGTCCAGATTCACGTTATATTTCATTTAGTCCTTGTTTTCTGATCTAAAACAACATTTCGGTACGTCTGATCTGCAGGTGCTCTGGATTCCGTCTCTGTGCAGGATTACGCTCAGTCCATGCTCTTTGCACAGATTACCTGTACCAGATTGATTTAATCAGCCACATTAGCAAAGCTAATTAAAGTTTCTGTGCCTGTGCTGGCGCATTGGCCTTCTGAATAGAATTACCTGGAGATGCTGTTTGTCCTCCACAACATTGGTATGCAAAGGCAGAGCTGCTTCTGCACACGCTTGACAAGTCTTATCTCCAGCAGTCATCCACAGGTGTTCCCTGTCACAGGAGTGTGATCAAAATGCGGTGCAGATAGCAGGCTCTGCTCAGCGAGCTGTTTACCCACCAGATTACTGGCAGGTCGTTGGGTCTCTGCAGGTAAAACATCACCATATGCATCTCAGTCCTGACAAAGATGATTGTAAGTCACACGATAAACAACTAATAGATCAGCTTTAGTGGCTGAAAAGTCACGCTGACCACATCGATGAATATTAAAGTGTCCTTTAAGTGTTAGCTGATGATGAATGAAGCATCGTCGCTGCGTGCTCTGTTATGATGCTGCGTGAACCCTGCGAGCTGAAAATAGAGGACACAACTTTCATGACACCATTGGTAGAAAGGAAAAATATTCTAATGGCTTTGTGATTCATATCTGCTGTGGAAGGACTGAACTGGTGGAGTCTGAAGAGGAGAGGGAGCATCCAAGTTTTACGCCGGTGTTGTGGAAAGGGGTGTTAATTAGAACAAGTTCTCAACCAAAAACAGTGAAATTGTGCCATCCATCACCTCCGATTTTACATGAAAACCACTTAACTGTGAATATCCGATGTATAATTAAGATTCACGGCTGCATTCAAGTGGTGTCTGAAATGCAAGGCTATGGTTTCCTCCTGTACAGGGGAGGGAGATGCTCTGCGAGGGCTGCTGTCCTCCAGGTTTTAGTTTTTCCTTCTGCAAACACAAACAAAAACATGTTTCAGCACAACTTGACAACGAGCTGTTGAGGAAAGACTTAAATTGAATGAGGTGTGTTGGAGCAAGGGGAGATCTAAGACCATCGAGCAACCCAAACGCTTCTTTGTGAAGATGGTTTAAACTACATGTACTGTGTTAATCTGCTCCTCGTTTATGACTGAGCTCTGCTGGGGAAACATCGATAATGTGAAATAAAGATGTGAAGGTGTAAAGAAGAGTAGCAGCGTTCATTCTTCAGGTGGAGAAAACAAACAGGAGTACAGGGAATGTGGAGATACTCAAATCAAAGAAAGTATGTAGGAAATATAGAATATACTATAAAGTTCCTATACAATATAATACTACATGGGAAACTAACTCATTTACAGTGTTACGTGCCATAGGTGTTGATGGTCTGAGGTTGGCACTGTAACTAAAAAAGTAACCGGGTGCAGAACAGAAACAGGAGCGTGGTGGGTTTGAAAAATAATAACTTAAATTTATTAACATAAATGGAAAAATGACTGCAGCAAGGTTGAATCTGTCAGACTCTTCTTGATGTCATCTTCCGGCCTTATATATCCACACCTGTTCTTAGAGCTGGTGCAGGTAATTAGGAGGCGGAGCTGTAAATTATAGTAACAGATCCCTGCCCATAACATACAGTATATTGTTAAAATAAACAATGTTTTTTATAAAGAGGCTGGGTGTATTTATCCATGAATTGATACGAATGTTAGTATTGGTATCAGCCAATACCAGCATGGTGAGATCGATAGTTTTCTTGCTGAGAACTTTGGAGATGAGAAGCAGCAGGAGATTTTTGCAGCATTTTTCTTAAACTTTTTTCAGATTAAATGGAATAATAGTTATTTTATTATTTTTATACATCAAACATCAAAAACGCTTCAATTTAAAATGTCTCCGTTCTGCTATTAAGTCTATAAAATCATCTGACCAAAATCCCTGTACTGCGTTAAAATAAAGGTAAAATCATTTAATTATTGTGATACTTTGAGTATCCTGTACTGAGCAGAGCGAAGTTTGTGTTAAATGAGTAAAATACAAATAACACAAACAAATAAAAACATGTTTTAATTCAGAAACAATCAGTAAAGTAAAGAATAAAACTTAAAATAACCTGAAAGTACATATTTTTATTGGGCTACGCCCTTAGTGATTCAGCTCCTCTTAACCCACCTGTTTTGGACTGCATGTCACACTGAGCCTGAACACATAATTCAGCAGTACAGGAGCCACCCTAACCAGATGCATGTTGCTTCTTTTGATGCAGAGGAGCAGTGGCTGTGCACCGAGCCTTCCTAGATGACAGCACTTCTCACCCTACGTCTGAGCCCGTCGCCCTACAGAAACGCCCACTTTTATTCTCAATGTTATTTTGGTCACACGCACCTTATGACCATGGATGAGGGTAGAACATAGCTCAGTGCAGCCTCAGCAGTGATACTGCACTGATGATCGCCTGCTTCATCCCCCCTAGTGAAGTATTCCAGGCATGTCATGGGATAAACCAGGGTCACATCTCCCAGCTAGCCTAGGAACATCTCAGGATCTCTGTGGATAAGCATTCAGCTGTGTGGAGGAAATCTGGGCAAGCAGCAAGAAAACAGGAAAAATGGAGAATTCAAGAGTGCATCAAACATCCCAGTTTCCCCACAGAGGATGGGTGGACCGCACAGGGTAATATTGACTTTAGGTGGTTGGATTGAATGGGGGAATTGTTTATGAGACACGAGACAATTCCATTTCACCCTGTAAACATGGTTTTAATATTTGTTGTGTGCGTTTTGTAGCATTTGTGAAAATGCACACTGCTGCTTATGGGGTTGGTACGTCACCACAAAGCTCTTATTTTGTAAAATCTAAAACATGCCTGTAACGTGTGAAAGTGGTTGCAAGTACTGATTCAAAGGTTTCTTCCTGTCTCACAAGCAAAAACGTCAGTATTGGAATGATTCTCACCACCACTATCTGGGGACCTTTTTGCATGACAGTAATTAGAAATACAAGGCGATTTGCAGGCAAAAGGAAAGAAAAGCAGATAAGAAGAAGGGCAGCAATGGGACTGTGGACCATGGAGAAAAAGAGAAGCCTGAAGGATCTGTGGACATTTGAAGATGCATGACAGAATAAGAAATGTCTCTTTATTGCTCGGAGAATTTGACTTGACGGATTAAATTTGCATTTTGCACAGCAGGTTGTGTGTGAAGCAGTGATTACCTCACAACTCAGCTTAGATTTAGTTAGACTTTGTAAATGATTCCATTTAGAGTGTATTTCATGTTTTAATCCTTTACTCCAGCTTTTCTGTGACTGGAAAACCTTATAAACCATCCCGTCATTGTGAATGCTGCAAGCATTCGCCTATTCTCACACAATCCTAATAACACTTCTAACAGGGAAGGGATGCTTTGAAGCCCATGGTGTAAATTTAGTCATTTTTACTAGTCTGTGAGGAACCACTGGATCCCTTAGAGGCTAAAATTATTCAGACTAAACAAACCATACATATCAGTGGATCATTCATTGGTTGTTTTCTGCACGGCTTATACTGGGTTACGGCGGGAAATGCATGGAACAGACTCCACTAAAAGATGTAAAAAGACACTGAGCAGCAGATCAGCATGAATGTTTGCTTGTGAAACAGAATAATACAACACAGAGTGCGACTGATCCTGTTCTGATTTGCTTTGAATTCTACTTGCAAAGGACTAGTTAGTGTCACTTAATGAACTACTGACATATCAAACAACAAAGACATGCAGAGTTGGCTCCATTTTGGACCCCCTCCTCTCCTTATTAATCAGCATCTACTCACACTAATGACAGAGAAAGAATATAAATACAAAGCTTGTGTTATGTCTGATTTAAATCACTCTGGGGATTTTCTCTGGCTAAACAAACATGCTCTACTGGCTACATGCTTTCCTTTGTGTACTTAGTGTCATTTACATGTTCCTGCCTGAATAAAGTTCATATGCAGTGTTTCAGTACCCAGGCTCTTTTAGAGAATATATCCAAGGTGTCTAAAATATTGGGTTTTTTTAACTGTTTGTGAGTAAATGGCAGAAAAAGAGAAGAAATCAAGTTTCTGGAATCAAGAAATCAAGCTAACATTACCAACGATGCTATGCTATTGATCTCCAGGAACAAAATCATTTCTGATCATTAACGTTTGCACTAAAAATGCACTTTGGCTGTTTTGTGAACATTAAGGTCTAAAATCTGAGCAACAGTTACAGTCAGTGAGCATGGTTCTTATGTTTCCAGCCCTCATAAAGGCTAGTAGAAAGCTAATGATGCTTCTGGTCACATCAGCAGTGATGATCCTGAAATTCTCATGTCTTTTTAACATTATTTGAGGCAATCAAATCCCATTAATATTTTTTCTTCTACTTTGGTGCTACAGTATTTAGAATTTGATTGTGCCAATGTCAACAAAATCTTACTTAATGTTGTTTTTTTTTTCTTCTTGTAAAATGTCTTTTTGTTTTTCTGATGCGTCTTTAAATAAAATGTATAATTATTATGTAAAATGCTTAAAGCAGCTGTCCAGGATGGCCTTCATGGTTTTATACTTGGAGCACAGTGGACATGGTGACTCCACCTTGTCCCACGCATGCAGGTTGGAGGGGAAAAACACATCAAACACAACCTGAATGAGGACCATGAGGCTTCCTCTGCTTGCATCCCCCATTTTAACCAAGCTCCCTGCTGTTTCTATCCCTCTGTCTTCCAGGTCCTTACGCCTTCCCGGATTAGATGACACCCTACTTTCCCCTTGATGGTGTCTGCATGAGCAGTTGCAAAGGATCCGAGTTCAGCCCTGCCTTCTGTCACGACTCCCACAAGCTCACAGGAACAGAATGGACAGAGAAGCTGAATCTTGTATTTTTTTGCTTTTAAAAATCAGTAAATGAACACAAAGTCACGAGTTTCCACATTTGTCCTGCCTGTCTCCAGCAGAGCTGCAGAATACCACAGCATTTCTGCCACACAGCTGCTCAGCCTGATGGGGAAAATATTAGAAATGATGGTTTGACAAAAGATAAAATACCATCCAAAACTGTTTTTTTTAATGCACATTTTTCTTGAATGATTTTGTATATCTCACATTGAATTTGATGTGTAAAAAAATAAGTTATTTTTAAAAAGACCATCAGTTTTTCCTTTTTCTTTCTTTCAGACGATGCTGTTTTATCAGCAGGAACTCTGTTAGAGCTGGTTACCTTCAAACTGGCATAGACCCTCTGATTGTGAGTATTTTATTGGAAGATAAATTATAATTACAGACAGGAAATAAAAATTGGTTTTGCTGTGTTTCTTTATAGACAGATGAGCCATTTTTCTCTGCTATCAAAGAAAAATGGCTCCTCAGAGTTTATTTCTGTGATAAAAGTATAATGTTCTCGTGTTTAACCGTGTCGGGGACATGCAATGAAAGAGAAAATAGGATAATAGGACTACTGTGCTGTCATCAGAGACAAATCACAACGCTGATGACATGAGGTTTTTTCTTGATTGATCTTACAGACACATGAAGGCACAAACATCTGAAACATCAGATAAGATCAGAACCATCATTAGAGTGACAATCTTCTGTCCTGCAGTCTGTTTCACACAATCACTGGTTTCAACTCCTATGTGTGATCATGCACATGTCACAGGCAAGGAGCACACCACAACAATGCAGTGTAATGATTTAATGAAAGCTTAAAGGATGAGGCTGATGAGGATGAGGAAGTAGATCATCTGGGGTGTCATGGGGACTGAGGATGGTGACAGGTACTATCTCAGGATGTTAGTGACCCAGGCAATGACAGAAAATAAGATGACACATGGGAAAGTATAAGGTTGGAGAGACTCTAAGGGTCAAATAAGAAGGATGGATGAAGTGATAAGAAAAAGAGGTAGGGATGAATGGATGAATGAAGGAGGACAGAGATGGATAAGGGAGGGGTTGATAGAATGAGGCAAAGTTAAAAAAAACTACAGGTGTTCTCTTAAAATAAATAAATAATTACAGGTTTTGTAATTAATTTTATCTCAATTTACCACATTTTCTCCCAAAAGCAACTTTTAAAATGTTATATGAATAGGTTTTAGTGGATGACTGAATCACATAATATACACAGATATTAATGATAAACTCAAGCTCTATTAATGTCTGGGGAAAAATCAATTCATTTCAAAACAGTAATAAATAAATAGAAAACAGCCAAATGAAAGTGTCATTTTAAATGCTTTGATAACTGTCAGTTGTTCTCTAATGAAGGGCTGACAACATGTTGCAGTTATTTCAACTTCTACAATGTTTTCATTAACACTCCTTATTAACGGAGATCAATATCTGACGGGACGGATCGGTCTGATTCTGCAGCATTGCTCTGACTGAAGCTTGATGCCGGATGGTGCATGAGGACCGAGCTTGTTGTCTTCTTCTGAACAGGGAAATGGAGGGCTTACGCCGCCGTACGTAAGTTAACAATACCTGTTTAATCTTACTCACCAAAAGTATCCAATATTACTAGAAAAGTTGCAAAACTTGTTGATAGTCATGATATTACCCCTTTAAAATAGACTCAAAGTGTTCTGAAAAACCATTAAATATAACGCCAACTTTGTGTAAAGTTACCAGAGTTGCATAGTGTGTATCAGTCAACCAGGAAACTCTGCACTGACAAACATTTTTTGATTAAATGTGTTCATTTTAATGCTTTCATTTTCTATGACTAATTAATCATATATGACACGTTAAATTCCCACCCATTGAGGCCACACTTGGAGGGCTGGAGCCAATCCCAGCTCACAATGGGCGAGAGGCAGGGTACACCCTGGACAGGTCGCCACTCCATCACAGCTCCTCCTGTTAACATGTTTGGAATGAGAGAGGAAGTAATTATTAAAACATATCGCCTATCCAGCGTTGCTATTTTG
>JBAMHV010000026.1:2267674-2294260 GCA_037177535.1 Pseudomugil gertrudae | reverse complement strand
CCCCCCCCCCCCCCCCTCCCCCCCCCCCCCCCCCCCCCCCCCCCCCCTCCCCCCCCCCCCCCCCCCTTTTAATGCATGGACGTACTTGGATAGGTGTGGGAGTTTGTGGTGGTTTTTGGGAATGGTTATATGTGTCTGCATGTGGCACGTCCTTAGTGAGCGTTGGTTCTCCCTCCGCTGTCGGTACTTATGATTGGTTGAGTGCCTTCGGGGACTGGTAGCGACTTCCTGGTAGAGTTTGCTTTGAAGCAACTCCTCCCCTGCCTGCTGCACATTCACTGACAGCCCCAAGTCTTCCTAGTCATTGGCTCACCAACACTACTTTGCACACGATGTTTAAGTGGGTATTGTGTTTACATTGGCATTTTACAGAAAAAGTCAGTGCACTAAAAGTACCCGGATGCTGCCCTAAAATTAGCCAATAATCTATTGTGAAATGACGAACACTTCGCGCACTAAATCAATGCCATCTTGCTGACTTAGCGGAAAAGGAAGTGCTGGACTTTCCAAATAAAGCTGCAAAAAATACTGCGGCGGAGGCAAGTTTGTATAAATGAGTTATTTTGTTACAGTTCTAATGTATACTGCAGCTTGCTACATATCTAATTTTAAGCTTACAATAACTCATGGATCCGATAATTTGTTTGAGAGCGCTAGCTGATCCAGTACAGCTAGCATATGTAAATGTTAACAGATTTTAGCCGTGTAGTGGACACAAAATAACTATTTTGACGTGCAGCAGAACAGTCTAACAGGTAAATAGTCTTGTACTTGTATAGCGCTTTTCTACACAATAGTGCACTCAAAGCACTATTCGACACATTCACCCATACACTCACACAAACACACCAGTGACGCAATAATTTTTTGTATCAAGCAAGTTTGAATATTTTATTACCATCTTAACATGTACTTTAAAGAATTAATGTTCCCTTCACAGATATGCAGGTTACTGATGCCATGGGCACTAACACACTCCCATACCATCACACATGCTGGCTCTTAGTGCTGATAAAAATAATCTATTTTTAACTATTTGAATGTTTCGGTATGTTGCAAATTGGCGACACTCGTCTACAACAGCGAAATCCAGCTACATGAAAACAGTAGGACAGTGGCCAACTTACATGAACTCCTCCCAGTGTGGAAGGTGGTCCAGCATGTTGCTCCACTGCGGGACCAGGATCCCCAACAGCTGCTGGGCATGGCCAGGAGGCTGCTGCGCTGGGCTCACGCACACCTTTCCATCAGAGCAAACTGGAGCCTTCCACCGAATCTAATCTCACAGATCTGAGATCTTCAGCAGGGCAGGTGTGCCTTGCTCGCAAGAATGCACCTGTGGTTCTCACCGAGCAGCAATCCCCACTGGGTGTGGATGCGTTTGTTCATCAACTGTGGTCTCAGGGGGGTTGTTGTATACTTTCCCTACTGTCCCACTGATCATTCTAGTCCTGGATCGGATCATAGAGAAACGGCTCTCAGTCATTCTGATCGATTCACAGCACATAAGCTGCAGCTGCTGTCAGGCCGAATGTGGCAACAAACGCACTCTCTTAGTTGATCTCTCAGGGTGCCATTTTTAACTAAACCCTGCTGAAGTGAAATGAAAAGCTGTGATGTGAGGTTGAGGGTGTAGGGGGTGTTGAGGTGGTTTAGTCAGAGGTTGAAAGTATATCAGTGTCTACAGAGGAATCATCCACCCCATGAAAAGGTGTAAATGAGTTTGGTTAGGTGCCTGTGTTGACTGCTAACTTGCTGTAATAACTTTGACTGTTTCTTTGTCTTGGATATCTGCTGTTGAAGTCAGGTTAATAAACTGGTGAAAATCATTGTCTATGTATTGCAGTTTGAACTCCTACTAGCCCACACTGTTTCTGAATCTCAAATTTAACCTTTTGAGGATATATGACTATATTTGGATTATGCATAAGCCCCCTGGTGACCAGAAGAGACGCTTCTTATTCAGAAAACAGTTTTTTCTGGCTCTGTTGACCCAACCAGGACCAAATTAACTCAGACAGCAGAAAACAAGTTAGTGAACAGGTCCAGTGAAAACCATTGCTCTACGGCACAGGTCAATATTGTGGCGGCATGGCAAACTTTGATTAGACGCCATCATAAATCACTATAGATCCTTGAATCTTTATTGGATCAACATGTAACTTACAGGGAATAATAAGGTTGATGTCCCGAAATGATTGATGTGACCCTTTCCGATCTAGCCCTAAGCCCCACCCACTTAGACACTTACTATGGATGATGACAGTCATGCTATGAACTGAGTCACAAAGAAACGTCTGAAATGTTGGATACGTCTAAATATGGAAGGACAGCGCCCCCTAGAATATTTCAAGCCATCATTCCCGCCCACTCTAATGACTGACATGACTGAAATTTGACACATTAGTGCAAGACTTATATAAAAGCCTTCTGGACCATTTGGCTAAATCCAATAGAAGGGCAGCCATTTTGATTTGAAGTTTAATTTTTTATGTGATTTCAGCCTGTTTTTGCCTCTGACATTTGATCAAACTTGTCCTAAGTATTGTATCATGCTGGGCTGAAACTTCTACAAGATATGCATACCACACTTGTGATGAAAAATTATCAAAAGCCTTTTGATCCATTGATGGGTGTGGGCGTGACACTCACTCAATGTCAAAGATGATAAAGCACATTCTTTTTATTCTGCTTACGAAAATGTGTCCGATTATTTATGCTGACCTTTTTACTTAAACTCTTTAAACATTTACTTTTATATTCATTGCATTTTTTGTTAATATTGTTTATTTGTTTTTACTTTTATCCTCCAGTATGCTCTGTGTTCTCTGTGCATAAGAGTGTGAGATATAACAAATGATCAGGTGTGTTTTTAATTCAGTTCGATTACACACTTGCATATGTAAAGGATTATTTACAGTATTTACAGTATGTGAACACCTTGTGCTGTTCTCTGTATGACGGTGGTGTTTCTCTGTTCTCCCTAATTATTTTCTCTCTTCAGCATTCAACATGACGACGTCCTGCTTTCTTAGGGAAATGTGCAAACCAGAAATGTTTTCCTGTTAATTTTGTTTGGCTCTGCAGGAAATAAACAAACTATTGAGTATTGTAAAAGCTGATAGTAACATTTGGGTGGAATAGTGAGGGCTGCTTCCAGTGGGAGGCAAGTAAAAGATGAATAGACAGAGGAGATACTAAACTCTCAGATTATTCTTGGTTGGATGGAAAGTGTCAGAACAACTTGATTTTATTTATTTTCACACACGCAAACATGTGAAGCTCAGGGAGAGCTGAATGTGTGTTAAACAGGTACGGCTCGGAGAAAATTGCTGTTATTGGGTCCCTTGTGATACTGGAGCCCTGTGCATGTGTGGTTGGGGAGAGGTTGACAGCTCCTCCATGTCTGAAGTCAGCGGTGTGTTAACATGACTTAACATGGAGCACGTGTTGCCACTAACAGAGGTGAGGAACAGCAAGCAACAACCAGCTGAGTCTGTCAGCACGAAGCGGCTGCAGGAGGTGTGTGTGCATTATGGACATAACCAGTGGGGCGAAACTTTAACTCACAGCTTTAAATTTCATGTAAATAAAACAAGCAAAGGGGTAAATCTTGGAATTATTCATAGTATAGTTTTCTTTTTTTTTTTACAGGCCAACGGCAGCATGAAGCGGCGGCGGTGACAGACATGGGTACATTTCTGAGATGAGAAAATAAAATGAATCAATATCCCTGCTGTTGATGCCATGTGGCAGAGATTGATACTCTGCCAGTGTGTATGAAATATGCATGCCCTTCTAAACCCGAAAATATTTCTTTGTGGAGCCGTTGCAGCAAACTTTTAGATTATGTTACAGCCAGCCAGCCAAGAATACACACTCTTTCATCCTCTGTGACAGCGATCAGTATCTGAAACCCAAACTAATGTCAGGCTGCTGCTGTCACATGATTCCCTCCAGGATTATCAGGACATGCTGATTTAACAGATTTTTAACATTTTTGTTAACTTTGAACTTTGACCTGATGTATCTATAAAACCCCATTTTTAGAACAACTTAAATGTTTTGTTTTCTGTGAAAAAAGGAACAAAAAAAGAGTAAAGCACTCAGAGCGCTCACCTTCACAAAGCAGCTCAGTGTTACAGGGTTTCTTTCAACAGTAAGAACACGCATCATTCACAAAATACCATTAGGATATGTGAGTAGGCTTTCACAATATTGCATAAAAATTTACGTTACAAAATTTCTCCCAAATTTGAAAAATTCTCAAAATTGAAGGTATCTGAGTTAGACCAATACCCGTTCTGTTTCAGTGTTTTATAAAGTTGCACTAAACAGAAAAATATCATTACCATCCAGAACAAGTTTTTTATACAGTCTACTCTGGTGCTTCCGAATCCTAAACAAGTACCAGTGTCCTGCATGTTTTAGAGGTAACCCTAATTTATCAAGCCTGCAAAGAACTTTGGGACGTAGTTTATTCATCTGAATTGGGTGCAGGGCAGTGGTACTTGAGGACCAGGATTGGGGGACGCTTAGTCCAATTATATCAGCAGTTAGCAGGTACACGCTGGACAGGTCACCAGTTCATTGCAAGACAAACACAGAAAGACAAAGATCCACTCACAATCCCTCTGAGGGAAACCTGAGTGACCAGTGAACATGCATGTCTTAGACATTGTTTAAACTGACGTCCCCTTGCAACCTCAGCCTTTAGCAGCAGAACTGGTTCTCTCACTTTATTTGTTTGCATCTAAGTGGATATGGGGTCTCGGATACAAGCTGATTGGCCAAATTTACAAAATTATTTTAAAAAAAGCAAACATATAGATAATTTCAAAAAGAAAGTTGATACATCCAGTTGTATACACCTCTCCGCCTCTTTCTGTTTTCTTGTGATGTACTTTATTCTCCACCCCTTCCCCTTTTTCCAACACATTTCTTGTGTGATGCACAAATTAAGGGATGGGATGATGAATCTTGACCATAATTTTCATGTAACTTTGTTTACATGTGTACTGTATTAGCTTTGCTTTTGTATATACAGTATATATATATACTATATATATACGCATCTGAGTTATACAGGTCAATCTATATATATATATATATAGTCCATAAGATTGACCTGTATAACTCCGATGCGGATGGTATGATTATTGTCTGAAGTTGGAGCTGCAGTCAGACACGGCTCTGATCTCGGCCTTATAAAACTGCTTGACTAGGTCAGGGTTTGTCTATCAGAGTTGTACTTGTGAGATGTGTTGAACAGAAATGATCACAACAAAGACAGAAAAGCCCATTATCAGGAGCAGATCACCTGGAAGCCGAATGCTGCCAGTGAGCGGTGTGCTGCCATTTCATTAGGTGGTGCAGCTTGTTACTGGCTGTCTGGTCCAACACTCGTGTGACTGGGAGCAATGTTCTAGGGTTAAGTGATTCCAAAGTGCCCTGCCAGCAGTTTTCTGCTGGAACAAAACAAAGAAGGAAAACAACAACAAAAAAAAAAAAACACCGAACTGCACTGCACTTTACTCTGCATCCTAATCTAATGGAGAAAAATATTTCATTCAGTCCACACAATAGTATTTATGGCCATTTTATAGTGTCGTCCGCTTCATAAGTAGATGAAATATGGCTTCGCTCTAATGATCATTTGTGCCACTAAAAAGATCTTGACAAGTATTCTAACTGGGTTATAAATTAGTGCTGGTCTGAGACTTTTTACTGCTATAAAAATGTAACTTTTTAACAGCTGCACATCTATAAAAAATAAGTCAGATTTCCATACAATCACATAACTTTCTCTCAGCATTAAACAAGTTAAACAAGCATGTCTGCCTTCATTTAATAAAATCATTTGCTCATTTTATCTGTTGCCAACATCTTTATTTAGACATTTAATCTTTAATATAACGTTAGACAAACCTGTTTCCCAGAAATGACGTGTCTGCCTCATTGAGAGTCTCAAAGGGCTGAAAATGCTGCAGGAAACACGAGAAGTGATCCGAGGTGATGCTGACATCATGACATGGCAAAGACTGGCTGACAGCACTGCTCCAAAAGAGGAGCCACCCAAACAAGTGAACGAATCCTGCACTTTCACATTTTTACAGGATATCTCCCAAAAATGAAAACATAAACATAAGAAAAACTTTCATATTAATTTATACAATCTAGTTGATTTATTTACCAGATGGATATAGAGATATTTTACTGATTTAAGGTTCAACCCGGATTCCTTAACCTGGTTTTAATCTAACCAGCAGGTGGCAGTACCTCTAAATGAGCTCTGAGTACTGAAACGTTTGGCCAGAAACACTCGACACATTCATGAGTCTTCATTACATCATCACTGTGGACAGCTTACGCTTAAACAGACTATTCGTCTGGATGTGATTTATGAACTTTTGCAGATCAGTCTGACATCTTAGGTCTAGTTTTTGAGCCTCTAAGGCTTGTGGCTCTCGGGTTTTGAGTGATCCTTGTAGTTGTTGGGGTTTGAAGACTGGGCTGGGTGCAGATGGTGACATTCCATGTTATCTGTACTGCTTCAGGCTGGGGTTTGTTTGGTTGTTGATGCAAGTTTAGTTTAGTTAGAATGGATTACATAAAAACTAAATAACAGCCATTCTGTCTTGTTCCTTATTTGTCCTGAACACCAACTCTTGTCCATCGCTCCACTTGCCATTGGGACAGTAAATTTCCTGATAATTTGCCTTCTGAACATTGTTCTTTATTGTTTTCCCTCCTCACTTAGTAGGGCTAGGTGGTAGCAAGTAAAAATAATAAGTATTAGAAATGTTAGTTTGATCCAATAAATAAAATAAAACACAGAAAATTCCAGGACTGAAATATGGACTTTTAGTTAATGGAAGGAGTTACATTTACCCTCCAACACTCTTTATAGCAGCAGTCGGGTTTATGTGTTTTTTAGAGTTTCAGGGCTGAGCATGGTGAGAACATATGTGTCGCAGGTCCTCAGTGTGTCACACGCTTAGGGACAAGCTGTCCAGAAGGCGACGGGGCTTTCAGGATAAAAGTGAGGAGCTTCCATGTCACCAGTAGCCTGGATGTCAAACAGTTTGCTTTAAATAGCCGCTGCCTCTCGTGGCATCATCCAGTTCGTGTTAGTAAGGATTCTCCACCTGAGCTGGAACCAGTCATGCACAAATTCCAAGCATCCTTGGAAATGCAAGGTGCCTCAGCTTTGAGATCAATTTGTGCATTTTAAATTTGGGTTATTTTAAATGAAGTCGCTAATTTTATGGGATTTTACCATATTTTTCTGTTTATCATTGTTAACTTGGGTTGCCTTCTTAGCCAAGACACTCTGGGAAAAGAGATTTAAAATCTTTATATCCTGGTTAAATAAAGTTTCATTTGTATTAAAAGTCAACACTGTAGTTTCTGATGGTCCTCATTGAAGCCATCTCTCCATCAGTACCATACTGGCAGGTATCACCTCCACAGTGGGGACATTCTTTAAATGGAACAAAGATTCAGTCCATCATTTTCTCCACCACTATGCTGGAGATGGATGGAATATTCAGGACCACAGGGAAACCTGTGGGGATCCCCCCCCAACACAGACACTCACTGTAAACTCAATGAAATCTTTATGATCTTCAAACATATTCAAAGAAAGCGGCTTGACTTTGACATTTTCTCCTCACAAAGTGATGCAGGAAACTGAAAAGAAAGGAAGAAGAAGAGAGAAACTGGAAAGTCTGCCCACCCCAGCTGGTCTTTGTCCTGCAGAGGCTGAACCACATTAGGCCTACAAAGCAAACTGAGGCTAAAAGAAAATAAATAAATAAAACATATCAAAGAGAATCTAGTCTGCAGTTTCCACCATCTTAAATGTCATAAAGAAATGAAAGAGGAAGGAAACTGAGATCAAACTGCATATCCGCAGAAATGAAAAGGACTGAGGAATAAGTTCCAAGAAATATAACGCAGAGACGCAGATCGAAGCAAATTAAAGAATGAAAACAGGGCCGCTGCTAGCCAGCTGGATACCCTAAGCCCATTGCTTTGTGACGAGAACAGAGAATGGGCGTTATAAGCTTATGCTTCTGCCTATACCCATTTCAGACTGATTTTTTTTAAGTTTAAGTCGCAAGGACAGAAAATAACAAGCAAAAGATTATATTTTTGTTTGTTTTGTTTGTAATGCATCTGAATCTGAATCTGAATAAACTCTGAATAAACTCTAGAGAAAATGTTGAGTTTTCATTATTTGTAGGATATTTAGCAGCTATTTTACTGGTCTGACCGACTGGAGACCAGATGAGTGTGAATGTGGTCTCTGAGCTACATGTAAAGCAGCCTTTCTCAAAGTGTGGTCTCTGGACCACTAGTGGTCCGTGAGCACCCCCTGGTGGTCCAAAAGGTGAACAATATGACAATCTGAATCTATATGAATTAACTGAAAACGTTGTCACACTCAGTTTTGCGACACGAAACCCGTCTTCTATCCAAATAACTATGGAGCAGTGGCTTCAGACAGGGTCACTTAAAAGAAGAAAAGATAAAATAACAGATAGTTTACAAGAAATATATTGTAAAAGCTGCATTTTGTGTTGTAGACTTGTGAGTGGTTTATATTAGCATATTGTTCCTGGGATGTTTAGAATCAGGTGGTCCGTGAGTTCGTTTTGTAAAGGTTAAATGGTCCTTGGACTGAAAAAGTTTGAGAAACACTGTCCTAGAAGGAAATTTAGCTGCTATTTTACTGGTCTGACCCACCCACACAGTGTGAATGTGGCCTCTGAGCTACATATAAAGGGGTGTCTCTTGCTACAGAGTGCTGAAAACAACCACCACCATCTAAATTGTATTCATTTCTTGCATTTTCATAACATCTTTAATTGCTGCAAATAATTTACTGAACAAACAGGAAATAAACATTTTTAATGAAGTTTTTTTTAATGAAGTTTGTTTTTTTCCCGCACTGCAGGAAAATGATGGTTTAATGAATTCTGCTCACTTTATTTTCTCTCTGATGGTTTTACAATCTGTTTTATTATTGTCCTCATGAGATGTGGGATGTAATATTTCCTTCTTATGAATTAAAAAGTGAAACATAAAAAAAAAAACTTAAATAAGAGCGGCCGTTGTTATCATAATAAGGGAATAACAGAAAGCTCTTCAGGAAATAGCCTGATACAGTAAATTAGGGCCAGAAAACAATAAGCAGATAAGACTGAAGCTAATTGGGTTTCATTAAACTGGCTGCACTAGTGAAAATACATTTCTATCAATCTCAAAGTTTAACTGAACAAAAACGCTGGAGGCGGGGGAGGGGGGGTGTCTTTTGAGTGTGGTTGTTGGGAGGCAAATAGTGAAACATTTCTGACATTTAAATTTCTTTCAGTCCCGATTAATTAGCGAACACTGTCCACATGTTGCTAAGCAACACAGATTGTTTAGTCCCATATTGAGCTGAGAGGGTATGTGGGTTGTGATTTTATGAGCTCAACGCTGATTTAACGCGAATCAGGGAGCTGAGGTGGCAACAGCCTTGGAGCATCCCGGTGACTATATGATTTCTTTGCTGCGGCACTAATAAGTCTGTGTCATTCTGTGACAAGCACGAGGCGGGAGGAGTGACGGGAACACTGCAGCATGAAAACTTTATTTGGCCTGTCGAAGCTGTGAATCACAAAGCTCCACTTGAGAGAAGGACATGAAGGAGCTTTGCTGCTGCTTCTTTTCACCCTATTATCAGCTGAATGCCGAGTGCTGACACCAGCCTCTGAAGGTCAGTCAATTATTCTCATTGTTCTGCTTAAAGGTGACGTTTAACATCTCCAGGTGGAAATTTTCCTCTGCTGCTGGATGCGAATGACTGCAGAACACACACCATTTCCTTTTTCTTTCACAGAACTGCAGTTTCACTTTGTTTTTAACTTTGGGGAAAGGATCTTATTGATAAACTTAGAGCCTGTTACAGAAATAACACACAAACCATGGATTATCTTTTACTTTACTTTACTTTCTTCTCCCTGTATAGTTGAACCAATAATTATTGTTATTCATAATGTTGTTTTCATTGTGATGCAACCAGAGATGTGACGATTAAAAACATTTTTATTGTTATTTTCTTGTGTTTGTCGCTCAGATAGATGACGCATTTTTATCTCTGTATCTTATATATGATGGTTGGACACCAAAGAATAAGACCAAGGTACTGGTTTCTCCTATTGGTGGTCTGCTACTGCCAGCTCTCTAATCCAGGGTAAAGACAGGCACCTTGCCCTTTAGGTGTGTATGAGGAGAAGGTACCTGCTCATATAGGGAAAAAAAACAGGCCACAATAGAAGATGAGAAACGTTGCTGGCCTGATGAGTCTCCATGTCAGCTCCACATTCAGCATCATGAAAACATGGATCCATCCTGCCATGGATCAACAATTCTGGCTGCTGGAGGATATTTTCTTGTATCATTTTGGACTCTTTAGCTTTACGTGTTATAGTTTAATCACCACAGCCTGAGTAGAATTGCACTGTGTGATGCGTCTGTCTATGTGAAGAAATAATCTCTACAGAATGTTACCAACATCTTGTTGGGTTTATGACACCAAGAGTTCAAGCAGTTCTGAAAGTGAAACTAAGTCTAACTGAGTCTTCTGTACTGCTTAGCCAATTCAGCAGTAATCATTGGGCAAGAGGCTAAGCAAAGTTTGGGATTTATATAGATGAACTTTACGGAGAAAAGTGCGTACCACTGCACCAACTTTGGACCTTGCTAATACTGTAACATTTTGGAGAGAGAAACCCGGCGGCACAGCGGATAAGATCATACATTCAGGCCATAACCATGTTTGTTATCATTCGCATCAGACTTTGTATCATTGTGCCTGTTTCCTGCTTTCTATCTAGGTTCAGGTAAAACTCAGCATGTCATTCACATTTATCGAGTATAATTCACTTTGTTATTCAGACTTTCTGCACTGTGAACCATCATTGTTATAGAATGGAAGAACATTCAAAGCTGACGGCAAATTTTATGAGCTTATATCTAACTTTTTAAGTTCTTTTCACATGTCATCATGGATCATGAATTAGGATGAGTCCAGTCAGAGCGATGGCTGCATCTCAAACTGCAAGCAAAACGGAGACATGCAGGGAACAAAGAGCTAAAGGAAAACAAATTAAAGCTGGTTTAACCCATCATCAGGCACTCATTTAAACACTTAAAAAGTACATTTTCAACTATATGTAACAAAAGTAAATGAAGTGTTCAATAAAGAAAAAGAACAAAGTTTTACAAAGTATTTAATTGATAATGTGCTAACGCAGAATATTCCATTGTTGTTAAATAGGCAATGACAAATACATCCTAAAATGCTTAAACAGTTGATGGGCACCTTTGTGATCCTGGTGAGAACCAGTTTGTCTGTGTAAACTGCAAAAATGTGCATTTAAATAATGTACAAGGCATTTGTGACTCGGACATGGTTCTAATAAATGTGGCTGCACGGTGGCCTGGGTCCATTCATTCATCCTGATACACAGCAGCGTGAAGAACAAGCTGCAGGGAGTGTGGGATGAATGCTCCAGGTGACAGTGGAGACCCACCGAGGCACTGACTCCTGTTTGCCAACCCACAGAGCGCAGAGGAGGTGTGTTTTAATGTGGTCAATGCTCATATGTGTTATTGCGGAGCGAGCCATCAGCATGTTCCTCCACCTTGAGATACAATCATGTATTTTTTTTGGTTCAGACCTCTTTATCACACTGACACCATTTAATGCAACAGCAACATGCTGCTACTTGGCAGCCTTCCTTTTGATTGCAATGCCATTACTATGACCTGCAAACAGCATCTCCTTACGTGTAGCCACCTCATTAACAAGAACTAACTTCGTTCAGTGAAAAGTTGTGTTTACGTGTCCTCTCATAGCACAATCAGTGCCCTCATAATTTATTGTAATACACCACAGACACTTGTTGATTTATATGCCAACATATTTATGAGCTGCTTTGCATTGAGCATGTATGGTAGACAGTGGGGGTTTAGGGGTGGGACGTGAAACAAATTCACCTGGACAACCATTTTGGTAAGGTTGTTATTTAAAAAGGCAAATTGCATGAACCTGTGCATAAGCTGTTTTTTAAATCAGACTTTTATTTTGGCCTAGCAACTTTTTTGTTTGTTTTTTTTTAACGTAAGTACAATTTTGGTAGAGATTCTACGCAAAGTTTTATTATTGAGGCCCCTGGTGTGGCTATTTCTGAGCACTCACATGAAGATAAATAAAGTTTTAGGTAAAGCGATCCAGTAAACAGAAAAACAAGTGATTAATTATAAACCCTTACTTAACCCTTACACTCACTCACGCATGTCATATTGCCATATATATATATATAATATATGTGTGTGTATATGTGTGCTGCTATGGTCAAATAATTCTCAAAATTTTGCACCTTTGATGGACATTTCAGTGGACAGCAAAGCTTTCTGACCTTCATGGTAGGTACAAGCATGCACAGTGATGTATGGATGACTTTTAATAGAATAATAGTTAGTATGAATAACAAGTTTTTATATAACTCTATGACCTTTTTTTGTTTGAAACTATTTTATTAATGCTTTTTTATATTTTTAATGGCCTTTTATTCTGATTATTGTAAAATTCCTTCCTAAAAGTTTCCTTCCAACCCATAAACTTATAACCTGCCTTCATGCTGGTTCTTTTTGTGTTTTCTGATGTTCTTCGGTGTTTGTTTTTGGACAACAGATGGTCTCTTTTATGCTCCTGCCAAGCAAATCTACCTTCCGGTATCAATAAAATCACACAGTCCAGTTAACTGTAGCTCAGTTAAAACAAGGGGGATGAGGAGGATGAAGGGTGTTTTTGGGTGTTGTGCAGGGCATCTGCCTGAGGGTGGGTTCTGCACCCTGCCCGCCATGCTGACATTTTTTCTAAATAAATAAAGAATTTTTAAAAAAATGAACCAGTAATGTTGGGAAAACAGAAACCAGTTGGATGCAGCTTGACCTGCTGCATCCATAAGACTCAGATCATAAAATATTTTAATATTTATTCAAACACATTTTTCCACAAAGGAAAAAAATCATGTCTAGAAAATAATTAGTTGGTGGATTAGTAGTTCCATGAGATCTTTATGGTGACAATATTAGTTTTTATGAAAATTCGTCCATGATTTTTTTGAGTTATATTGCTAACAGACAAACAGACAAATACGGTGAAAACATAACCTCCTCCGCAGAGGTAATAAAACTATGCATTGATACGTTTCTCCAAAAACATCATTTAAAAAAAGTTTATGGCCATATCTGTAGTCAGAAGTGGTCTAAAAGTGGTCTCTTTATGCAAACAAAAACTACTCTTTTAAGGCTGTCCTGAAGCATACCAAAAATCCAGATTCACAATGAATGTGAATCACAGGGCTGTTTGTGGACACGACTTCTATGAAATATCCAGATTTCAGGAAGATAATCTCATATTTTCTCGCTCACTGATCCAAGAGGAATTATTTCAATAATTTTTTTTTCTACCAATACATATGATGACTTATTTCATGAAACAATTGTAAAAGTATTAATGATTCAAGTGGTGTTTGAGTTAAGTAGCTGCATATTAGGAAATGCCCTGCCACTACCTATTTCCTGTCTTATGTTGCAGTGAAACACATTTCATAGAGAAAAAAACTGAACAAATGCCTAAAAAGTGGTCTCTAAGTGGGCAGCAGCTCTGCATTAACGTAATCAGAGAGAACATGACATTATCTACCATCACAACTAGGAGTCTATTCAGGATAAAAACATTTTATAAAAAAAAATCTGGTATTTGCAATCTTTTTTTTTCTTAAAGGAAAATCAAGAAACTCAGTACATTTTTCATTGAACTGGACAAATTGTTGAAGGGTGATAAACTACAGTCCTGTTTGAAGAGGTCAATCAGTAAATGCAGTCTGCCTGATCACTGGAATCACTCCCTGTTTTCTCTGGATGCTTCCATCTACACCAGAGGAATATTTCTGTTGTTTCTGTCTGGAAGCTGTTAGCAAGCATTAATTTAGTAATTAGCTCACCAGTAGCCACAGGTACAAGAGTTTCTGGTAGACTATAGTAAAATGTTCAAGTCACAAAGAAATGATTTAATACTCCACAATCATTGTGCTGACTTGAGAATCATGATTCTTCATCCTAAAGTGACTTATTAAGTGACTCATCCCTGCTAGTGCTAGCTAGCTAACTGAAGAGAAGGGATATAAACAATTAAATCGCTAAACAAATCGCATTTGTATTATTGGTGGGAAAAACATAATTGTTTGTTTCCCCCTATAATTCAGGCATCATACTGACTGATTATTATTTCCCTTTATTTAAACCAGGTCTGTAGTTTTGCCAACAGTTTTAACATATTTTAACATATTATTGATCTGGATCATTTTCTTTACATTGACTATTTAAAATCCAAACAAATATAAACTTTGAAATTGTTTTCCACTCCACGCAGACAGCTTCATTGACACAGGAAATCTGTGTTGTGGTCTCATGAAAACGATGAAGAAGCAGATCAAGCGGTAGAAAATGGATGGATGGATGAGTCCTTCATTATTTAAGGTGTTTATCACCTTTCTGCACATATAATGAATCCCAGCAGCATTCATACACCTACGTCATCTCCTCATACGGCCATGTATGAACATGCTCCAGCTCTGAACGCCTTATCGATGAGCTGCTTCGCTTAAGTGTTAATTTGTGTTCTGCAGTCTGAGCTGAGAGGATAGGAGCATCCTGAGAGGCGGTGAAAGTTAATGTTTCACATCCAGCATATTAGGGGCAAGCCGCTTCACGTCGAGTCCAAGCAGACACGAGGGAGGTAAGAGTAACGCATCAGTTCAGGACAAATTAGAGCTCAGAAGTCGCCAATAGTGAGGAGCAGCTTCTTTCCTGGAGGGTTTACTGGAGACGTCCGATACTCAACAGGTTCAAGTCTTCTCTCTCTCTTTATTATTATTTTAAATACTATTTGTTGTTTTGTGGAAGATCACCTATTTTAAAAAGAACGGGTGGAAAATAAGATGCAAAGCACAGGTTTAAATGGACTCCATTTCTGCAGAGCTTCTTCAGTCTTCATTACTCATGAAGATGAAAAACCTGCTACTCATTATAATTAAGACTTTATAAGAGTCCGTCTGTTACCAACTCTTAATTAAGAAATTCTGTCTTCTACATATGAGTCTGCAGCTGTTTCATTTGCAGGTTTAAGCCGAACCATCCTCTTCTTGCAAAGACATGCAATTATCCACAGAGCAAATTATACTCCAACCCCTGAGCTTTCTGCAGGGTTATTCTCTACTTTGGACCTTCAAAGCTCCTAGCTTTGGTTTGGCTTGCATTATGGATTTCTTCTATGTAGTTAGAGTGATAATTAACTTGTTAAAATACTTTTCATACTTAACGTTTAAGGAAATTTGAACTTAGTCTATGACTATGACTATGTGGACTGAACAGCTAACTCTGCTGTTGCTGCATGTTTGGTGTTGTTCATTAGATGGGGTCAAGTCTGAAGAAACAAGTCAGTGGTAATCTAGTAATATAATAGCAAGATTTGTTCCAAAGATAATAATTTGAGATGTATTTTTATTTAACTGAACCCATTTTCAGGCATCTCCAAATGTTGATTTGACCAAGGTAGGATCAGAGTCCCATGTTGAGACAGTGTTGTTAGCATAATTACAATGTTTGTTTCCCATCATGATGCGTGTAGATGCTGAACAATGGGGACCCAAAATGGATCCTTGGGGCACTCTACAAGTCACAGCAGGAATAAAGAGCTTGGAGCATCATAATTTATATAAATGATAAAAGCACTTGAAGAGGACAGACCTCCACCAAGGAGATCATTTCTACCCATACAATGATTTCCAGCCTCTGATATATGTTCTTTTTATATGGACACACAATTAGATTCCTGGATCAATAATTTCAGGAAATGGTGAGTGGACCCACACGCTGGAACAGGTAGCAGGAATGCAGTAATACTTTAGTTTTATTCTGAGAACTGAGCAAAACAACAAACATAGCCAGCAAATGCAGAAGCCAGGACACGTATAAATACACTGAGAAAACCAGACATAGGTAAAACGAATGATCTAAATGAAACCAGGTGATTACCAGGAAATGAAGATGAAACAAGACACAAGAAAAAAACTACAAAATAAAACAAACCAAAAAACACAACACAAAAAGTCCACCTCATGACACAATAGGTCATGAATTCAGTGTCCTCACTAAATTATGGTGTTTGACGCATGTTTACATATTTATTTGTTCTCTTGCAGTGATAAAAATAACAAAAATATACTATACTTTCATGTTCTCAATCATAGAATCCAGAATTTTGCAAATCCAACTCTGATATCCTGTTGAGAACTTCTCCTGTGTATCTGGCCATGATGCAATGCTGCAGTCACCAGAATACTACAGAGCCTCATGTAACACACTCTGCCACTATAAGCTTTACTTTACAGCGATAAAGCACCGCTATAAAGTTGTTTGCAACACACAGCCTTTCTTCAAATGCTTCCACTACATTTACAACTGTTGGCCTCCTCGTCTTCTTCTTCCCTCCGTTCCACTTCTTCTTCTGTGGTTTGCTCCGCTGGTTGAAAGTCAACTTAACTGCCCAACGCTGCCCCGACAGTTTCTGGTGGTGTTGCTCTGTTTGCTGTGTCAGGTGGAGCTGGATGGAAGTGTAGATCCATCTTTGTTTCCATATTCTAAATCGAGCATCAGTGAACTTTTAACAGGCTTTACATGTTGTGAAAACGTAATGTTAGAGCGTTGCTGAAGACTGATTCTGTGCAGACAACAGGTACGACCTTCGTTTCAGGTATGTTGTGCTTGTGTGTCAAATATCCTTACTTCCCATTTTATCTGCTGGAGTTTGTGGGAACTGTGCTGAAAAATATGATACATAATCAGACATAATCCATGAGAGGATTGTAGGTGATTTCTCAAACAGAGAATAGTCAGACTTGAATTAGCCTCCACTCCTGCTCAGCAGTGTGACAGGCTGAGGGGACCTTGCCACCATTCAGGATCAAGATATCAATCACTCAGAGAGTGGAGCAAGTATGCCTCAGGCTGAAGAGACTCCAAGGACAAACCCTTTCTTTTTTCAGGTCACTGCGTTAGGAGAGGACAGGGGAAACAGTGCACGCATTGCAGAAGCAAACAGCTACAAGCTAAAGGAACTGAAATCTATTGTGGAAGACTCAACAATAGCCAAATACCAACATTACTCAGGGGTTCTGCATGCTCACAAGATCAAACACACTCAGTAAATCCAGTGAGGGAGGTTTGGGGAGATTAGTCTGCTGGCTGAGTGGAAAGTTAAAACTTAACTCAGATTTGTGGACTGTAATGAAATGATAAAAGTGTTTTCTGTGGTAACAAGGTGAACATCTTATGAGTTGCACTGAATTTTGGAAGCGCTGGAGGATGAATTCCTCTCCTTTACTGGGCATTACCAGGTTTGGGAACTGAAGAATCGGTGGATGTTTTTGTGTAAAACTATGAAAAATCAGATTTTACACGTTTCTACTGACATCATGACCTTTGATCTGAACAACAAGGAGCTTAGTTTTTTTAAGCTGCCCATCATTTATGCTTCAGTTTCATGCAAAACTGAACCCAGTCCAGTTCTATTTTAAATGAAAAATTAAATGAAAAATACTTTATTGATCCCAGAGGAAAATTTGAATTGTAGTAGTTTTTTTAATACAAAAAATTCACTGTTCAGTCCAGAGAATTCCAGAGAAGAGAAGTCTAGTAGTTGAATATAAGTTACTAGTTTCCACACAGAGCAAATTTACTTTGTGGCTGATTAAAAATGTAATGAGACATTTTTTCTGATTAGTTAGAAAAACTGCCACAGTCTCGATTTGTTATTGGTTTACTCTGATAAGATACAGTCTCAGTATGCTTGGCTTTATAAGCTGTTTTTTCTTCTTTTTTCTTATTTAAAGTATTGCATTGACATAAAGCAAAAACTGTGTCCATGGTTACATGAGCTGCTGTAACTCTTTTTCACTAAACAAACAAATAAAAGGAATAAGCTTACAAGGACTATGTTCAAGTAGAGGACGCTTGAAGGTTAAAGAATATTTTATGTTCATGGATCTGTTACCTGCTAAGGCTTTGTTCTGCTTGCATTTTTATAACAATTTTATTACTTTTCTCCTCCTGAAATTTATGAGAAGTGGCTCCAGTACACTCGGGACTGTATTTTATGGTAAATTTAATTGAATCTTACTTTATTTCAAGAGTACTTATAGGTGTCATGTCAGCGTGGCCTACAAAGACTTAGTGGAAGACTTACCTACTGCTACCCACAAGCTAAGGCTAACCATGCCGGCCCCTCTTCTGACGACTACAAACCTCTAAAAATGATCAACATCCTGGAACTAAAGGTAAATCTGAGCCAACAAAAATAACCTGTGGCATTCCCCAAGGCTCTATATAAGCACCACTGCAGGATATTGACATGCTTCCACTTTTTATACATAAAATGCTCATGACACAAGAATCTACATAACTATCTCACCAGGAGACTATCATCTAATCCAAACTCTGATCAAATGCATTGATCAAAGTAAGCATTGTGTCTCTCAGAACTTTCTTTGGTTAAATTAAAATAAAAATATAAAAAAAAAAGACGGTCTGGAGCCAAAAAACAAAATCACTCAGCACTGGAAAGCTGGAAATCTGGGAGTAGTCCTGCACTCAGGCTCAAATTTCAGCATCACACGACAGTTGTCATTGAAAGAACATATGGAGGATTAAAAGTATGATGACTCGGCAGGATTTAGAAAAGCTTGTCCATCCATGTTTCTTTACTGAGAGTAAAGAAGTTCATACTGAAATACATTCAGGATGTCCTGGCTTGTTAGGAACCAACCAGATCCCCCAGGTCATGGGGACAAAGACTCTCCTAGAATTGTGCATCCAAATGACAACATTTTAAAGTATGATTCATTAGGCAACTACTTTCAAATATACTTCAAGCTGGTGTAGTGATACCAGTAGTCCTTATGTGTCTGAAAATGCTACAAAAACAACTTCCTACAGTGACAATCACCTGTGACCTGTCTAGCTCCGCCCCTATTGTTATGTGTTAAAAAAGGTAAATAAGCATAATCTAAAGAAATATGATAGATTTTTGGTGTTCATAAACTTCGTTTAACATTGTATTATCATGGAGTGTAACTAAAAATAAAGTTGTTTTTTTTTTATTTAGTTATAGATGACATCACTTATGATTTAATGTGTATTGTAAAAGAAACTGTTTCACATGGTTTGCTTGCATTGTCTGGAGACAACAGTGGGTCTGTGGGTAAACCTATTGAGTCTAAAATGTATTTCTGCAAACAACATAAAGTGCAATCAACACAAAGATCTGTAAAAAAGAAATCGGTGTTGAAGTACACCTTTACATCCAGCGTTTTTGTACCAACCTTTTTTCCCGTTCAAAATACTCCAGTGGTCAGTGCTATCCCAGGAGATGGTGATGGCACTGCTGAATCGTAGCAAAAATAGCTTCAAGTTCACTTTACTGCAACAAACAGCTATTTTTTTTAATGATTTTAACTAAATAATGATAAATGGAAGGCTTTTGAGCACTATATGTATCCCTAAACACACCTGTCAAAGTGTCACTTCCACAATTCAAAGTGGTTCACGGTTGCTTCATATGCACAACAGCTGCTTCAAGACAACTGTTGCATTTTAATACATTTTAATGATTTACTTAGCACACAGATTAAACATTCAAAGTGGAGGTTTACTCAACAGTTATTTCTTTTTCTGTTGTATTGTTTAACCCTTTAAACCATTTTAAATAGAAATATAACAACATTGTTTCTTTTGATAAACAGAAAATGTCTGGCTTCCAATCTGACTAAGTGAAACCTTGTTATGAGTTTAAAGTATTGCATCATTCAAAGAGGATGCATCCTGGTTATCCGAAAGGGCAAATATGTGTTTAATATCTGCTTTCTCACAGTGTTTACTGGTTGTATTGCTTAACTGCCCATTAAATGTACATAACTGTCACACTCTTGAACACATCATGTTTGAGAAGGTGGTTCCATGACATTCATGTCTGAAAGCAGAAAGCGCTCCTGTTCAGGGAGTCAACAAGGAACACATGTCCATGTGATCACCGTGGTGAAGAGGTGAACTGCAGCTGATCAGGTCCCATCCTGAGCTTCAGCACAGCAGTCTGATGAAGCTAATCATTAAGCATGTGCTGCATGAATTAACTTAACATTTAAAGAGGCGTTTGTGGTTTTGAAACACTTTATTTATTTATCTTAAAAACAAAAAGGAATCCTGTCTTTTTAAAGATAGAGAAATCTGAATGTTTAAAAACTAGACAGAAGCATCCAATTTATTTGACCCTTTAACAAACAACATATATATAAAAAAATTTCCCATTTATTTACTATTTATTATTATGTAAAAGGTCAAAATTATTATAGTGTAATCTTCCACTTTCTGGTATTCACCAGGGTGCAGGAATATATATATTTATATATATATAAAGTGTGTGTATACACATGACCAATGCAAAGATATTAATCTCTTACAGCTTGGTGTACGGCTGCACAAGGCCAGGAAAATAAATCTCTGAGTACTCTGAGTAGCAGGGTAACACCAAATGAAGTAGCCCACCAAAGCTGGAGGCAGAACAATACTGGACAGACATCTGGGAGAAGAAGGCGTCACATGACAGTAAAGCAAAATGGTTAACAGACCTATGGACAGACCACAGCTCTTTCCCTGAACAAGGTCCAGTTACCAACAGTGACAGATATCTGGCAAAGAATCTCAGGTATGAAGTACTGGTCAACACTGGGACATGATCCATGCCTACTGGACTAACTTCACTCCGTGAGCAGCTAGCGGCACAAATGAACCAGCTGCTAAGGGATGGGACCCAGCGCCACTGGCTCACCAAGAGACAAAGCCACATCTTAGTGCTACGGCCATGCACACAGGTATCTTTGTGTTGCCAAGGCAACGGGCACTTTCCAATACCAGCGGAGAGCAGAAAAATCCCCAATCCAGTACTTTTTTATACTCCCGTTCTCTAATTAAAGTGGTCTCACAGCGATTGAACATCTGTGAACTGAATAGAATTACTGCCATGTGATTGGCTGATTAAATATTTGTGTCAACACAGGATTAGGTGGACCTAATCAAGTGGACAGTTAGTGTGTGTGAAATGAATGTATTTCTAGCGTAGCACGGAGCACTCTGCCATCAGCAGGTGGGCTTAATTTCCCCTGTACTTCATGAAAAACCGAATTAAAGAATGTAAAACAACTGACGATGCCTATTAACCCTCCTCAACCCTCAGCTGCTCAGCTTAACTCAGAGATGTCCACAGTGGAGCAGGAGCTAATTAAACAAACAGCAGCCATGTGAATTTTCAGCAAAGTGAGCATTCGCTCAGTTTTAGCCACTCAAACATCAAGACAATTTGCCCCAATTTAGCCAGAGAATCTCATTGAATCAGAAAACCACCTTCACCTGAAAATGCTGCACTCCTCTTAACTGTAGAACAGAGAAGCCTAGAGAGTCACTGAACTCAGAGGAAATGTCCCTTTTTCCCCACAGTGATGACATTACAGATGACTACGGCTGCAATTAGTAAACATGAAAACAATTTGTTTCCTGTTCAATTTAAGAAATTACGGGTAGCTCAATACTGAATATGTTTTCCCTGGAAACCAACCCTTTTCTATTCAATGTGATGTTTCTGGGGAAATGCATTGTGTCACAGCCTGCCAGTGTTGTTCCATCCCTTAATGAGCACAAGGTAGCCTCTTCTGATGGATACTTCCAGCAGGATGATGCACCATGTTGTCTGCACCAAAGTTTTTACAGTGACTCACGCTGAAATAAATAGTGAGGTTTATCTTACTTTTCTTTATTCCTCAAGTTCTGACTAAAAATACAACCATCGTTAGCTTTTTGGAACTAGCTCGTGCTAACTCTTGAAGAGAGGGAATCACATGAAGTAAAGCCAATCGGGTATCAAAAAACGAAAGAGCAAAGCCAATCAGAACAGTTTAGGTGGGATTGCTGGATATTGACCATTCTCAGCTTGCAGGGGTGGGGTTGAATGTTCGTAATGGTTGTGCAGGATGTTGCACGAGTGGTGGGTTGGTGTCTCCTGGGAGTGGTTGCGACTCCCTTGGTGAGGTTGGCTGTTGGCTCGGGTGGTGGGGATGGCTTGTTTTGCCCCTGGGGACCCCAAGGAGTGGGCACCACCCACTCCTTGGGGTCCCCAAATGCTGCTGGCAGCTCCTAGTCTCTGGGAAGGACACTTCTCTCGGGACCTACATCCTCAAGTGTTCCCCCCTCCCCACTCAGCACTACATGCACTACATACACGGGTAGGGATGTTAGGGGTGGGCACACGTGCTGGGTGTGCGAATGGGAGGGAAAGGAGTGGGAGGAGGGATGTGGATATTAGATTTAGGAGCGGGGGACTGGGTGTGTGTGTGTGTGTGTGTGTGTGTGTGTGTGTGTGTGTGTGTGTGTGGGAGTGTGGCGGGATGACGAGCAGGGGGACAGAGGGGTAGGGTATGAGAATGAGTGTGTAGATATGGAGTAAGGGATGGGGAGATTGAGTGAGATGGGGTGTATGTGGGGAGAGGGGCACTAGGGGGTGTGGGGATAATGGGGTGTGTGTATACATATGTGTTTGGGGGGGTGGGGAGGTGCATGGGGATGTTTGGGTATGTGTGTATGAGGAGAAGGGTGGTGGGGTTCATGTGGATAGGTTGGATATCTGTATGGTGTGTGTGTGTGCGGGGGAGGAGTGGTGGGGTTTGTATGGATGATTGGGTGTGTGGGTGAGGTTGATCCTCGGGATGGACGTCTGGTGCGCTGGAGTGTGGACTGGCCTCTGCGGCATGGCGGTCTTTGCTCTGGCTCCTCGGGGGCGCTGGTCAGCGCCTGTGGGGGTGGGGGGGTCGCTTTCGGTTTCTTGGGGCCCTGGCCAGGTGCAGAAGATAAATTGTTGGAGAACATTTCATTTGAATCAGGTGGGCCGTAAGGAAGGAAACACTAAAACCTACAGGATGGTAGCTCTTAAGGACCAGAATTGGAGTCCCTTGGCCTAGAGGTTCCATTCACCTCGACAACAACAGAACTGACGCAAACGATGTTAGTCACTATGGAACCAGCGTCAGTATCTGCAGTAGCCGATGACCAGAAAAACTTGTAGGGTATTTTTACATCTGCGCCTCTCAAAGCCGTAGAGGTATGTGTGGCAGAATTATTGAGATATATTAAAACTATTCAGAAAATACTATTTTTAAATAAAAATCTATGACATGTCACAAAGCCTCAGATGCGTTTTTATCATAATACATTTTAACACAATTGTGTCAAATTACTAACACAATCACTATCCCCATTGCACAAGCACCCCTTCCCTCCTGGTTCTGTTACAGATCTAGCTGTGAAATATGACTCAGTTCAGATTGGTAATAAATATTGAATTACACCCCAATTCTGTTCCCTAAACCAATGTTACTCAACAGCCCCTTTAATCATTTATATGTAGACAGAATAGGATATTTATTTGTTGTAGAAAATGCATCATTTTACTGATGAAACACTTCCTACTGATGCATCAGACACCCACAGCCAGCAGGTGGGGCTCTTTTGTGGTGTGAGATATTTCCAGGCATTTCGGTTTCACCTTCCCTACCAGGGACGTTACTTGGTTCATAACTGGAAGCCTGATACAGAAAACTGCTTGATCTCAACAAGGCAAATGCTGTTTACCACCTAGCAGGTGGGCGAGGCACAGGTGAGGAGAGAAAGCGAATCGGGGAAGTCCAGGTGGAACAAATTAACTTGGTTAAGGAAGTGGAGGCCTTCCAGAGCATGAACCATGACAGCAGTTGTGCCCAAATGTGCACCCCATGCTCTACATAGTGCCCCAGTAGACATGCCAGTTTGTAGGGCTGTCTGAATGTACTTTGAGGAAAAAGTAGTGCACTCAAAATGACCCACAATGCATCTTGTTAAAGTAGTACAAATCGATGGGCACTAGACGAGTTAATATAGACCACAATGCATTGCAGGTTGAAACTTACACTGCGGATATAAGACGAACATTAATGAAGGTCATATGCATTCCTGCTGCCTGTTCCGGCCTGTGTTTGGGTCCACACCTCTACGCCACTCTCGTTTACAACACAAAACATCTGGATTGAGGCAAACGGCTGCAGATCTTTCATGCGCATTATTGCAGAATATCTCTGTTGACACAATTAATTCTTATTAACTTGTTTGTGTCAAGATTTCCGTGTGCTTCAACTTTTCCAAGCTGTCCTTAAAAGCATTCCTACTCTGTGCTAAATTACCTGATTCTCTTCACCTGTTCCTCTCCCTATTTAAGCAGTAAGGCCAGGAGTACTGATTGCCAGATCATCAGAGTTTCTCCGTGCGTATAAGCCCTGAACACTCCTGTAACCTGAGCTATGTGAGTTTTGCCTCTTGTCCACCACCTCCGATTCCTCCACCTGCCAGCCTCATTTCCCTGCTTAGCCTCCTAGTGGATCTTCCTGGTTTTATGGATTTTAGACTGACTAAAGGACTAGAGATTGGTTTACGGACTTTTCCCCACCTGCCCTCTGCTGCTCACCCAGAAAGGAAACCTGCTCACTCCACTGGTACGTCCCTCCTCTGCACCATGCTTTCCCAGTAAGTCTCCTGGATACACACCTCTCTTCTCCAATCCACAAAGGTTCCTTCTTCCACAGCCCAAGCAAAATAAATATTCTGCCTGATCATGAGATTTCAGATTTTATTATTGGTTTTCACCTTCTGAGTTGTGATAGTTTATATGATTTTCCTTTGTTGTTGGACAGAAGGTGCAGGTCTTTGTGAGTTAGTGAGCAACTGCTGCACCTACACCAGCTTATTTAAGCAGATTCTGTTCTCTCCATCCAGCCAATTTTCCTCATTTTCAGCTGAATTCTGGACGTTTTCGTCATTGTTCTTCTCTCGGTTCATTCAGGTTTAAATTCAAAAGGCTGGCACTAGATAAAGACGGGAGGCCGCTTGCTTCC
Source organism: Pseudomugil gertrudae (assembly GCA_037177535.1). Classification (NCBI taxonomy): domain Eukaryota; kingdom Metazoa; phylum Chordata; class Actinopteri; order Atheriniformes; family Pseudomugilidae; genus Pseudomugil; species Pseudomugil gertrudae. The sequence continues at coordinate 2,269,115 of JBAMHV010000026.1, read as the reverse complement.
CAAAATGCATTGCAACATGTACAACAGCAGCAACGTATGAGTGCAAGTAATATTTGAAAATATCTACAGACAAAATTGTGGAGTCATGTTTTTTTTATAGCTGAAGCTTATTTATTGAGATGCATTATTCCTTCCAGATAGAGGACAATGAATTAAAGGGAGCTCTATTTGTTTTAACATATCAAACTTCTTTCGCTTCTAGACTGAATAATATTGTAAAGAACTAAACCTGAACCCGTGTGAAGACTCCCAACCTCAGCAGTGTTTGTCTTTAAATACAAATGCAGAAGCTCAGCGCTGCCACTGAGTGTGTGTGTGTGTCGCTTCATGTGTAGCCATGCTGGGAAATGATTTTCCAGCTATCTGTAGTCATGCAGTCTTAGACGTTATAATCACAAGCCTGCGCTCGGATGAATACTAATATCAAGACATATGAAGTCCCACTGTCTCAGAGTTACATTTAGAGTCAAGTGTAAAATCTCAGAAGGATTTGCATTTAATCAACTCTCAGTCTGCAGATGGAGAGAGTGCACGTGTGAGTGCGCACGATACCCAATTCTCTGCTGTTTTCGCACAATAATGAATGGGATTACTCTCATTGTTTAAATATATATTTAACTTTGATCTTATCAAACCTGTATTGATAAAGAGACCTGTTAAAATGAATCTAATGTCACGTTCACACTGACATGACATGCAGGCATCACACACCGCTGATACTTGTTTCCAGGTGTTAATCCATCAGTACTCAGGTGTGAGCTCTTTTTAGAAAATTGAAGCAGCTCAAAGCAAGGCCTTTCTGGCCCATTCATCGCATGTTGCTTTTAGAAATAATCCATTTGAGCCATGACAAGGTTTTTAATTAACAGATACACCTCAATTAGCATGAATATCCTGACACATGTGCTGTTTACAAGCATGTGCTTATCCCACAACTGATGTGGAATATTGCATTATTGATAACAAAGGTGCATTAAAGGAGCACCCCGTCACTTGTTTAACGTGGGACCAATGCCTGGAAAAGCCTGGATATCCAAATAAAATTCTAACCTTGGAGGAAAACATGAAGGAAAAATCTAACATGTGTTAATAAGCTCATATCTGAACAAATATTCTGTAATCATGAGTAATACCTGGAAACATGAGTTTCATATTTGTCTTCATGGTTCTGGAGGAAATTCATAGTAAAAAAGGCATGAAACCCTAAAATGTAAAATTCTAATGATTATATGTCAATCCATCCATCCATTCTCTACTGCTTGATCCCAGAGTGGGGGAGCTGGAGCCAATCCCAGCTCACAACGGGCGAGAGGCAGGGTACACCCTGGACATGTTGCCAGTCCATCCAGGGCCAACACAGATAAACAGACAACCATGCACACACACACTCACTCCTATGGGCAATTTAGAGTCTCCAATCAGCCTATCCCCAAGGTGCATG
>JBAMHV010000026.1:2247216-2257229 GCA_037177535.1 Pseudomugil gertrudae | reverse complement strand
CAGTTGTGTAGTTAACCCTGTTCCTCACTGACCACATCATAAGCTTTTCCAAAGAGGAATGTTTTAAGCCTTAAATGCTGATTCCATATAACCGGAGCTTGGTAACTAAAAGCTCTACCTCCACCTGGGAACCACTAACAGCCCTGCATTCTGGGAGCACAGTGTTCTCTTTGGTTGGTACAACACTATAACATCACTAATGTAGGATGGGGACATAACATTTACGGCCTTGTACATTAATAAAAGGATTTAAAACTTCATTCTGAAGTGAAGCTAACACTAGAGTAATGTGTTCTGTTCTGTTAGCTCAGATCAGACCAGTTCAACAGATTATCTGCAGAGTTGACCATTAATTAACCAGATGTCATTAACTAGACAGTACTTGATTAAAACAGCTACTGGGAACTTTTAAAGAAAACAAATGCTGAAAAGTATTCCATACATAGACACAGAATAATATTTCCTTTGACTAGTGGTGACTCAATAATTATAAATGTAGAAATAAATTCATGCTGAGATGTTTAAAACAAATGAACCTGACTGGTCTTATTCCTTTTAGTGTCTGTACTACAGGCATGTTTAGTTATTCCAGACGCCTCTACAGGATCCATTTATTATTAAAAGGGACATTTAGCATGCAACATCCACTTTTTTAGCCCTTAAACACATGTTTTTTGCCCTTCTAAGTGTGAAATATAAGTTGCTCCATCTTCACTTGACACTCTTTACCACACACCTGGAGAAAGCCTCCAGCATGGGGCGAGTTGCTATTGTCTCCAGAGAAACAAAAGATGGATGTCCTTCTTTATGATGCTGGAGTTGTGTGTGGTCCACTTCAGATTCCTGGAAGTGCAGACTCTAAATGGTTGATCAGTTGGTTTTCTCCCACCAGATCCTTCACCTCCTGCAGGTGAGACAACTCATCTTTGCAGGATGTCAATCCCACTGCTGCTGCGCTGTCTGCAAAGTTCACAACATGGCAGCCTGGATGTTCAGATGAGCAGTCATATGTGAACGGTGTGGTGCTCGGGACACATCTTTGAGGGGAGTCAGTGTTGAGAGAATAATGAGGGAGGAAGAAATGTGATGGCTTCTGACTGTCTGTGGCTGGTGTGTCAGAAAGTTCAGGATGTATTTGTAAAGCAGCGTGACATGCTAAAACTCAGCTGCTGATTGATCAGCTTCATCTTTCTTGTGCTGGATTGGACCCGCAGAACTCTTTGTTTTAAAGATTCAACAACATGTATGAAACATTCCTTTGAGATTTTGCTCCACATTGACATAAAGCATCACATAGTTGCTGCAGATCCACGATGAGCATCTCCCGTTCCACCACATCCCAATGCTGCTCTGATGGGCTTGAAGAAAGCAGCTGGAGAAAAAGACCCACCTGAAACATTGAGACAAGAATGGATCCATGTTTGCATGTAGAATGTCACATTTCTTTTCTAAATTCATGTAAAAGATTAATAAAACAAAATAAAAACATGTTTGTACAATGAGACACATCCTGGGTCTGTCTGTGTAAAACTGTTCCAGTGCAAAGCTGTGCATCACACCCACCTCACAAAGGTTAGGCTATGCGACAGGTGTCACCTGCAAACCAGCAAGCCTTGCCCACGCGTTTTGGTTTGTCTGGTTTTGCGGTCCTACTGGGAGAAGATGTCCAGCTCAGGATGCAAAGTTATTGAGATACTGATCAAACCTGATGCTGCTTTCCTCTCCAGAGGCAGCTTCATTGCCTTTGCCACTCTTCTTTTAAATGAGAATCTTTAAGGGCCCCGTCACATACAGCACGATAGGAGAAAACCTAAATCAGGTGCGTAATGAATGTCTGAGGTGTGGGACCCTTTTTTCACATGTGTGCAGGATCTGGCCCTCAGGGAGAACCTGCCACTGTAGAGTGACAAGCTCACCTGCATCATTTGTGACACAACGAGCTGCAGACGTCTGTTTTCAGATTATTCCGGTGTCGTTTTAGCACCTTTTTTTCTTATTTTGTTTGGTTTGTTCTTGCAATATTACTGTTCACATGTGGTTGTGTTGTTTATAATGATGTTGTGTGTTTACTTTCTGAAAATATTATTTTAAAAAAAGCTGCACTCAAGCGGAGCTCAAATTAGAATGCAAAGTAATAAGTGTGTGTACAGATCGAGGGCCTCTTCAGCCTTCTGCTGGAGAGGAAAATAGAGTATAATTCTGCATGAACGCATACATTTACGTTTATTATATTGCATACCCAAACGTCTGAATTTAAGCTGAGAAATTAGCAAGCAAAGTGGTTTCCAGTGTAAACCCACAGCATTGCTGGGAAGCACTATAAGTGAAGAGATGCTTGTGTGGAGAGTTGAGCAGTCCCCAAAGCCAACGACAGCTGCTGGTTTTGTGGAAAGAGGAAAGCTGTTCACACATGGAGAATAAACTCATGCATTTACAAACCACAGCATCAACGCTTTGATTTAAAAAAGATGAGTGGAACAGTTTAAAGAAAGAGGGATACGTCTGAACCCGGAAGACTCAATCGACCGTAATGAGTCAAGTCCTGTAGACCTTCCATGTTTCCCTGCTGCAACACACCTAACTCTGATTACTGACTCCGTTCTGACATGTGCAGAGCTTGTCAAAGATCCATGTCAAAGATCCCAGTAGATCAGCAGTTTCTGGAATACTCCAAGCAATGCAACGTTCAAAGTCACTTAAACCTTCAGCAAGTCATCTTCATCATGTCTACATGACTAAATGCCCCCAGTCAGGCTGCAGAGCTCCACCGTTGGGACGGCTCCAGTCAGGCCACTTCCACCATAAAGTGGGAAGAAACACGGATTTTCCCGGAACTGCGTCAAAGATTTTTCCAGAAAAAATGCACTGACAAACCAGCCATTATAACCACTGTGTCGTTGTCTCGATCATGATTTTAATACCACGAAGCGACCAGTCAGAGAAACACACTTTTTAATAATAAACCCTTTGAATATTTTTGTCAGCCTTCTTATTTTGAGATAACTATGCATGATTTGCCCTGTTTGTGTACCTGAATACTAAGACTTATATTTCAACAACACATCTGTTAGTTCCTAATGTTTTATATTTTGTTCTCCTTTGTTTGGTTTCAGTAACCATGGTGATGTTCGGCTTATTGCAGTTTACATTATATTTGTCATGGCCAGGAGCTCAGAAGTGGGGTGAGAACCCAAATGCAGGCAGAAGGCAGCAGGATTGCAGATTAAATGATTTATTTTTACACAGAACGAGACTGAGGCAACAAAACTAAACCAAGACCAAGACCAAGACTACTCACCTGTCCTTCTTTATAAAATCTGATTATTGGTTATTATTACTTGAGATTGCAGGAATGAAATGTGCATTTTTTGTTATATGTGACACCAGATGGATCCAGTTAAAGTCTTGCAGAAGTGCATTTATTTTTATTTTTCAAACAGTGTAGGGGAAATACTGCTATTCTGTACACAATCTGCTTTGTTAAATATTAACTCAGAAAACAGTGTTTCATTCTGTTCTACAGTCACAGACACTTTTATCCAAAGCCACTTATATATGATAAGCAGTCATTTTCACCAGCTATTAACCTAACATGCATGTATTGTGGGTGGGAGGAAGCTGGAGTACCAACCCACGCATACATGGGGAGAACATGTAAAGTTTGCACAGAAAGGCCACTGGACAACCCTCCCCAGCCTGGGCTCGAACCAGCGACCTGGGGGGTGGGGAAGCTTTTTTGCTCCAGCTTTATGGTGGAGGAGGCCGGAGCGTGGAGTCTGCACCAGAACAGCTTAGCTCTGCAGCCAAACCTGTTATGTGATTGGTTGGCATGTAACTGATAGGCTGACCTAATAAAGTGCTTTCTGTTTCTCACATTCAGCAACATTTTCCGACTGTCTTTAAAGCAGCATTGGATGAAGAATCGGACCTCCACTCAGGAGAGTGGGGGTCCAGTCCTGCACATGGGGACCTAGTTTCACTTTTGTTTGCCTTGTAGCAGCAAGAAGGAGGAAAGCTTTAAATGTTTAGTTTTTTTCTTGTTTATTTTTGCTTGTTTTTCTAAATGCTTTCAACATTCTTTATACGTCATATTTTTACCCAAACTGTTCCAACAAACCAGAAGCAACGGTGGTATTTTCAAAGGACTTAACTAAAACCATTACACTCTCCCAGTTCTCCATCAGCGAGTATCCGTCTCAGCATCTCATCTCAACTTCAGATAAGTGAGAACAAAATGAAAAACTATTTTCAAACTGTGGGTGGTAGATTTGTTTGGGGTTGACAGATTGCTGTAAAAAATCATTACATTTTATTTAATATTTTTGGTTTTGTTTTTAATAAAGTATTAATTTTCTCTTAATCCTGATTGGTCAATCCTCCAATGCAACCAATGAGTGAAGACATGTTTGCCTGTTAGAGCTGGAGAGGTGTGGGGCACACTGTGGAGAATTATTATGGTCCCCAGTAGATGTAGTGTAAATGTCATCTTATTACTACCAGTAACATACGTGAGTATACAGCATTATTCCCACACTATAAAAGAAATAGTGGGGAGGCAGATGGGAGCAAGCAGGAAGCATCCACAGCTAAACATCAGCTGGAAACTGTAATGTTAGCCCTGTGCCTATCAGAACATTGTGCTAAAATCTAAAATACACAACTTATAAGGTTTTTAGGTGATGAATTACACCAGTGATGCAGACGATCCACATTTTCTCCATTCAGTCTTCTTGATGATGTGAAATTACCCCAAATAATAAATGTCCTGGTTCTACACTCAGCAGGGGGCAGCTAGTTCACAGGGGGTCTAAGCCTGCTGTCAGAATAAGCTAAAGCCCCCCTCACTGAATCTTCCCTGCTGCAGGTAGCTTCAGCAGCATCAGAGCTAAGCATGCTTTATGCTCTCCATGCTGCAGAGCAGAGTGGAAGCTGCAGGGAAAGAGCCTGAAGGATGTAACTGCACTTCTCTGATCACAATCATGTCAGCCGCAACTTTTTAACTTTTCAAACTCCTTTCCCTTTGCTTTAAGTGTCTGGTTTGTCTATGGATGATACAAGCAAACATGGTGTAAATGTAAACATGCTGTTCTCCCAGTGAACACAATCTCTGTGATATACTGGACCGATATGAGGAGCTGTTCTCATAGGAGTCCAGATGAGCTGCTATTTTCTTTTTTGTTTCCTCTTCTGACACGAAGATGCTGGTTTCTCTCTTCAACAGCCGTGTGATAAAATTTCCTAAGTGGTCTTAGAGAAAACCAGTTAATCCACTGCAGAGCGTTGAGAGGAGGAAGCTGTCAGAAACGATGGAGATAAGCAGCTGCTGCAGGAAACATCTTTATCCACTTTTCTGCTTCACATGATAACAGAAGAAATGTGCAGCTGCTAAGTTGTTCTTTTTTCCAGCAGAAATCAGCTGCTGCAGCTCGTTTTTACCTTTTAAATCTTTTTCCTGCATTTAACAGTGAGGAACTGAATGTTTGCGCTGTGGAGGATTCTCAATTTCAGGAGGAAGCACTTCAAATGCAACCTGATCTCCTTGCTGTGGGTATTAATAGAGCGCTGCTTTGGGCTCTGTAACATGTTGGTTACAGTATTCACATAACACATTGAGTGGATTGATTTAAAGCACATGCACTCACTGTCTGCTTGATTCGGCCTAGCTGCTCAGCTTATTTCTAACACAAAGCTAATCAGCCAATCACATGGCAGCAAAACAATACTCCAAACACGGTAAGATGAGGAAAAAGCAGCATTTAAAGGGGACATATGCAAAATCCACTTTTTTAAGCCCTTAATTACATGTTTTTGTGCACTTTTAAGTGTTTAAGAATGCAAGAAATTTATCAAAAATGTATCAAGCTACAAACATGGCGGAACTAGGTAGAGTTGAACTTCCTGTGACTTGGAGGGGGGCGGGGCATGACATGCTTCGTTCACATTTAAAGAGACGGCACTAAAACAAGTCGCTCTGAAGACGCACCTCAGAACAGGGTTATAAGGTGTGTGTGGAGGGATACACACCTCAGAACAGGGTTATAAGGTGTGTGTGGAGCAAGAATAAGCAGGAATTTAGACCAAAGCATTGCGGTTCTACTTTATACAAACAATAAATGAATTATTTACATGTTAAAAGGAAGGAAATCAAAGCAGGACATATCTCCTTTAAGTGACTTTGGTTGTTGGTGTGTGTATTTACTGGGATCTCTAGTATTTATAGAGAAGGTTCCATAGAAAGAAAATACCCAGTGAGCAGCAGTTGTCTGGAACAAAATGTCTCATTGAAGTCGGAGGTCAGAGGAGAATGGACCGAATCTAACCAACAAACCTAGGATGACAATAAGAAGTAAAACTGGATAAGGGGAGTTCTACAGGAATAAATATCCAACCTGCTTCATAAAGTGACCAGTGAGAGCATATTGCTCCTTTAGTGTCTCCATGAATGTTGAATGTTGCTGTTAGAGCTCATTCTGCTGCCGAGTGAATCTCTCTCCAACCAGAAGTTAAGCGAGGAACACAGTTACTGTGTAGTCCATCCAGTGCAACTCAAAACACAACGTAAGGAAAAACAGGATATATGCACCGTCATGTTTAATCTGCCTCCTGCTTGTTTTCTTTTGTCCTGCCAACAAGCTTCATATTCCAGTCCTTTCCGATTTATTCCCTTCATGTGACACAAACCGTTATGAAGTCAAATTGCAGCTGTCTCGTAGCAGCAGCACACCTGATTTCCTGAACTTATTGGACATAAACTTATCATTGTCAGATGCTACGTTGAGCTGCATGAGCAGAACGCTGCTCTCAGATGCCCTTGACCTTTGTGGCTGGGTCTCATTTTATCTCAAAAGTACCATCCTGCACGGTGTTTTCATGCCACTCAGAGTTCTGCACACCTTATCAGTCAGAGCTCCGCATAATGGTGCAAAAAAGCTCTCTGCCAGAGATCAATACGGGAAGGGAGACTGTATTTCCCATCAAACACTATGGCCTTATCTTCAACACTCATCTCAAAGAGGTGGTCGGGCAGCGGGTTGGCTTTGAAGCTGGTCCTGAAGTCATTGTGGCTGGCTGATGGGAAGAGGATGAGTCTCAAACAGGACTCATCCATCAGAGCTGGTGCCTCAAACTCACTACTAGTTTTTTACAAACTTTTTATGCAGCAGTTTCTATGTATTCTTTATAAAACACAGACAGGAAATTGCAAATGCCTCAAATAAGGCACCCGAGGTGCCATGAACGTTAAAGAAAGCATACGGTTATTGGATATGAAACATCATGGACGGGAAATGATGTGATTAGCTTCATTCATTACCAGCCAAGCTAAATTTTGACTTGCATTTCGCAGATTAACTGGTGTTCATTTAGGGTAAAGTGTACATGAGGGCCGGGGTCCTGCAGGTGTTGAAAGTTCCCGATGGAAACGCACCTGTTTCAAGTTAGGGATCTCCACAGCTTTTTAGTACTTACACAATTTTCAGGTCTGTTTTGTGTGTAAGCAAGCTTTTTAAATAAGGCATCTGGTAATGAGCTATTCTTTTAAACCAGATGCGTTGGAGAGGGGACAAATCTAAACATAGCAGGATAGTAGCGCGCTACAACTGCACTTTATCACCACTGCGGTAGCGCTAGCTTAGCCAGTAAGTAGCTTGGATACTGAGATCATCTTTACAGTTTAAATTAAGCTCAAATTGAAAAACAAACTTCATCAGATGATTTGATGTATGTGGTTATGATGATGTATGTAAATACACTGAAAACTAAATATAACATGTTTTCCCCCATATTGTCATAAAAGTAACTAACCCTGTGCTAGCATCAGGCTAATAGCCTTAAATAATAACATTGATGGTTGTTCTTGCACAGGGACAAAATCTCTTCTGTGTGTGGAAGATGTGAAAGATGTAAATATTTTTAAAGAATGAATAATCAGGAGGCCCTGGATGGACTGGCGACCTGTCCAGGGTGTACCCTGCCTCTTGCCCGTTGAGCTGGGATTGGCTCCAGCCCCCCCGCGACCCCGCTCTGGGATTAAGCGGAAGAAAATGGATGGATGGATGGAATAATCAGGAAACTACTATAACCAAGCTCTCTGTGTGTTTAATAGTAGTTAACACAATAATAAGACAGCTTAAGTGTTGGACCCACAAAGCTCTGAGATCATCGCTCTTTTAATTTTTTCCATTTGTTTTTAAACTGCAAATCCAGTGGGTAACAGATGTAACACTACTTTAAAACTAGCTTCAACTGGGGTAGTGATACTGGATCCAGTCAGGTCTGTTCTCTTTCTCTTGTCGATCACCTGAGATGGCGCCTAAGATGTGCACCTGGAGGGGGGCGGGGCATGACACGCCATTTAGGTGCACAACCACAGAAGAAAATAGGCAGGACTCTGGTTTTTTATTCTCTTTTTCTTGTTTCAGTTCATCGTGTACAGCCTTTTAAAATTCATTCTCCTCAACAAGTATACATAGACCATAGCAGGGGTGGCCAACTCTGGTCCCCAAGAACTGTAATCCTGCAAGTGTTGGGAGTTTCCCTGCTGCAACACACCTGACACGCAATCTATCCATCCATCCATCCATCCATCCATCCATCCATCCATCCAACCATCCATTATGGATTACCACTTATTCCCTGAACGGGGTCGCGGGGGGGCTGGAGCCTATCCCAACTGTGATTGGGCAAGAGGCGGGTTAGGGTTAGTCCATCACAGTACCCTTAATAAATTCAATATCAATTTCCTCTAAATACTACCCCAAAAAAGGTTAGATTACATCAAACCTTAACCATCTACTTTAACCATCAATACAATGAATACTAATACAGTTAAAAAAAAAAAAGACGAACCAATTCTTCCTCTACCTCCCTCTCATTGAGCTTGGTTAGTGCCAGCCAAATTAATTAAACACCAGGCCCATGTCTGCACACTGATGGACTTTCCTCCATGATAGTGCTGATCTCCAAGATCACCTAAAAAGTGAGACGCAAACCAAAACATTTACAGAAAATAAACTCTGTTAATGCATTATCCAACTAAAGAAGATCCATCTTAAGTGGATCAATACATCAACTAAGAAAATGAAACCAATAAATGGCACCAAATAGGCTATATGTACATATTTAAGTGTGCGTCTGAGCACCGGCTCAGTGAGGGGGTGTCTGCATCTCCCTCAGAGTCCCCCTCCCCTCTAGTTTATCCCTGCTTTTAAACAGAAAATAAAGATTTATACATTTCTACAAAGAGGAAAAAATCTGCCTCTGGGAGAATAAAATCAGGAGTCATTTGGAAAGAAATACTGTAATTTTCTGTATTTGTTGCATTAATTTAATAACAGAGGTGAAACGCTGTGAAGAAAAACATCTGCACTGAGCTGTTGCTCATGCTGTCAGCACTTTAAGATCAATTTTGTTTGATCACTGAAAAATGAAACAGTCTGATGTAAATTCTGCATTCATTTCTCTGAATGTGTGATTAAAGGGGACCTGAGGTTATGAGTTTTATTCTGAACCTGCTGACTAAACATGCAGAACAGCTACATTTGTTGGAGGCGTGCACATGAACACATTCAGTAAATCCTCAGTGTTGGCATACCTCAGCAGGTAAATAGAGACACCGACCCAGATGTGTACAGAGTTATGCAGAACTGGATTAGAGCTTGGCATCATATAATCCATAACCACATGGAAATAATGATGAATAATGCAAATTTTGTCTGATAATACTGAATTATATCTGCAAATAGTTTACCTTTGTTCTTTTTTACATTAGCTTAAAAGAGATATATCCTGCTTTGAAATCCTTTTAACATGTAAATCATTAATTTATTGTCAGTATAAAGCAGAACCGCAATGCTTTTGTTTGAATTCCTGTTTATTGTCACTCCACACACACTTTATAACCCTGTTCTGAGGTGTGTATCGCTCCACACACACACTTTATAACCCTGTTCTGAGGTGTGTATCACTCCACACACACCTTATAACCCTGTTCTGAGGTGTGTATCACTCCACAC
>JBAMHV010000026.1:2206361-2227609 GCA_037177535.1 Pseudomugil gertrudae | reverse complement strand
TCTACATCACTCACATGTATGGAAGGAAAGATGACAACAGACCCCAGGTTAAAAAAAAGCGAAGTTCTCCTTTAAGGTGCCACTAAACTCCAGTTCACATCTGCAGGAGCTCACCTGAATAGCACCAAAGGGACATCAGAGGGTGACTTATGGGCTCACCTGTAGCCGAACCTGCAGCAGCTGTTCCAGGTTCGCCTCTGTCTGATGCTTTAACAGATGTTACATCTTAGAAGATGTGCTGGGGTTCAGGTGATGAGAGGCTCCAGTATGTTGGATTTGCCCTCCCCACTTCAGAACTGGGATGGATCAGTAAAGCTTCCACCTCTGGTGCATAAAACGTTGGTTAATGAAGCTTTGTTGTGTTTCATTACAACTTTAATTCCAAAAACACAGTGAAAAAGTCAATAAAACCAGATTGTAATTATTTATTCATCTCATAAACTCGTAATTTATCCCCAATAGAACATCAGATGTTGAAACAGTGAAATTTTATAAATGATGAGTTGATTGTGAAGCTGATGGCAGCAACACATCTGTAAAAAGTGTTTCCAGGTTAATATTTAGCTTTGTGTAGCATCTTCTCCTTGTTTAACATCTGTCTGCAAACATCTGGGAAGCGAGGAAACCAGTTGCTGGAGTTTGATGCAAGATGCTAGGCGCTCATCAGGTCCTGGCTGCTGGAGGTTTGCTTTCATGATGCTCCAGATGTTTTGTGCAAAGATGTGAAACATCTGGATTGCAGGCGGACTAGTTCAGCAGCTGGACTCTCCTCCTGTGAAGCCATGCTGCTGGGATGGATGCAGGATGTGGTTCAGCATTGTCCTGCTGAAATCTGCAACAAAGAGACGTTGTCTAGATGGAGCAGATGTTACTCTGAAGTCTCCATGTACTTTCCAGCATTGATGGAGCTTCACAGATGTGGAAGCTGCTCACATCATAGACACTAATGCACCCCCATAGAGAACAGTGGTGCGAATGGATCCGGTTCCCTTATAGATAGATATAGATGATTGAACAATCTGCAGAGGAACATTTTTCTGAAATGTCTCTGATGGGTGAATGTTCTTCCTGCACAGCTCATCGCTGTTTCCTGCTTCTTACACACATACTGCTTGCTCTCGCTCTTAGCTTTGACTTTTATTCTGATTTTTTTCCTTTGTTACCTAAAACCTTACAAATACCTACAAATCACTGGGACTAAAGCATTTTAAGAGAAATTGCAACATTTTAAGTCAATGTTGAAGCAAATAGACTGTGTGGAGATGAAATAACCCAGCCATAGACTCAAAACAGCCAAAATGAGCAACCTAATGCTTGGCTAAAAGGCCAAGAAAGCAGCAGCCTCTGTGCATGACAGTAAATCACTGAGTGATAACTGGAACTTTTTTGGTGCTAAGCCAAATAATAAATCATGTGAGGACACCATATCATAGTGATGAGACCGACTGGCCACCACTTCTTACAAAACAGAGGAACTCTTCTACCACTCAACATGGCTGGACAACCAAACACCTAAATGTTAAACTGCAGAACAGATTTGCTCCGCTGCCAGAGGAACCGGATCCTTATCCCAGGGGAATGAGTACAGCTCAGAATGTCCCTCCTGTCCAACCACACCAGCTTCATGTTCTGTCTCTGCAGTGAGATGTATGATGTGTGGAGGCAGCCATGATTTTTCACAGTGAGATCCAGACTATTATACAAGCAGCAGGTTTAACTAAAAACCAGTTAAACACCATGACACAGTTTTATTCCATTAACAGCAAAAATCTGGGGGATACTCAACCTCAGCTGAACTCTTCTTGCTGTTTGGACATCCTGCCCACAGATTTTTATAAGCACTCGCACACCATGGAGCCAGATCTGCTACAGATCCAGGTGCCTTCCTGACGTCTTCCAGTCAGGTTTTAGACAGCACCACAGCACTAAAACTGCTCTGACCAGTCATTAATAACATACGTCTGCATACGTACTGTGAAAAATGTCGTACTTAGTTTTGCTCAACCTCATTGCTGCAGTTGACACAGTAGACCACGATATATTATAACGACTGGAGAGGCAGTGGGCCTCTCTGACACTGTATTAGATAGGTTGAAACAGGAAGTACTTTGTGTCATCTGAGCAGACATGTGGCGTTCTCCAGGGTTTCATCCTGGAGAACTTTGAGTCACCCTGTTGTTGAATTGTGCTTTAGTTCAACTTGCCTCTCTGAAATGCTACTTTTATACCCAGCCATGTTACAAACCTGTTACCAGTTAACCCAATTAGTTGTAAAGTGCTCCTTCGGTTACTTTCCCAGTATTTTCATTCAAAATGACCGTAATTTTCTTGACATGTCAAAATTTTATTCTGTAACATGATTCACTTTTAATAACTGGATTTTCTAATTAAACTGTGGAAACATTTGTGCATTTGGGCTCGTCGGCGTGAAGACGCTCCTCATCTCTGCTGCTGAAGGGCAAACGCTGGTCATTAGGGCTCCACAGAGGCCTCGCATCCACCCACCGCTTCACAAAGTGAAGAGATGCAGGTTTTAATATCTGCAGTGCAGCCTCGGTGCTGCAGTGTTCCCCCCGCAGCTGCGGCGACCCCCGCTGACATGTAAACATAATGGAGTAAGATTACATTTCTGCCAGACGGGGGTAGGAGAACAGATGGGGAGCAGATACCACTCTAATGTCCAGGTGACCCACTTATAGAAATGCAGGGAGAGGAAGAGGATGGCCTCATCCTCACTCTACCTTCAGGACCAGATGTAGTGCCACCTAAGCTCAGAGCTTTAGATGTTACAACAGTGACCCCTGGTGGCGGTCATCAGGCGATGAACCACTCACACACACACACACACACACACACAGAGACAGTGTAAAGCATCACCACGTGTCTTAATTCCACTGTGGCTGCGCCCCCACCCACACCTTCTTCCCTGTGTCATCAGCAGCCTCCTCATCCTTCACTGGGACCAACGTCATTTCCATACAAATTACTGTCACCATGGCAACTGTCCAAAAGGGGTCATTACCCAGGTGGTACCGGTGACAGATGATGAAGGGGCCAAGTGCTCGTCAATTTCAAGCAAATTCCATCTGCTGCCTCGCCTGACCTCCTCATCCTCACACAGGTTCTTCACAAAGGCCCCCCGCCCGTCGCCGCCTCCTCTTCCTCCACCGTTCCACCTCGTAGTACTACAGAATGGGTCAGATCTATTTACACAGCGAGCAGCTGCAGCGTCTCTCTTTACACACACTATAGAGAATATGGATCAGGTACCAGCAGGTAACAGTAGCTGACAGTGTGATGATGATGCGGGGGTGGATGTGTGTGTGTGTGTGTGAGGCAGTAAACTGATCCTACTGGAGACTAATCATCTGAGACAGTTTAAACTGGGAAACAAAGGGGAAATAAAACTCCACATTTAGGACATTTGTGATTTTTATTTCACTTTTAATTTCAGTATTAAATCCTAAAATCCTTTTTCATGCAGGCGGAGCGGTGCAACCGCTCAAACAGCAGCTGTGCTGCTGGAGATCGAAGATGGTTACACCACCATTCAAAAGTTTGGACACACTTTATATCCAATAGGAAAGCGTGTCCAACCTTTTGATTGGTAGTGTAGATGTTTCTAAAGTCTGTAGTCCGGGTGGAGGTCCTGTGGGCCTTTCATTGGGTTTGTCTTACAAAGATCAATTAATATGTTGCATTTATTGTTTTAAGTAACAAAGACTTTGTTGCTGCTTTGTTTTTTTATTTATCTTTGCATGAACAGATAGAAATAAGTCAAACCTAAGGATCTATAATGAGGTTTTGTGTGATTTTATGAGCTTACAGTGTTCAGAAATGAATGCATAATAACTGATTGTGTCAGACTGTTATTATTGTTTTATCCTGATGTTCATATGATTTAAGTTGGATTCCTTAGTTCTGCTTTGTTGCTTTTGCTGCCCTTTTGACCTGTTGAACCAAACGAAAGCAATGATGAAACCTCAGTTTCCTGGTTTTTTCCTTAAACCAGCTTAGATTAGACAGAACCTTTTTGATTAAAGCATGATGTGTCCCTACAGATTTTGGCGAAACATGAAGCTGGAATGTTAAAAAGACAAAACACAACTGAAGGAGATGACGGCTGCAGCTACAGGCTTTCTTAAAGAAAAGTAACTCAGCAACCTGTAACCATAATAACTGTGTTTTGATGTGTTTGTGTGCTTCCAGGACCTGGACTCTGTGTGGAACTCCAGAGTATCTGGCTCCAGAAGTGATCCAGAGCAAAGGGCACGGCCGTGCGGTGGACTGGTGGGCTCTGGGCATCCTCATCTTTGAAATGCTTGCTGGGTAAGTTCTGTATGCTTCTCTTCACTCACATCAAGCAGCAGGGGGCGCTCTCCATCACCAGAGGAGGTGGATCAAGCAGACAAATCCTGAATTATGTCTCAGAGAGGTCTGTTCTCTGACGTTTGTCACTGCAGAGCTGCCGCGGATTAATGTGTGAATGGGAAGAACAATCATGTTGATCCCTGACAGAAATAACTCGGGTTCGTTTAGACAAAAAGACTTTACAACCGATTCAAATCAACTTTCACAGCTCAGCGTGTGGCTTATTAAAAGTTTTATTGTCTTATAATTAATAATGTTTTATCTTCAGCTTGTTCCATGTCTGGAACATGAATAAAAAACTGTTTGGGGGTCTGTCCTGGTCACATACTGTGACATCTTTCTCCAGCTAGGCTTAAAGGTCAGTTGTGGCCTTTCCTAACCCCCTCATCCTTCTCCTCCATCCTGGTAGGAAAGCTTTGAGATGTGAGGAATGTGACCTTTTCCCGGTTTAATCAGGGCTGCCTTTGAAGCCCTGAAGATCCTGAATGTTGCAGAACAACAAGATCTCTTATGCCGCGGTACTGGGAGGGCGAAGTGTTGAATCCTTCTCCTCTGAGGCCAAAGCAAGTTGTAAAGTGTGAAGGAGTAGACATATGACCCCATCGACAACCTTGTAATCCCGCCTTGAGTGCCAGATTCCCTGTCATAATGGAAACCAATCATTCTGTGTGCATACTTCCGTATCTGTATGAACAGCACCAGTTTGTCTCAGCATCGTCCTTCATATATAAAGGACATCCATCAGGATACAAGTCTGAGGTTTAATAAAAGCAACTTAGATGTGCTAAATGCATTTAAATCCATGTCAAAACATTTCCAAAAGTTCTCCGAAGCATCCTAAAAGGCATTAAAAACATGCTGAAAACCTCTCCACAGTCAAAGTACCCCTAAAACACTCCCAAAACACACCTCATACAAACCTAAAACACTGCAAATATGGCCAAAATGTGCACAGAACACACCCAAAAACGGGTCCGAAACAAATCCAAGACATACAAAAACAGGTATCAAATGTGTCCAAAACGCACACAAATAAGTCTAAGAAAGGCCACACATGGTAACAGACCAACAGGACATCTAAAACCTACTAAAATTAGTCTAAAATTATACAAAATAAATCGTAAACACGTCTAAAATCACGACCAAGACTAGTATTACCACGCCCGATACACACCAAAAATAAGTCCAAAACACATCCTAAAACCACTTCCTCCCCTCTCATCACAACTCATCAGTGTCCTGCACCACAGACAGGAACTGTCCTCTCACTGCAGCCCCCAAAACCCTGAACTGGATTATGTGGGTATCGAGCTGCAGTAGATGGAGACCCAGTCGGGAGGAGGGTGGATTTAAAAGCATTTTATTTATAAAACCCACAACTTGAGTCTAATAAGCACAGTAAACTTTGGATTCATCCCCCGATACATTAATCGTTATGTTGAACTGTGTGGATGAGAGTTGCTAGGTGGGATATCAGAGACCCCCCCCCCCCTGCTGCTGTGTGACACAGGTTGCAGATGTCAGACTGGTGGACCTTTCCCTCTGCAACCACACTGTTGTGTTTGTGTGTTTGTGTCAAACTGATTTTTATAGGAAACAGAAGCGGCTCTGCCTCAGGGCGTCGCAGCGTGTGAAACTGTCACATGATCGCACCCAGTTTCCATCCTGCTTCTTTGCATTTAAATAATCAGTCACACACTTACTGACACAGATTCCTTAGTTATTACAGCATCGGTTTGGGGGGAAAATACACACCCACGCACACACACCAGCAGAGTCTGTGGTTCACAGTCAGATCCCAGGCACAACCCCCGCTTCCCCACAGACTCTTTGAGTTTTTCACAGGCAACGTGTGACGAGCTGCTGCGATTATTCGCCTGTCTGCTCCGTGTGTAATGTGTTCAGAGACTGCTCCCATTATGTAATTTGTGGGTAATGACTTGTCCAGGCCGGAGTGCAGGGAAGAACAGGACAGCTGGGAAAGCATTCAGTGGAGTGCAGCAGTAGTGGGCCTGTGGGTGGCGCACACACACACACACACACACACACACACATGCAGACACTTCAGAAAAGCTCCGGTCTGTAGCAGTTATCGTTCCCACTAAACACTGATTTCTCCATGTGTTTACTCTGGGTTACTTCAGTGTGTTACCTGCTCCTTACATCATGCAGGCTGCAGCAGAGCTCAGATGAGTTTTTATGACGCGGCAATGTGTGTGTGTGTGTGTGTGTGGCATCAGAGGAGTCATCTGACATGACATGTGTTTTTTTTTTTTTTTGTCCACAGGTATCCGCCTTTCTTTGATGACAATCCGTTTGGAATATATCAGAAGATTCTGTCTGGAAAGCTGGAATTCCCACGCCATCTGGATTTCTATGTCAAGTAATTTAGTTTATTTACTTTTATCTCATTTATTTACTTGCAGCCAGACCGGTCTGAGAAGTCTGACCGTGGGTTAAGGTGTCACATGATCTCATACACTTATGGTTTCCACATGCAAAGCGCATCATCAGCACCCATCCAAAGCACATCCATGGTGTATGCAAAAACATCCACAACACACCCAAACAAAACATATGTAAACAGAACATAAATGTGAGCAAAACATGTCTGAAATATGCAGAAATGGATCCAAAACACACACAAGCCACGTCCACATGCATCCTAAACACATCCAAAACACACCAAGCCCAAAGCCACATCCAAAAATGTATCCTAAATATGTACAGAGCATGTCCAGATAACCTTCAAAAGACCAAAACAAAAACACAAACAGAGCAGAGCTACTTTAAAGCCTCCCAAAATGTCCAAACACATCCAAAACGTATTCAAAACGTAGTTAAAAGCATCCAAAACACACCACAACATGTCCAACAGTCCACCAAAATACTGATATCCTGTACAGAAACCGGTGTAAGGCAGGTTTTATACGTCCAAAATGTGCCAAACCGATCCAAACATACCGAACAGATTATTTTCAGTGACAACTTCAATGTGATCACGTGACACTGACACCCTGAGGGTACCCTGTACCCACCAGCCACAGTGTAAACACATTAAATGATCCGATCTCTGTGCCAGATGTTTGTAACACACTTCAGCACTTTTCAGAATGAAGCATGCATTAACACACCTTCATGCTTGTCTCTGATGTAACAGAAACGTGTTCACTGATGAGGTTTCCAGAAACGTTTGATAGCTTCTGCAGAGATTTCCTTCTGGCTGTTTCAGTCTAACTGGATGATCAACCGAACAGATTCAGGCTTTCTGCAATGTCCTCTGTGGACAGGGACATCTTCAAATCCACCATAATTATAAAGCCTAATCAGTATCAAGTACAGCTAATGCATATAAACACTAGAGTAAAGGTTGGATAGAGGCCTGGGCTCGCCCGCCACACTTCTACTCACTCTTTGATACTTGAAATGCTCTTGGGGGCCTCATTTCAGTGCGTGGGGGTCTTTAAACTGCAGTTAAACAGGGGCTGCAGCCACTAATGACACACCTGGCTGATTTGGACCGGTCCGCTCACAAAGTCCATTAAAGCATCTTGAGGTTGCAGGAATGTGCAGAATTACAGGCTCAGTGTGTGCACGTGTGTGTGCTCAGCTCTCCAGTGGGCAGACGCACATACAGCCTCACACTGTTAAGCCATTTATCTTGAAGGCAGCAGAAGGATTTTTCTATTTCCACCATTTTTGTCACAGTTCCACGTCACACGATCCCATCCATCAACCACGGAGAGGTCTTGCAGAGTCGACCTGCTGCAGGTTTGGCTCTGCTGTTCAGACCGAGCCACTCCGGGAGGAATCACACACACAGGGTTTAACTGAGCTGCCGGTGATGGCGTTGTTATGGACATGTTGACACCGGGATGTCCTGACCTGCAGCGTTCTGCTTCATCCTCAGCTTCTTTCTCTTCTCCAGCTGTTTGTTGATCTCAGTTCCTTGGGGACAGAGAGGAAAAGTGCCTCCAAAGATTTTATTTGACAGAATAGTTGATTAGAAAACGGTTGCTGTTCAGTAAAACTTCGTGCTAATTTGTAAATAATCATCTCATGGCACTTTGTCAAACACAGTTCAATTCAATCCAATTTATTTTTCTCCAGTTATTATCAAACTAAAACTGATCTGGTATGTGATCCAGATTAAGAGTTTGCATAAAAAAATACTAGCTGATCTAAGGAAACTGGTAGATCGCATCACATTTTCTCTTCGATTCAATCCCCCATCCTGAGTTGCATGAGGTTCCAGTGGAGCGGATACCTGCAGAAAAAAAAGTCAAAAAAGCACAAATTAATATCAGAAATGTCAGATATTTCTACATAAAAGAGAGGAGGGAAGAGCCTGATGTAGTATGAGATGTCCTCTAGCTACCTAGCAGCAGAATTAAAGGGATGAATAAGGGTCACCAAGTCAGACATATCTGTAAGATGTATCAAAAAAGGAAAGTTTGAAGCCTGATATTAAAAGTAGAGATAGTGTCTGCTTCCTAAAGAGAAACTAAGAGCCTATAACCTCTAGGAAGGAGAAGTAAGAGCCTGTTTCTGTCCCTTTTGTACGTATATATAAAATAAACTTGTACATGAACAACTTGAAATGTGCTTGACATTGTCATAGTTGTTAGAAATTGCATTTACTAAAGGGTAGTGTACAAGTCAGAGTTCACTTCCGACTTCTGATCTGTAAACATGAAAATGGAGGAGGAGGTAATGATATCACAGCCAGTTCACATCCAGAATCCTCCAACACTTCCTTACGATCTCTCTGCCCTTGTGGTTTTACTAGTGAAAAGACGAATCCTGGTCCAACATAACGCTTAAGTTTCAGTTTAAGTTTCACCACTGCAATTTTTTGCCAGTCCATGTGTGAAAATGATGTGTTATACTCCCTGAATCAGTCTTTCACAATAAGAGCCTGATGAATTCTGGCATTGTCCTCTTAGAATATGCCCGCGCCATCAGGGAAGAAAAAAAATCTGATGATGGGATAACCTGCTCGTTCAGGATATTCCGGTGGTCAGCTGACCTCATTCCTTGAGCAAAAACTTTCAAGTACAGTGGTGGGGGACCTGGACACCCTGCAGTCTTTGAGTAGACAATACATTCCTACCAAAATATTCTCGGGCATAATCCATCACAGAGCCCTTCTGTGTGTCAGGTACAGCTCATGGGCTCATGCAACAGGACGACGGGACTGAAATGGGGACATTTTCAATTAAAACTCAAATAGAAAACAGGAAATAATGAACTCTAATGACTTTGATTATTGATCTTCCTTTTCTGTTTGGATGAGGATGAAGAAAGACAAACATTTCTCACTGTAGCTGATTAGTCTTCATCACATGTCCTGATACAATCTGACTTTTCGGCATCCATTCATGAGATCCAAACATCAGTGGGCATCACATCTCTCAGCTTTAGAATCTTTAGAGATGATGTGAATACTTCTGATCCTCCTCACATGGATGTCTGCTTTGCATTGTCTTTATTTGTTGCCTCAGAATCTTTTTGTCCACTTTCTTCAATTAAAACGGTGTCAAAGGGGCACAGTGCAATCACCTACCCATATTCACCTCCTGCAGGAAGAGGAGCTTCCTTTGTGAGGAGGTATCTGTCATATTGACAGTGGAAGGAAGACGGGATGAGGACATTGTGTGCAGGAGACAGAAAACAATGTTTCTGTGCAGCTTTAGATTGACTGGCCTGTTTCTTTTTCTCTCCAGAGACCTCATCAAGAAGTTTCTGGTCATTGACCGAGCCAGACGGCTGGGCAACATGAAGGTGAGTGGTTAGACTTCCTGTCTGCATGAAACACATGGCGGGCCCACCGGTTTGACGTCAGCAGTCTGAGGAATGGGACAGTTCAGTCTGACTGCAGCTCCACCTGGTTTCAGTTAGACTGAGGGGAATTATTCAGAAGTTATTCTGGCCAGATGAACATTCATATGCTGTTTAACAGACTCACCATTCGCTTTATTAGTCTACCTTGTGATTACCGGCTCGGTGGCGAAGATTCAACAAGACACTGGAGACATTCCTCTGAGATTTTGCTCCATGTTGACATTGCACAGTTGAAGATTTAAATGTAACAAAGGGACCTCTATCCTCACCAGGGGCTCCGTATTACTGTTATTTGCATTTCCATTGGCAAAAAGTGGAAAAGGTACCGGAATATTTTGGGAACTTGACACTGCAATCCACTGATTACGTGAAAGAATGATCACTTCCCGTGCAAGTCGGCGATAAGAACAAAGCAGGAAGAGCACAGTGTTTTAATATACACTGGAGTTTTTTGGTTTTAGAAGCCACGTTCGAAGAAGAAAAAGCTCAAACCACCATTTTCCATTAAAATTCAAGTAGGTTTTGCACCGCCTAGACATCACGCTGTTCTGTAGCTGATCTACCATTGCTGTCCGACTAATACCCTGCCTAACAGGTAGGGCTAAGACTGACTAAAGACAACAGAGATAAGGTTTAGAACCAAACCTGTCCATCCTGAGCTTGACCCTTGGAAATGGGGTTTAGGATGGTGCATCATCCTGCTAGAAGTATCCATCAGAAAATGCTATAATTTAGCTCATAAAGGGATGGACATAGTCAGCAATGATACTCAGGCAGGCTGTGGTGGATAAACCATATCACGTTGGTACTACGGGGATCAAAGCAGGTCAAGAAAACAATGATATTCTACATGTCTTGGTTGGAACCAGTGGACATTTTACTTCTAGTTGTCTTTCTATCACCTCCAACCAGCCTGTCCACTCTCCTCTGATATCAGCAAGACATTTTGGTCCAGACAAACTGCTGCTCTCTGGATATTTTCTCTCCTTTAGACCATTCTGTGTAAACACTAGAGATGGTTGTGTGTGAAAGTAGAACTGCACTCTCTGAAACAACTTTCATTCCATTAAAACTTCCACAGATGTCATTAGTTTCGTGTTGCTATATTAATTAAAATCCCATAATCTATTGCTAAATTAGTTGCAGTTTAAACTTTGCAAAGCTGTAAAAATAAGTGTCGGTGACCACATCTATTGTTTTGCGACCCCTCCCCATTCGTTTATGCTTTTTTGTAACGGTTTGTTCCGTCATCGTCTTTGTAATGGAGAAATGAAAGACTTAGTTTGTGTTTACGGTTAACTCTGATTTCCTCTGAGACATGTTCAGAATCTTGTTCCTGTGCTGTTTGTGTTTCAGAACGGAGCCGACGACGTGAAAAAGCACAGATGGTTTAAGACGGTGGACTGGGAGGCAGTTCCTCTGAGGAAGCTTAAGGTGTGTTTGCTGGTCTGAGAAATACATTATTTCAATAACTCATCTGGTAAAACCTGATTCGTGACTATGTTTTAACCCTGTTTACCATGTTAGAGTTTATATTTGGAGCTGTTGTGGTTTTTACGAGATATCTTTAAATATTCCTGAAGCCTGATTGACCCTAGGCAAACTGTTTAACATCAGCCAGGTAGAGAAATCCATCTATTCTGTTGTTTTTAGTAACAGCTTGATTTTCTTTTTGTTTGGCTGTGATTTAAACTCTTCTCAACCTGTTACTTAGTCACCGTTATGGGATTTGATCCCAAGATCTCAATTGCTGGGCTATGGTCCCCCCCAGACAAGCAGATCACAGGTAAAGAATCAGACCAAGAGCTTTTAAAAAAGACCTATGAAGAAATGATGGTACTCTCCATTTCCCAGGCAAGGGTCACCAGAGCTCTTATCATCTGGGAATGGGGCCTGATGGCCGCAGTTTCCAGTACATATAGACGTGTTGTCTCACTTTGCAAATGCCAGTGAGCTTCAGTAACATTAACTCAAACTTAATGTGACTCTCAAGTTACATCACATTGACTGCTTTGTAGAAATGATGTGTTTTAGTACAGCTGGAAGCTCTTCCTCCTCAATCTCACTGCTGATTTTGACACAATGCTGCATCTCAACCATTTAGCATCTGTTTTTATAATAAATCCCCACTTACCTGGGTTGCATCATGCCTCTGGCTTCATGCTTCAGTGCAGTCACAGAGGGTGTTCCCCAAGGCTTTGCCCTGAAGCTCCTCCTCTTCATTGTTTATCTCCTTATCCTTGGTTCCTTTTCTTCTAGCTTAGAAAATGTCATATTCACTGTCTGTCCCAGCTTCAGCTGCCACCGTATCATGTTGGAAGGATTTGCATGTGCCAGTGATCCTAGGAGCCCAGCTGTCAGGGCCCTGAGACAAACGGGTCTTCTGTGTGAGACCAGGCAAAGAGCAGTTCAATAAGACCTGGGTGTTGTCAAAAGTAGGGACCTTCGTAGCTACAGAAGCTGACCCTAGGGACAACCTTCAGGTGGGGAAGGAGCTTGAGCAGGTGTCTGAGCTCAAAAGCTTCCTAGTTGGGCTCACCTCAACATCCAGAACACCCTGGAGAGGGCTTGGTCCTGGGTTAGAAAGGTTAAGGACCATTTTGTTTACGTCATAGACACCACAATGCTTAATCTGGGAGTGTGGCAACAAGGAATAAACATACAGAACCGTTAACATTCATCATTTCTAATGCGTATAAACTCTATCCACTATACCGGCTAAAAACGGCTAACATTTACACGCACTGACTCTGACAGCTCTGCAGCTTCAAACAAACCATCAGGTCTACGACGGTCGTATGGAATGATTAGATATGTAGCATGCTGTAGTATAAAATAACAATAACTTCATACTTCTATAGAAATTTACTTGGATCGGTATCGTTGTGTTGATCATTGCCATCGTTTAGCTCCAAAAAAACCGGTTCAAAGTCCCTCCCCTTCCGCTTCGTCAGCAAGAGGACCTCGGTCTACTGTTCATAGTTTCCCACTCAATTTTTGGCCGATTTTAGGGCGACATTCAGGTACTTTCAGAGTTAGTGCCCACATTAACTGTGTTAGTCTCTCTGAAATGCTCCTTTCATACCCATATTGTTACTCACCTGTTGCTATGTAACATAATTATCTGTAAAATTCTCCCCCAGATGTTACTGATTTGTATAAACTACCTTTCCTGAATCTTTCGTCTTGTTTCCACAGCCTCCCATAGTTCCTAAAGTTTCCCACGAGGGTGACACGTCCAACTTTGATGTTTATCCCGAAGACAACTGGAAGAAAGACCCTCCCGTTCCTCTGAATGATCTGGAAATCTTCAAGAACTTTTGATCCAAGTCTTCTGATAGATTAAGAGCTTACAGATGTATTTAAGGTTCCTTCTTCAGTCGGCTGCCATAGTGGAGGAAGAACAGGTTGGTCAGCTGTTAGAAGATCCATTTTATCTGTAAGGATGAACTTCCCGGAGACAAAACCATAGAAATAACTTCCTTTTATGGCTTTATTTATCGGACTGTTTTTGTTTTATATTATTGTTTTGCCTTTCCTCTGAGCCTTCTCATAAGCAAAAAAGAATGAGACTGTTACTTTATAATCAGGTAGTTTTTTATTATATGTTCTGCCTTTTTAAAATGTCTATGAAGTCATATCTGACCGGTGCTGCACTGTCAGTTTGACCCGCTGTGACTAGAGGTGCCTTACATCGGCGTGACGAGGACGGCGAGTCGCGGACGAACCGACGTTCTGCTGCAGGCGCCGTCGCCTCTCTGTTATTTTCACCTGCAGCTCTTTGTAATTACCATTCAGCCACGACTGCTCCGTAGACTTTCTCACCACACGCTTTGCTCTTTCACTTCACTCTCCTCTTCACCGCCACCACCGTCATCATCGTTGTCGATGTTGTCGTGCTTTTGGAGAAAGTTCATGTCGGGGGAAAGGTAGCGGATGCGGAAGGGAAACGTTCAGGCTCTTCACTGTGAGCAGAAACACCTCTGCAGCCTCCAAACATGGCGGTGGTCTCATCATGGTGCAGCGTCCAATCAGTAACCAGCTACTGCTCATGAAAGAGGCCAGATTGTGACCATGAAAGTGGCACGTTTCCACATCCAGCTCCCGATCAGCTGTTTTTGTTTATGTTTTACGTGAGTTCTGTGTCACAGCATCGCTCACTCATTGTTTTTCCGCTGTTATATTATCATGATGCCCGTTTCAGCCAAAGAAACCCCGCTAGACCTCTGAAGGCAGAGAAGGCATTTGTACGTGTATTTATTTGGGCTGAATCAAGTATTTTCTGTCTGTGTAAAGCATAATTTGAGCCCTTCCTCTGATTAAACAATTACAAGCTGCAATATGTAAGCAACCAGTAGGGGCAATGTTGCTACCAATACGCTAAGGCTACAGTGTCCACAGTGGTATAGTTGACTTTATCTTCTACAGATGACACACAACATGCTTGTTTTCCATCTAAAATGACATTGCTGTTAGTTTTTAATGAAAATGAACCCTTTAGGTGCTGTGATTATGACAGGTAACCGGGACCTTTTTCATTTTGCCCTCTTCTACGAGAGAATGTAAACTTTAAAACCTGCAGGTATTTAAAATGTAATAACAGAAAATCAGATTTCAGTTGTACATGAAGAGAATATACATCTCACACCTTCTCAGTTTTGTTTGCATAGAGCTTTTACTTCCTCGTGCTTCATCATGACATCATGCAAGATTTATCCAAATTACTAGATCTACAATCCTGCATTTTATTTAGCCGTGTCCTGAATCAAACCAGGCCTCTGCACAGCTGAATTTAGAAATATACACAGGAAATGCAGGAAACAAAACAACAAGATGCTTTGAGAGAAAACAAATAGGTGAAAATAAACACCAATTAAGTGAAATTAACATGAATTATTGAGCTACTGCGAAAAAGACGCAAGAACTACATTGAAACATGAAACACTAGAAACTTTTAGCACTCGGAAACAACTATACTGTTAATTAAAACAGCTAAAATGTTGCTAATAAAATACAGTTTTAACAGTAACAAACTGTTTTGTTCTTAGTGTGAACTGCTGCTCTCAGGTTCTGCTCATTCTCACGGTGCATAAACAGTAGAGCGCTCTGATTCGCAGCTTTCAGGGTGAATTTAAATCGTGTCTGTAGCGCGGTAACGTTTAGGGAGTCATGGAACTTTGAATTAAGCGTGTCATTTTCAGTCACCGGCAGCAAATACCAATATGCATGTGTATCGTCTTCTTAACACCCCACATGTTCAACAAGTTCTCTGTCAGAGTTCTGTAGTGCGCCCCCTGCTGGAGCCCTCTGATAAGTGTAGCACACAGTTTAGCTCCCAACAGGGCCGGTTGCTTACGCGAATGCACAGTTAGGCAGCTGAAGACCTGTTGTTCACTTCTGTGACCACCAGAGGGCGGTGTGAGAGCCCATGTTGGAGCACAACAGGTTACAGTTACAAAGAATGAAGTATTACGGTGCAGCAACCAAAACCCTGATGGATACCAGGTCATAAAAAGAGATTACCTTTCCAGGATAAGGTCATTAAACTGTGTTTAACCCCTTTAGCAGCCCATGCCTCTTACATGTTCCATCTTTCTGTCAGTCATCCATGTAACACTTGTACTTCCTCCTCCTCCTCATCATAAACCATGTTGTATTTGTACTTGACTGAGTCCGTCCGTCGCTGGAAACGGCTTTAACATCTGTAAAAATGTTGCAACTTTAACCCAGAAACACATTAAAACCATGGTTTCCAATAAATGAATCCAGTCTGAGTCAACATGAGTGTGTGTTCATGAAAACTGTCTGACCTGCTTGGTGTTTGGTCAGACCCGATAGGACCACAAACCTAATTTTCACCATTAGGCTCAGTTCCACTTTGCTTCCAGTAAACCCTGAGAATCATTGTGAGGTGAGTGGATCTCCTGTGATGTGTCAGGAGGAAGAGGAGGGTCTCTGCAGCCGTATGAAGGCTGACCTCCTGCTTTTGTGAGATGAAACCCTGCAGCGAACTTTACCCATTTCTGATGTTCTGCCATTATTTTCACAGAACAGATGAGACCTGACGGGAGGATTTCAGTACAGGTCTCGTTCCTCTGATCTGAGCAGCATCAGCAGTATGATTTTTATCTCAGGCAAAGGGGAGTTTTTTTTTTTACCTTTAAGGTGAAGTTCAGGTAAACATAGGCCACGCCTCCATCTCTCATCACCTGATGATCTGTTCACCTGCCTTGTTAACCTCATCCCTCTATACCCGTTCACCCATCTCTCAGCTGTTCATCCATCCTCCCAGTCTTCCTTCATTCATTCTTTCTTCTCTCTGTCTTCCGTCTCTTCATCCCATCACTGATGTTTATCTGCTTCCCTTCTCATTCACCCATCTATCTATCTATCCCAATGCAACCACCCCCACTCTGTCATCCCTCTTTCTCTGCTCGTTCTTCCATCTTTCATCCATTCTTCTCATCTTTATCCATTTTTGTCTCATATCCCTCCATCTTTTTCTCTCATCTTGATCCCTTCATCCCTCCTTTCATTATCTTCCATCTGTCCTTCCCCTTCCTGTTAATCTATTTTACCTCTAATTCATCCTTTCCTTCTTTATCCACATCCCTCATCCATCCATCCTTTATCCTGTTACATTTATTGACCCTTTCATCCATCTGTTCATCATAATTATCTCTCATCCTGTAGTCTATCTTTTTTCTCCTCATTTCATCGCCTCTATTCAGAACCAATCAGAGAAGGTTCAGGTCTCCACCCATCAAACCAGTTAACTCAAATGGCAAAGGTGTGGTTTTTAATGGTAAAGTGATGGTTTGACAGATTCTGGCAGAAGGTGCTGATTCCTCTGGGAGGTAAAAGTGCGTTTAATATTTAAAATACAAATATTACACCTAAACAAAATGAAACTTTCTGAATAATTTGGCCATTTTTCAAGTTTCTGTTTGTTTTTGTGGTGAATGGTGTTTTTATCAGCCTGCATAGTTTTTGTTTTTGTACTTCCAGTGAGCTGAATCATGATGATTCAGACGTGATGATGGTAACTGATGAGAGTCTGAAACAAGCACTTAATTGGAGCCTGTTCACAGCAGCTCCCTGCAGTCCTGAAGTTCCTTCAGCTCAGAGGAAAACCTGGTTGATCTCCAGGACATATCAAGATCACATCTGATATTTAAATCTACTCTGATCACATCTGGGATCGTTTTCAGCCATTTAACAGCCAAAACAAAAACACCTGAACAAAGAGGGAGAGAAAAGCTGAAAACAGTGATGAGCTGAAGCTGCTTGTCTGTTTCCAGCCCGAGCTGGTAACAACTCCATAAGTGTTTAGAGAGACGTCAGAAGAAACTCTGCTGCAGAGACTGAAGCTAGCAGAGCAGAACAGAATAACTTCTGGACTTGTGTGAAGGTAACTGGAAACATCCTTCCACACAATCCAGTAAAACGAGAAGACAAAACCTCAGAGAGTCTCTGATGAGTGGATGGAGGACAAAAAGGAGGGAAGAGGGAACAACAGAAAGAATAAAAGGAAAATGGAAAATATAAGTAAAGGATGGAAAAAGGAGAAATATTTGAAAGAAAAAAGGAGAATGGAAAAAAGAAAGCAAAGAAGGAAACGTAGAAGAGAATATAGAGAAAGTAAAGAAAGAGTAGAAGTACGAGTCATGACCGGGAAGAATAAGTAAAAACAATATGGCTGAAAAATAAATGAGAAACATGAGGTAAAAATTACAGAGATGTAGAAATTAAAGTAAAGGTAAAAAAAAGGAAAAGTACAAGTATGAGAATTGGAAAAATAAAAGTAAAACAAGTGGAAATTGTAATGTAGAAAGATAAAGTAGAAGAAGTAGCGATGCGATGGAATCTGAAATAGAGCTAAATAATATGTAAACGTAGTCGAGAAAAAATTAATTAGAGGCAGAAGAAGAAATAGGGGTAAAGGTAACAAAGAAGTATAAGAAGTAAAGGAAAAGGGGGCATGGTACTAAAGATAAGTATAAGAAGTAGAGGAATAGTTGTTACGCCTGCTGCTCATTACAATCACCTGGACACTCATCTGCGCTTCTGCTTGCCGACCTACCATTGGCTGATCACCGTCACACCTCCGGATTGTCCCCCCCTCTGGAACCAATCAGAAACCCGACCGTCATTTCCAACAGGAAATAAAAGCCAGCCATCTCCATTCATCCAGGGGAGCACCTGTTGACAGCCAGTTTGCTCCCCGGCTTGTGGTTCAGTGCTGTCTAGTTGTGACTTAGAGTTTGTGACTGTGATTTAGAGTGTTTGCTAGAGTAGCTTAGTTATATTCGGTGTGAGAGTTTTGTTTGTTTGTTTTGCTGGGCTAGTTAGTGTTTTTGGAATTTGTTTAGTTTATTGGAGCTGCTTTGTTTGTGCTAATCTGTCTTTTGTTTTGGTTTTATTTCTTAGTTTCGCCCAGTGGGGTTGTTTTCAGTTTCGCCCGGTGGGGTTGTTTTCATTTTATTTAAGCAGCTTCGCTAACCCCAGCATTTGTTTGGTGGTCTGCCATTTTTTGTTACTTGTACAATAAACATTTGACTATTTATTTTCTTTAACATCTGGTCCACACCACTTTTTGTTACACCCATATCATACCCCAACCTGGGTCGTAACAATAGTAAAAGTAGAGCTGAAAGACTAAGTAAAAGAAGTAAAGGTTAAAAACATTCAAATAGAGGCAAAAAAGAAAGAGAGGTAAGAGATGAAGTAGAGGTGGAAGATGGAAGTAGAATGTGGTAAAGAAACAGGTAGCGGTACTAATTTAGACAGCAGAAAAAGTAGAAGCACAGGAATAAATAAGTAGCAGAAGATGGGAGGATGTTGTAAAGAGAGAAGAAACTGGCCTGCCAGCATCTCCTCTATAAACATTGTTTACATCACCTGACTGTCTCTGACCAGGTGAACTCCCACCTAACCAAACAACAGGGTGGGCTTCTTCACCTGCCTGATGATGTCACTCTAATAACAGGTCATCCCTCTGTCATCAGGTCAGGACTGAACTGTACCCTGCTGGGGGGGCAGATAAATACCCTGACCCCACCCTGAGTGAGCAGCCTCTCCTCAGGACTCACTGTTCACTGCTACCATGCTGAAAACACATCCACCTTTCAATGTCATTAATCACCACAAAGTCAGTATCCAGAATGTCAGCCTGCCCGTCGCCATGGTAACTAATGCTGGGCTTATTAGAGCTGGTAGAGGCAGTAACATCACATCGCATTACTTGTTAAATAATGATGTGTATCGTTATTTTGTTTCTCATTCTCTAGATGAGTGGACTTTACTGGTTTTTAAGGAGGGTTTTATGTCTCGATCATACCAGTAACAGGCACACGGTTAGAACAACGCCTCATGTTCCTGCCACAGAGAAGCCTGGTGGGGATTCAGGTTAGCCTGGAAGTCTTTTTCTCTTAAATACCTTCCACTTTCAGGCTCTCCAAGATTGTTAGAAAGAGTTTGTGGCTTTTTTTTCTCTTCACTATATCCATAAGGAGTCGGCCTGTTATGGGTTTGTTACTGGGATTACTGGGTGTGATGGAGTCATTAGAAACACTGGTAGGTTTACTGACACACCAAATAAAAATGTCCCAGGTGGAAAATCTCAAAAGTGCTAGATGATGGTGTTTTTTCCTGACTGAATATGATGCTTACATTTCTGATTCTGTGTCTTTACATGAGGAAATGCTGTCAGGGAGACGGCAGTCTGGGGTCCCAACGCCCTTTCAGGGTGTGTCCAGGCCTGGTTATCCAGGGTGTTACTGACTCTAAAAAAAAAATGTATAAAAAAAAAGAAGCTAACTTTGTTCTACCGACTAGTCCCCTCTAATTAAAGTAGATAAAAGTAGATTCATCAACAGATCCCAGAGCTCTGAGATCTCTACTCTCTACTTTATAGAAACGGAGGAATTTCCAGTTCAGGCTGGTGTTTTAAATGGCAGGTTGATGCTTTATTCCCATGTCAGAATGAAAAGATCTAAAGCTTCACTCAAAAAAACAGGAACTTTGCATTTTGTGTGTGTATGTGTGTGTGTGTGTGTGTCATTCCTCTTTCTGGTGTTGGGCACAATGAGTTCCAGAGAGAATCTTCATTGAACATGTTTGTTTGGGTACTACTACACCTACTTTAATTCAGTTAAGCTTTATTTGTATAGCACCACGTCACAACAATGTCATCTCAGGGTATTTTGCAGACACATCAGTTTGAGCCTATTCATGAACAGCTTAGCTAAGGAAAACTAACAAATAGCATCAAATATTGACTTTTGATCTCCCATCCTGAGCTGCATGAGGCGACAGTGGGAAGGAACACTTCTTTTTAACAGGAAGACAAAACCTCTGACAGAACCGGCTCGGGGAGGGCAGCCATCTGCCTTGACTGGCTGAATGTAGAGGACAGGAAAGACAGATTAAGACACACTGTAGCTTTTATTCAGGAAGACCTGCAGATAAAGGAGAAATATGTTAATGATGTCAATGCTGTCATGTATTAATGCATGAAAGATAAGGAACAGAGAAAGGAAAATGAGGAAATCTGTGCATTATGGGATGTGCTCATTGTATGGAATATAATCTCCTCCTCTAGTTCTCATCAGAACCCTCGCTGCAGCATTTTGGATCAGCTGGAGACTTTTCAGGGCATATTTGTGACAGAACATAAATAAGAAATTACAATAGTCCAGTTTTGAAGTAACAAAGGCATGGGCTAACTTTTCTGCATCCCTCTGAGACAGGATGTCCCTCTGAGACAGGATGTCCCTCTGAGGCAGGATCCCCAATATTTACAATATTACGCAGGTGGAAGAAAGCTGTTCTAGAAACTTGTTTTAAATTTGAGCTAAAGGACAAATCCTGGTCAAGAATAACTCCAAGGTTTCTCACTGTAGTACTGGAAGCCAGATTAATGCATCCAGATTAACTACAGTCCGGAAGGGACTAAGAGTAGAGCCGCTGCTCCTCCACATGGAGAGGAGCCAGATGAGGTGGCTCGGGCATCTGGTTAGGATGCCTCCTGG
>JBAMHV010000026.1:2195004-2205955 GCA_037177535.1 Pseudomugil gertrudae | reverse complement strand
ACTGAACCCTCGAGCCCCTCGCGGGAGCGCGCCCGTGAGTGCAGGAGTGCTCAAGTGTTCCATTTGGGATTCGGGGTATGTGTGTTTCCTGTTTGTGTTTCCTGTTTGTGTGTCTTGTTTGTGTTTCCTGTTTGTTTCTTATTTGTATTTCCTGTTTGTGTTTCCTGTTTGTTTCTTATGTGTGTTTCCTGTTTGTGTTTCCTGTTTGTGTGTCTTGTTTGTGTTTCCTGTTTTTTTCTTTTTTGTGTTTTTTGTTGGTGTGTTTCGGTTTCTTCCCTCCATCAGCAGCAGATAATCAGCTGATTAGTGAATCAGTGAATCGGGATCTCTGCGCTGCCAGTAGGAAAGCAATCTTCCAGCATCCCTTCACATTTCTCACGTTGCTTTGACCTTTCACCCACAGCTTTATACGGAGAGTTCCTTAATTTCTTTTTTGGATTTTCACATTAGCTCTTCCCTCTTTCCCACAGATGCTACTGAGCTGTTTAGCCTTGCTTGTTTGCACATGGAGCCCACTTAGCCTGCTGACCCACAAAGGGGATTATCTGCTGTTAGGTGGAGCTGAAGAACCTGTTCTGCCTTCTGTAGGAGGAAACATTAAACACAGGCTGATCCATCATCCTCTGCTGTTCTAACACATCCGAGCTCCCGCAGCCAAATTCAGGTCGGTGAATCATCCTCATTCCTGACAACTAATGTGTCTTCTTTACCGACCTCCACATCTGAGCCTGTGTTTGATTGTGAGCAGATGGCCTCACTTTGAGAGCCGGTCACATAGAACACCTACAACACTGTCAGGAGGCTGTTTGGAGCAGAAAAACAAAGAATCACATTCATGTCTTGCCAAGTCGTCGCTTGTCCTGCTACTCATCATAGGAAAGTCATTCAGCGGGTCCAGATTCATCACCGATGTGTTATCATGGAAACATGGTGGCATCACTGTCTGCAAACAGTCTGTTGTCATGCTCACTCTTTCATCACCCATCACAGTGTGTGTGAGTGTGTGTGCACTCTTATTCTGTTATCTGATTATTGCACTTTTTAGTGGAATTTTAGGGCTGCAGGGCTGCAGAGGGACATAGTAGAGAAGAAAAACCTCCATCAGAGCCATTTTTTCTTTAAAATCATTTACTTTTATTATTATTTTATTATTTTACTTTATTTTATTTCATTTACTAAATTGTGATTAATTTTACATCCTATTTATGTACACATCTTATGTTTTTATCTGCTTTAAAGTGATGCATCACTACACCCCTAATGGCAATTAGTTATTAAGGGTGTAGTGATGCATCACTCAACAGCACATTGATATATTGATAATCTGGTTAATGACATCGGTCTATATGCAAAATATTGATTCAATAACCATTTATCATCTATCAAATGCAGTTTTTAAAAATGGGTGTATGAGGTTTCTGAGGCATGCTGCTTTCTGGTTTTTAAGTCCAGTTTCTGGTTTATGAGAGAGAGAAAATTGGGTAATGGGCCCCATTAGAGCATGTCTAGCATCGCCCCTGGTTGAGACGGTGTAAAGTGTGAATAAAGACATAATACATAAATTTAAATGTTCTAACTGTAAACCTGTCGGATCAGCAGAGGCTACTTATATTTATATTTAATCAGTAGTTAACTTTTCACAATGCAGCTTGGGGGAAGACAACAACATGGTTTTCCATCTGACATCCTTTCAACAAGCCAAAAACACAAGTTTGCAGACTTTTAACCTGTTTGTTGAAACTACATCATCTCTTTGTTGCAGCTGGAAGACGTGATGACATGATTTACAGGCTGATAATTTGGACGTATTAAGATCCGGATCCAGATTGGGACATATCTGTGTGGTATTTTCTGCCTGAGGCGAGTGTTGCTGGAGCATGTTTTCCAGCTCCTCCGACAGTCTTTCATCTCTCGGTTGGGAGCAGGACATTTTACACCCACCGTAAAAAAGATAAAGCAGACAATCATCAGGAGCACTGGTCAGATTTTGTATTTGCTTTTTGTTGGGTTTGTTTTATTAGTTTATTCTGCATTCAACTACAGATTTCCCCATGACATTGTGAGACCGGAGCTATTACTTTATGGTCACAGAGAATTCAAACCAGCAGGGTTTTATAAAAACCAACAAACCCCCACTCGTATAATTATTATGGGTTTCCGGCTCTTTCTATAATCTTATAAATAGTATTGTAGGTATCCATGCTCCAACACACCTGACTCAAATGAATCAGTCATTGTGCAGAACTTCATTATCTACTGGATTCATTTAATAGAAGAGAGGTGTGGAACATGGACACATTGAACATGTGCAGGACAGCGGTCCAGTGGTTGGACACCCCTGAATCAGATGTTTGATCCACTCTTTGTCCAAATATGGTCATTTTCCTTTGTTCCAAATGAGTGAAATGCTGATGAACGAAACCTAAAGTTTGCAGTGCAGATGGAGATATTTGTGTTTTCCATTTGTTTTCTACAAATATGAATGATCATTAGCATTAGCATCGTGTGTTAGCATTAAACAATGTTTGTTTGCAGGACTGATTTATACATGTATCTGTATCCTAAATCCAAAAATATACTTGCATTTGTCTGTTTAACTGTAATAGATAATACAATTACAATTGTTTTATTATTATTGCATTATATATTATTATATTATTATCACTATTACTATTATAATTAATATTATGTTTATCATTTATATTAGTAATAATAATCCTCCTCATCATCATCATCATAATGAAAGCTTTCCCTAATCAGCAGAGACCAATAATTAGACCCTTTATTAAGCCAAACACAGCAGAAGCTTGGTATTCCGCAGGTTATTTACAGTAAACAAGTCGTTTTTAGTCTCAGACAAACAAAGATTGGTGTTTTCTTCTTTCTATGATGTAATCTGCATCTTCTGGAAAACCTCAGAGCAGATAACCAGGTGGCTGCAAGCTGCATGGAGTCACATCATCTCCTGTCATGTCCAGACAAAACAGGTAATGCCACCAGCAGCATTGGTAAATGGATTAGTGGTTACTGGGATAGAGAATCCAGGTTTGAGTCCCCCACCATGCCTACAGAGATGAGGCATGAAGTAAGAGCTATATCACACTGCAGCCTCAGATCGGCCCCTCTGTCCCTCTGCAGGCTTAAAGCAGGCAGCAGCTCTTCAGTGGGTTAGTTTGATAAGTCAGAGTGTATGAGCTGCTATGGATCGCTGCACATTATTCTTTGCAGACATATCTTTCTGCTGATGGAGATAAATGGCTCTGGTGGGATTCCTCATCCCCAGCTGAGGAATCAGAGCCTGGCCGGGGCCCAGGGGAGCCGACGCTGTCAGGAAAGAGATGCTCCCGGGAAAAAGGAGATTAGCCAAATGAGCAGACACGTCTCAGGTTTGGGATTATTGTCCCTGATTCTTCCGTGAGAGCAGGGCTGTCACCGCAGAGTCCCGTTTATCTATGTGGACTCATTATGGGCGACTGGAAACTTTGATTCCACATGAAGAGAAAATCCAACCATGAACACATGTCGAGTCGTCATGATCAGATGCGATGAGATCA
Organism: Pseudomugil gertrudae; assembly: GCA_037177535.1. NCBI lineage: Eukaryota > Metazoa > Chordata > Actinopteri > Atheriniformes > Pseudomugilidae > Pseudomugil > Pseudomugil gertrudae. Next base: position 2,202,401 of record JBAMHV010000026.1, on the reverse strand, counting down.
TTTAGCAACGAGATGAGAAAACATTACAGAATGTAATAGCATCCTGCTCAGAAACAGCTGTTCCTCCATGTTATCATCCCTCTGCAACACTGACAGGGGCATGAGGGGACGTCCACTTAACCACAAACACTTATAACAATAATAATGAAATATTAACATATGGACACATTTTCCCCTTATTGGCTGGTACTGCATCTGAATGACTTTACCTGAATATTTTAAATAATTATCATTAGTAATATCTAAATATTAGCGATATAATGTACTAAGATTTTTGGGTTTATTTATGATTAAATAATGTATAAATAAATACATAAAGTGGTGTGGTGATTAGCAGGGTCACCTTACTGCTGAGATGAACCCCATGGATATAATATTTCATAAGTGCATATTTTTAATGATAATTAAATAATATAAAGTTAAAAATGATATAAAGTATAAAAATAAATGAGAATACATATTTTTATAAGCACAGAGTCTGCATTTAGCTTTTATCAGGCTGTTCTGTGAGGATCACTGTGATGTAAAATCCTGGTCTGAAGCAGCAGAAAACGTGACTTTCTGTCTGTTTAAGCACAGAAAACAGGTTTTCCCTCATTGTGAAGGTGTTTCTGTGAGAAGAACTGAAGTTATTGTCAGAGACAGGAAGTGTCTGTATGAGTTACCCCTTGTTCCATCATAGGTTTACAGCTCATACCTGCCGGCAGACGTAGGTGTGTTAAACCGACTGGAACATTTCACAGTTCTGCAGGTTCTGTTTACGGTTAATGAGCGCGGAGTTTTCCAGCACCTGGGCTCCGGTCTGACCTGCAGCTCCTTCAGTTCAGGTAGGCAGACTACTTCCAGCCGACTCCAGCTGCAGGCAAAACGCACAGAGGTGAGAGACTGGAACTAAGGCATCTCTGAACCACATCACACCGTCTGCACGTTTCTCTTCAACGCAGGATGTCATTTCATTTTAACATGTTTTTCTCTGCTTGACAGTTTTTAGTGTTTAGAATTTGCAGGAGTCATTCAGAGCTAAATATTTTGGCCTGTGAGGTTCGTCTTCTGGGAGGCTGGGTCAGTTTTAAAACGCCTGTCAGTCTTTTTAAGCTCTTCTGCGATGTGTCCCACAGTGAAGCTGCAGACACTCTGACATATTTTGCTTTAGTTGTCATTAAAACTTTCCTCAGAATCTGGCAGATTCTCCTCTTTGGCTTCATTATTGCTCACATTTCACACACTCACCTTCACAGATGTTAACTCCTGAAAACCTGCTGATCTGAGGAAAGCATCAGTCGATTTATTGGTTTATTGGGCCCGTCTTTAAGTCTTCTCTTTGTTCTTATTGTCTCATTTTTACCAAAATGTCCATTTTAATTTGTTCATTTGTAATTATTAAGGAATATTCATCATCTATGCAGCATCACATGCTTCATGGTTATCAGGACATAATATTTGTCTAAATGTAACATTGTGTAAGGACGGCTCCTCAAAGCCTCTTCTTGGAGGTTTGCTGAGCTCATTCTACTGGGAGGAGATCCCAGTACATACTGGAGGGATAATCCACTCTGGCCTGAAATCACCATGGGATCCCCCACCAGGAGCATCAGTCTTCCTCATGATCCTGTTGCCTCGGAAACCTGAACTAACAGAAGCAAAGAAAATGGATGGATGTGACCAGAGGGAAGAAAAAAAAACAAAAAAACATTTTCACCAGTTTAATAAACCAGTTTTATCATGTTTAATAGATTAAACACATTTTAATTAATATGACAAATACATAAATAACCATATAAGTAAATTCAAATAAACTTTTTTCTTTAAAAGAAAGAAAGCATGCTTCCTTTGATTTAAGCCATTGTTTGCTGCTGATCCGATCTCACATACAGGATGTGTGGCTGGTTTTAGCAGAAACCCGATTCAATTCAACTTTATTTGTACTGTAATGTTGTCTCAGGGTGATTCACAGACATAAAGTTGAGCCAATTCATCAAAAAACAAAGCCTACCTAAGGGAAACCAAAAGATCGCATTGAATCCTGACTTCGGTCCAATCCAAAGTCTGAGCTGCATGAGGCGACAGTGGGAAGGAAAACTCCGGCAGAACCCGGCTCAGGGAGAGCGGCCGTCTGCCTTGACTGACCGAGATGGAGAGGACAGGAAAGACAGACACACTGCAGCTTTTATCCAGGAAGACCTGCAGAAAGAGGAGAAATATGTTAATGATGTCAATACTGTCAAACAGAAAGTGCTGATCCAGCTGGTCTGAGCCGTTGCTCTCAGTGAAAACAGCTTCCCGAGTTGTCAGAACAGAGAAGGTGTCTGCTGAAACCAGCATCAATCTGAGACTGGGAGGACTTGCAGATGCTCTGCACAGTGACCGCTGTCATCATCTCACACACTCACATCGATGATGTTAAAACAGCAGTAGAGAAACTCCCATTTAGCTTGAATTGATCGATATTTGGTTCTTACATGAGGTCAGAACCGTCCCACTGGAGACGAGGTAGAACATTTGTCATGGCTGCGCTGTGGAACCTGACGTATGTTAACATTTGGAAAATAGAAGCTATGGAGAAGTTTCCATCCAGCATTGAGTTACTTTTTTCTCTCCTCCCGGATTGAACAGAAGAACAGAGTCTGCAGCGGACACAAAAAGCAGGTGAGCAGATGAACCTTCACCTTTGCAGCATTAATCCGTTTACCGTGTGCCTGCACATGTTGAGGATTTCACCTGGTTTCCTTCCAGGCGTCAGGCTTCCCTCGGTGTTTACGTAACGTCCAACCTGCAGCAGCCGGCTCCGTGGCTGCTGTCCAGGCTCATTGTTATTAGATGCTAGAAAGTCACCATGTGTCTGACTCGGGGAGATTTACAGGGAAACTCGCTCGTTTAAGCAGATTTATAGTCAGACTTTCTTCTGTTTATATTCAGCTTGGTCACGGTAGCTGGCTGGGCATAGAGGGTCTCCTCATCCTCGTCTCTTCCTCACTGAGGCTTTTTAAAGCTCATCTACTGGACGGGATGAGCACACAGAGGACTTTTGGCCTAATTCAATTCCAAAACATAAATCCTTATTGTGTAAGATGTAAATAAAACTTTGGTGCAACCATTTGCAAAGCTAATAAACTGATATTTTATTACTAACTGAACATAAACAACATGTCAGCTGCTGGAAATGAGACATGTTGATCAGTTTGTAGGAATTATTGAGAGTGGGAAACATTAAACTTTTAATTAATTAACAGCTGATGCAGATTTTAGTGGTCCTGCACTGTAAAAAATTATAGTTGGACTAACTTGACTCCTTTTTTATATCCTAGTAAGTGATTGTTATACTTTATCCAACTTTGATTATTGTTTTTTGCTTAACTTTTCTGAACATATTTATACCATGGTCCAGGTGAATACTTGATTCTGATTGGCTGCTAGGTGTCCATTATTTTTTGGTGATGGATACCTGCAGAAGTTCCTGTCAAACAGCCTCATTGTTCTAAATTACTGCCCTGGTGGAGCAACATTTAACAACAATAGCAACTGAAACTCAGAACATTTGACCACTATTGGCATTTTTACTTGCGCACCTGATTCAGGAGTTACGGTAGGTGTCGACTCTCGGACGCTTGGCTGGAAACACGCCAGATCACGTCTGTGACAGGGCATCGATGTGAAAGTAGCCTGCAGGTTTATTGGGCTCCGTCAATTCAGAAAAGACAAGAATGGAGCAACGTTTTGTCTTCCTGTAACGTTCCAACCAGCAGCGATCAGGGTCCACACACGTTAAATCTCCATCCTTTAAACATACATGCCAGTATACACACAAGCGGTAAGAGGTGCACTTCCTCTTTCTGTTTAATATAACATTAAGCAATCATCTCACTTCTCTTTGCTACAGCTGACTGAGCTGCAGGTTCTGCAGCACTTTTCATATAAAAGCGTTGCAAAGTGCTTCACATAATTAAAACAGTCAATCTGTAAAAATATAAACAATAAGAGGATAATTCATAAATTGATGAGCAAATAATGCAGCAAGAGAAGTACGACAGCATGATCAACATTTAAAACATTAAAATATTACAGTCACAAAAGAACAAGACTGAAAAAACTACTAAAAAGGTGATAATAATGATAATAAATAAGTAAATACACAATCAGTCAAAAGTTTGGAGACAGTTTCCCATTAAATTCAATGGGAACATATGTGCAAACTATTAACCCCAATTTAATTAATTTTACTCAACAGTTTTAAGTCAAAGCATCAACGATAAAATGTATCCACAGCTTCACACGTGAGCGGTATATGAACGCATCATTCAGTATTCCATGGTCACTTTACTGATTCATAAATCATGATTCCTCTTCTCCACTGTCTCATTCACTGCCTCGTCCCTGCTACTGCGAGCCACATTTATAAAGTTAACTTATTTTTGTGGCAAAAAAAACAAAAAAACAAAATCTGATATAAAAAAGAACAGGATTTTCTGCTCAAAACATCTGAGCTGTAACAAAAACTAACACTGTCTAAACTGTTATATTGACTGATTTTAATATGATATAATCTTATTAATTTACACTTTAACAGTCATTTGTTCTTCCAGCATTCTTTCCTGGCTGTTGCTATGGCAACAGTGTTTTGTTTGCCCAAATGATGTGTTTAAATGCATATTTCTAAACATCTGCTCCTGCATAATAAAGTAGCTGCTCTGCAGGGTTTCTCCGTGTTCGTGATTGGTCAGCGGCTGCTAACTCCTCCCCCTTTATGAGAAAACCCTGAGTTGAATTACCGAGTGGATAACCAGCTTATCCAAATCCTGAATGCCTGGGTAAGTCAACCCAGGTGATGGAGAGATATCTGGGGTATGTTAATCTTGTTTCGTAGCACTCTGACCTCTGACCTTTCACCAATACAAAACATCTGAAGCATCATGAAGAAGAAATCCATCAATCAAAATCCAGGACTGATGATAAGCTGGACTCCTGCATCGGACCAGAATGAGACATTCCCCTACTGAAACTCCAGCACCTGGTCTCCTCACATCCAAGATGTTCACAGACAGATGTTACACGATGCTGTCCATCACTTTGTTCCAACTTTTTACAGATGTGTTGTTGTGTCAGCGTCACGATCAGCTCATATTTTCAATGAAATGATAAAATGTGGCAATTTTCTGACATGTTTTTACGTTCCTCTGGTAATAAAACATGTTTGGTGAGATTTGTAAATGTTCACATCCTGATTTTAGTTACATTTTCCACCGAGTTCAACTTTTTGGGAATAAAATTATAAATGTGGAGTAAAAAAAAACTAAATATCACAGAGTTGTTCTTTTTCCTAATAACTTATTTTACATGTTGGCATAAATTCACTCAGTTATGTTAATATACATAGTTTATGTTGGAAAACTGTAGGTTATCATGGAGTTTGATGATTTAACATCAACCTTTAAGCCCAAAAAGTTTTCCAACTACAGTTCTGGTTAAACTGGTGTAACTGGTTCACCAGAAACGTGTCTGTGTGAAAGATTACAGTTGTGAAGGATGACAGTTACACTTCTGACCACTCGGGTCGGGAACAGGAATCAGAACAGAAGCAGCTGAGGCTTTAAATCCTGGAAGTTTCAGGAATGACCACTGCCAACCAGGAAAATCCCAAATCCCACCGCAGACCAGAAACCAGTCAGAGTCCAATATACTGTTATAGCGATGAGACTGCCTCTCAGCTTGTAGGCAAGTTTAGCTGTGCAGCACAGCTCCACAACAGGGTGATTCCATGTTTTAGCTGAGAAAGCCGACTTTAGTTTTTTATGCCGGCTAATTCCATCCAGATGTGGAGGCTAAATCTTTCTGGCTCACATCAGCAGTGAGAGAAAACTTCATGGCTGCACGGGGTCCTGAACACTGCAACAGCTTCACAGCTGGATGCAGAGTCGTTCCAAAGATGTCCATCATGTTATTAACACAAGTTCTCGCTCCAGGTTCAAGCTGATTTTAAAGGGATGTCAGTTTTCTCATGCAAAAGTGTTCCACAAACTTATTATATTCACTGTACCATAACAGGACCAGTAAGAGTCCTTTCTAAACCAGTTGATTTGGTGGTTTGTTCTAATATGAGAGCATTTTGGTCAACAACAGATGAGGAGAAACCATCTGTTCTGGCTCATTTTTCGCCATTAAAGCAACCGCTCTTCCTCTGCTGACACCAAATCTCTGCAAGAATTTTCCACCCTGACATGGTCGCTCTGGATTTTTTACAGAGACAGTCTCAGGATGTGAGCGAAAGGCCTGTGGTCCATGACCTCGTGGAAGGAATCCCTCGCATTAAAGATGAAACGAGACCTCAGAAGAACTAATTCAGAAAATCAACATAATGACTAAAGCAAAAATAAATAAATAAATAAGAGTTTGCAGAGACAGATGTGGAGCTGAGAGAGAGCTGGAAATAAACTTTACAGAAATGTAAAGAAGTTTCCTAAAAAGTCAGAATCAGGAAACTGTTCTTCCTACTTCACTTTTAAATACCCTAATATGTCGACTTCAGTAAGTATTCAGTTTTTAACATTAAATCTGAATATGAATACAACCATTATATACACTCACTGTCCACTAGATCAGGTCCACCTGTTCCAACACTCATACATTTTAATACTGACTTCAGTGTTTCATGTAAAGCACTTTCATTGATCTTGTACATGAAACGTGCTACCTGACTCACCTGGAGATGATAGAAAGACAACATGAAGTCCAATATACATTGATTCCAACAAAGATATGCAGAATATCATCTCTCAAAACACAACATGACTAACTTTGAAGCAGATGTTCTACAGCAGCAGAAAACCACACTGAGTGCCACTCCTGCACCTAGGAACAGGAAACTGAGGCAACACATTCTACACACAGGCTACACATTCAGAGAGCAGAAACCCTGAATCCATCCGTGATGGGATCAATGCTTCAGGTTGCTGCTGCTGCTGCTTCTACACCATCACACCAGCAGCATTGATCCCATCCTGGATGGGATCAATGCTTCAGGTTGCTGCATGGTGTAGCAAATATTTTCTTGGTAAACTTTGGGTCCCTTAGTACCAACAACCATGTCACAAAGCTCACATCATTACCAACATAACAACTTTCCTCCAATGGCCTCTAAAATCACCAGATCTCAGTCCAACAGGACAGCTTTGGGGTGTAATGAAACAGGAGATTCTCATCACGGATGTAATGAAATGAGAGATTCCCATCACGGATGTAGTGAAACGAGAGATTCTCATCAAGGATGTAGTGAAACAAGAGATTCTCATCACGGATGTAGTGAAACGAGAGATTCTCATCACGGATGAGGTGGAACGGGAGATTCTCAACACGGATGAGATGGAACGGGAGATTCTCATCACGGATGGGGTGGAACGGGAGAT
>JBAMHV010000026.1:2177208-2192428 GCA_037177535.1 Pseudomugil gertrudae | reverse complement strand
TATTTTGATTGATGTCAGGATTATGATGGGGGTCCTTGAGAAATTTTCTAAGCTGAAAAGGGTCCCTGACCTCAAAAGGTTTGAGAACCCCTGTTGTAAAGTACTTTAATGATAGTTCAGGAGAACATATGAAATATTTTGAAGCTTCTTCTGAAATGAGGATGATGAGATATTTTATAGTCTGCCTCATGTGTTTCCGCTGAGCATGTTTTGGATGAAGATGAACAGTGAGGTGTGAGTCTGGGTGGGATGACCTTCCTCCTGCCTCCCCTAAGGGAGGTTTGCTTTACTGGGACTCTGAGGCGGGACATGGCCGTGGCGCACAACGGGCCAGGACCGCCTCTGCTTTGAAGACCCAAACAGTTGCACCACTTTGTCTGTCTGTCTGTCTGTCTGTCCTCCTCCATCCTCCCTCTGCCTCCTCTCTCCAAACTCTGCTCGCTCCTCCCGCGGCGTCACGGTCGCGCGCTGCTGCTGCTGTGCCTTCAGTCGCTCCTGAGCAGAGGCGCACACAGCACGCACACTAACTTCCCTCCTCAGAGTTTTACTGGATCCTTTCCCTGGCTCTGTCCTCACAGCTTGTCACGTGTTTTTTTCACTCAGGATAAAATGGAATCTCAGGAGTTTCCGAGGCAGAAGATCCTGAAGTTTTGAGGTAAAAGCAAAACGTTTTACAATTATTTAAAGGTTTGTGGAGCATTTTGAGGCTCACTGTTCATTCAGGGGGAACATCTCTTCTAAATCCGGATCATGGTCCCAAAGAAGTTAATCTCTGATGGATTATGTGGTTCCAGAGTTATTTCATCACTCAGGATGGGGGAGCCAGGTAAACTGGCCATCCTCAGGACTCTCCTGCTTGTAATCCTGCCCCTGGTCTCTGCGGCCCCCTGCCCCCGGCCCTGCTCCTGCCCTCAGCCCGCTGAGCTCCGCTGCACCTTCCGCTCTCTCACCTCCATCCCGGCAGCCGTTCCCAAACACACGGAGCGCATCAACCTGGGGTCAGTCCTTCATGACCCCGAGCTGCTGCTTTTAACTTGTCCTGATCCAGTATTTATGTTTCCAGTCAGGAGGCTTAATGGTTTGTTTTACTCAGCTCATACTGGTTTCATGGTTTCAGGTTCAACAGCATTAATAAGATAACAGAGAAGTCTCTGGTTGGTCTGAGGAAGCTGGAGCTGCTGATGGTTCATGGGAACAACATCTACTCTCTGCCTGATAGTGCGTTCAGGGACCTGACGTCACTCCAGGTATACTCGCTGCATCCAGGAATAAATGAGTCACTGAATGAATGCTGCATGTTATTTTATTAGTTGTGGGTTTATTTGCTCAGTTTATCCATATTAATGATTAAAGCCTTTAGAAGAAAGTACAAGTACACATGGACAAGTCGTTTAAAGTGCATCATTTATAAAAAAAAAACACATTTAGTGTTTTATTTGTGCCGTGAGGATCCAAATAAAACACATCACCTTAGAAATGGCAAATATGGAAGGACTTTGTGGCTGTGCTTTCTGTCAGAAATACGCCATGCAGACACTTTTTATTCAGTAGAAAATAAAGCAGTTCCACAAACTGATCATAACTCTGAGGTCGGCGCTGAGATGGCTGACATGGGATAAAATCAGGTTACATTAAATGGTTCGTGTACCTGTGAACATGTTTAAAAAGTTCTCTGAGTTTTTAAAACGACTGGCTCAGACTCCTGCCTCACGTTTCCCCGCTCCTATCTGAGCCAGATGAAGGATCAATCCTGAAAAGTTTAGAAAGGTTTTCTAGATCCTTTTAACTTTGTCTGATTCTGCTGTTTCCAGATACCAACCAGTCTACATGAACATGTGATTATGGTTATTATTGTGATTGTTGTTATGGTGTATGATTCCATCGGGTTGCAGTAATATAATCCATAAACTCTTAGAACTGCTGCCATCAGACTAATGATGCAAACAGCAGATTAATCAACAGCTTCACTCCACACGCTGTCAGAAAGCAGAACTGATCCAGATCTCCTCTCTGAGCCTAGTTTCAGTATTTATAGTTTTTAGTCTCTGCATTTAAATTATGATCCACAAGGTCGCTTTAACAGTGAACCTCACACCGTTTTTTCTGCTGGTGTTATTGCATAAGTGTGGCTGCTTTGTTGTTTTTTATTTGGTTAATATTTTTAGTGGATCGTGGAGAAACATCCTCTCATCTCTTATGCACTACAGTTGTGTGGACCTCACAGTGACAGTACAGTTTGGCTGGGTAGGATTGGAATTTTATGGACCAGCTAGACCAATAAAAACACTGTTTGCTCCAGAAACACATCAGAAGGCCGCTCTGTCCCAGAACTGATTTTCTTTTAAGTCCACCTTCTGCCATTGTGTACTAAACAAACAGAACATGAGGAATAAATGTTTTCCTCTACGACTAATTCTACTATTTACGGAGGGAGCTGCAGGTCTCTGAAACCCCCATGAGGTGTGATTGACAGCTCCATCCAAAGCCTTGAAGGTTCTGATGACCTGCTTGTTACTGCAGAAGTTTAGGTAGAAACATTAAACTCAGCACAGCGTGTAGATTATCCTCATTTATAGTATGAAATACCAAAGAAGGATCTTTAAAATCCACTGGAAGTCTGCCAATGCTAGACCTGACTCTGACACAAGAGTCTAAACTCTTTAAATGACCAAATGTGTATAATTTAAATGGATTTAAAGATTTATTTAAAATGCTGACTTCCTCTTCAGGCCGCTACAGAAGGGTTTGACTCATGATGAAAATGTTTTAAACCCATAATTCCTGGTCTTACGGGTCAGAAAGGTGTTGGAAACGTTCCTGTTCTCACACAGCTGCAGATTCATGATAAGAATCTCCTGTTCCATCGCATCCCAAAGCTGCTCTGTTGGATTGAGAACTGGTGACTGTGGAGGCCAGAGGGGAAAGCAGGTGGAGAGGATGTGAGCTTTGTGACATGGTGCATCATCCTGCTGGATGTTTCCATCAGAAGATGCTGCACTGTGCTCATAAAGGGATGGACATGGTCAGCAACAATACTCAGCTGGCTGTTGTGGTTAAACCATGTCATGATGGTACTAAGGGACCAAAGTAGGACCAGATAATATCACCTGTTACACTTCATTCCACACAATTCTGAGCCTACCACCCGAATGTGGAGCTAAAATTTTACACTTAAAGGCATTTAAATCCCCTCCTTCCTCATTCTGAGGCTCAGTTTGAACTTAAGTAAATCATTTTGACCATTCCTTCATGACTAAATGCTGCAAAGTGACTGACAGATTAGATATTTGTGGAGTATGGACCCATGTGGACCTAATAAAGTGACTGAGTATACGGTCCTGTATTTAAGATGAATTCCTGACCTGATTAATCAGTTTATTTAAATTGATGTATTATCAATAAAATGCAATTATATATTTTTCTTCTTAGTAATGATGAGATTGTGTTCCACTGGTTGGTTTAGATGTTGATGCTGAGCTACAACAAGCTAAAGGAGATCAGCAGAAACACCTTCCGCGGTCTGTGGTCATTGGCCAGGCTGCATCTGGATCACAACCACCTGGAATTCATCCATCCCGACGCCTTCCAGGGTCTCACCTCTTTGCGCCTGCTGCAGCTGGAAGGAAACCGTCTTCAGCAGCTGCATCCAGCCACCTTCACCACCTTCACAGTGATGGGCCGGTTTCACATCTCCACTTTGCGCCACCTCCACCTGTCAGACAACGGACTGATGTCGCTGCCCTCCAGGCTGCTGGAGACCATGCCCCAGCTGGAGAATCTGTTCCTGCATGGGAACCCATGGATGTGTGACTGCAACATGAGGTGGCTGCACAGCTGGGAAACGACTTCACCAGGTCAGAAACTTTATCATGGTCATGGTTAAAGTGTTTGTAGTCTTATTGTAAAACTTTCTCCTTTTCTTTTGCTCCAGGAGTTTTGAAATGTAAGAAGGATCGAAACCTTCCTAAAGGCCAACTGTGTCCTGTGTGCGCTTCTCCCAGAAACCTCCAGACAGCAGATCTACATGCCACAGAGGATCTGATCTGTAGCCGACCTCTCATCAGGACTCCTCAAAGAACTCTACCAGAGGACGATCAAAGTGAGGTTTTGACAACAGAAGATTTCAAGGAACCAATTGGGAACGTCTCCCTGAGCCTATCGGATGAGCACGGGAACCAGGTGGATCTGGAGTGTAGTGTTAATGAGCCCAGGGAACTTACCAACATCAGCTGGGAGCAGATTAACCCGCTTCAGCTGGTCTCTAACATCACTTTCTTGGTGGACCTTGAGTGTCCTGTTGACAGAGGGAGATATGAGCAGCTCTGGAGATTGATAGCATACTACAGCAGTGTGCCAGCTCACTTAGAGCGAGGACACAGTTTAAGTGAAGATCCTCATCCAACTTACGTGTACAGACAGAGCACGGTGAAGGATGCCCTGTACTATACGGGGGTTAAAGTTAACATGATGGCACAGCCTGATTGGTTGATGCAGACGTCGGTAGACCTGCAGCTGAACCGACCTCAGTCATCATCGAAAATCGTCAGACTGATCCTGGGAATGGACGTCTCAACGACACTGGAAGCTGAGCCGGTGCGGAGACAGAAGAGGAAATGGGTCACAATCGAGTCAAAAAACACTACTCGTAAAGTTTTTACCGTCATGTTGGGCGGCCAAAGTCAAATGGACTGTAAGGTGCAGAGTTCTGAGCAGCCGGTTATTCAATGGATGCTGCCAGACGGGTCCAAGCTGGAAGCTCCATATAGCAGTTCAGACAACAGGGTGTCTGTGTCCAGCAATGGAAGGCTAGCTATTAAATTTGTCAACCACAAAGACACTGGACTTTACTACTGCATGGCCAGGGTTAATGGAGACCTTTCTGTGCTACACTTCCATCTGAATGTGCAGGAATCTTCCAGTCCTCTCCCAGGAGAGGAAACTCCAGTTACATCCATTGAAAAGTTTGCTGGGAGCCCTGTTTCTCTTGACTGTGCAGCTTCTGGTTCCCCTGACCCCGACGTTCACTGGATTCTACCAAATAACAACATAGTCAGTTCCCATCATAACTCTTCCAGAGCTTTTGTCTTTTCCAACGGCACTTTAAATATCCCACAGACACAATTATTGGACAACGGGTATTACAAATGTGTTGCACTGAATCAGTTTGGTGTAGATACACAGGCCACAAAAATAACTTTACTTAGACGTAAAGGACTCGTACAGCCGTTACGAAAGTTCCCAACAAGACCTCAGTCAGCTTCAGGGATCAGCACTCAGATTAAAGTCCTTGCAGAGGAACTGGAGGAGGCATCAGGGGACATGGAGGTCCCAACAAGACGCCTGGATGGTGTTAGAAGAAGGATTGCAGGTAAGAGTGTTGTTCATCCATCCAGGAACGTGTGGCGGAGGCCACCGGTGCTTCGGAAACCAACAGGACCTCGCACTGAAAGCAGGAGGAAGATTAATACATCAAAGAATAAAATTGATCCAGGGAAATGGGCGGATATTTTGGCGAAGATTAGAGATAAAAATACTGGTACAGGAACGGCAATCCCGGTTCAGCACACAACAAAGAGCGAAGTGTCGTCAGAGAAAGCAACTACAGAGGGACCTCCAGGTGCAGCGGCTGTACCCGAGCAGCATGGATACACCACATCAGACCCTCCTGTGTGGTTTACACAAATGAAAACTAATCAACAAAATGAACTGGACCAGGACAGTACATACAATGATACTCTGAACAGATTCCATAGTACGACAGAACTGATAATGACACGGAGCGAATACACAACCAACGACCCAAGCAGCAAATCTCCCCCTTTGACAACATCTGCTCCTGCACATGTCACCACAAACTCTCCCAGCGGCAGCACATTTTATCTCCAGGACAACCAGGTTAATACTATACCAACTGAACCGGGGATAATCCACAAAGAAGCTGGGTATTTTGTTGAGACGGTCATGCCACTGCAGGACACGAGACTCACTGAGGACCTACAAACGGATTTAGTCACGACGGCATCTTCAACAACTAAGCCAGTTCCAATGTTTACGACAAGGACAGAGCCTGAAACCCAAGTTCCTCCTCGCCTCCGGATACCTGGCAACCGGAGAAAGAATAGGCTTCAAAGGAAAAGACCCAACAGACGCAAGCAAAGGGTGAAAAAACCCACCATGCCCGTAAACACTCCCCTAACAACGACTACAGCCTCCATGGACCTAAAAATAGAACATTTGGGAATTACAGCAGAGAGTTTCAGCAGCACTGTTCCATTCACTGACAGCCAAGTGGCGTCATCATTCACACAGAGTCTCAAAAAAAGCACAGTCTCCAGGCATGAGCACGAGGCGGGCCCAGAAACCACCTCACCGCCAACTTCTTCCTATGAAACAAAGGACAGTCGTGTTCTTCTGGCCAAACCGCTTTCTGAAAGCTCATCTGCTACTTTTCCAACAGCCTCTTCAGGACTGAGACTCCAAAATACAAGCTCTCAATCAGCCTTGGGAATCTTAAAAAATGCATCTGTTCCAGAGTTCTCTGAGATGCTCACCTTTACTACTCAGCAGTGGTTTACAGATGGTACTCCAGCATGGCCTGACACTGCGACACATTCACCGGCTGATGTAGAGAATAATCAATCAGGCCATCGAGACAAACACATTGAGAAGAGTGGAAAGACTCTTCTGAAAGAGACTGAAGGAAGGTTTTCATTCCTGCCATCCTCATCTGTCTTAACTACTTCTTCCATCCAGGAAGCAGACGGGACAATGCCTGCTTACACTTCCAATGGATTAATCCACACCCCTAGCGTCCTTACTGAGGATTATTTGGAGCCAGAACGCACAGACAAGATGATTTTATCTGATATTTATCACAGATTCAGTCACAGTAAAAATGTGGATAAAAACCTTGATGAACCATTTACCATAAATGCACCACCTGTTATCTCACCCACACCTCATCCTGGGATACTTTCCACAGTCGGGAAACATCCCAGTGAACCCCAAATGTCTTCCATGGGGCCTGAAATGACCCCCACATTGAGAACCACCACGCTGTATCCCAGAATCAGTTCAGACCTACAAACAAAATCCATCCTGATCACTGCAGATCCAGCCAAAACATCACCTGTGTCACCTGACCTGAAACTCACTACCACAAGTCCAGTTTCCCCAGACCCAAACCTGGACACTTGGCCATTAGCAAAGCACCCAGTGACCTCCAGCCCGGCAGTTGCTACTGTCCGATCCAACCCGTCCAAAGAGACATCAACACTAAGCACTCATCGACAGCTACCTGGACAAGAATCTCCTCCAAGAGGGAAGCCAAGGATAACTCCAAAAACCTTCCAGATGATCACTGTGAAAGCTGAAACAGATGCTCAGCTACCCTGTGAGGCTGAGGGCCTGCCAATGCCCTTCCTGTCATGGACTAAAGTTTCTACTGGTATGTATGACTCAAGCTCATAACTCAGCTTTGTGTGCAGCCACAGGACTTTCTGCACAAAACCTTCCCTGGCTTTCAGTATTTACAGATTTACTGTGTGGCATCACATCACTGTACCAATTCCACCAATTTCAGAAATGTTGGGAGGTTGAATATTTTATTTCTAATAGAAGATAAACAACATATTAGATGTTGAAATTGAGACATATTATCATTTCATGGAAAATATGAGCTGACTGTGAATCTGATTCAGAAACAGAGCTGTAAAATGTTGGAAGAGGAACAATAAAAGGCATGAAACCAGAAATAACTCCAAGAGCATTTGACAGCTAATGACATGAATTGGTTTAATTGGATGCCAAGAATCAAAAGGGATCTCAAGCCTGAATGTCAAACTGGGTGATGGTGATTTTATATCAAGTCATCTTACTAACATGTTGCCATTAACCAAATTAGTTGTTTTCATTATTGTTAATATTTGTGCCAATTACTTTTCCAGCATTTTTTGCTGCTCTTCCAACTTATTACAGATGTGTTGCTGCATCTGATCTTAAATCGGCTCATATTTTACATTAAAATGTCTTTGCTTTAATGTCTTTTATGTTGCTTATGCTCTATTGGGAATAAAATATGGGTTGATGACATTTGTAAATGTTAAATTATATTGTGTTATATTTCATACAGCGTCCCAACTTTTTTGGAATTAGGGTTTTATTATTGGCACTGTTTCTGCCAAAGTCTAAATACTGTAATGCATAAATCTCATTTCACTATAAAAAATGAGAAAATTGTATGAATGATTGATGTATTTTCCACATCTCTTAATTTAAACTGTATGTTTCCATTCGTTTAGGGCTAAGCATTAGTCAGAACACCAGGATGCAGAGGTTTGAGGTCCACCTCAACGGAACATTAATTATCCGGAAGGCACAGCTAATGGACAGTGGCCAGTACCTGTGCACAGTTCAGAACCAGTACGGCACAGACAGGTGGATGGTTAACCTCGTGGTCCAGTCTCAACATCCGAGGATCCTCCAGCCAAGACACCGAGATGTCACTGTGCCTCTTGGTGGAAATGTTGATCTGGAGTGCAGAGTGGAAGTGCAAACCCATCCTCCGCCTCGGGTGACGTGGGTCCTTCCAAGCCAGGTCCACATGACAGCTGCCTCAGCCAGCACGTTCTCTCAACGGCGTGTGGCTGTCGATAATAACGGAACCCTGCGAATCAGCCTGGTCGGTTATTCAGATCGAGGGATTTACAAGTGCGTTAGCAGCAGTGCAGCTGGAACCGACTCTGTGTTGGTACATCTTTATGTCTCGGTGTTGCCACCGGTGATTCAGCAGAGGCAACATGAGAACATGAGTCTTCCAGAGGGTAGTACTGCCTACATCCATTGCTCTGCCACGGGTGCACCTCCACCTGTCATACACTGGGTCACACCTGATGGCATGCAGCTCCCTGCTTCGCAGCTAGTTACTGGACGGAACTTCATCGTATTCCCTAATGGGACTCTCTACATACGAGGACTTGGCCCAGGTAATTCTGGAAGATACGAGTGCTCGGCTAGCAACAGCATGGCGACCAGCAGGAGAACTGTTTTCTTAATCGTAAAGAAGAACGTGCTTTCTGCCAAAGCCAGCATTATATCATCATCTCCCCAGAAAACAGAAGTGATGTATGGCAGTAAGCTGCTGCTTGACTGTGTTGCTAAAGGAGAGCCCAAGCCCAGTGTCATCTGGAGGACACCCTCCAAAAAGCTGGTGGATGTTCAGTACAGGTGAGAAAATGCTGCAAAGCAATGCAACACACAAGTCCTGGCATCATCAGCAATATATACTGTTGTACCTTTTCTTTCATTTTTGCAGTTTTGATCCCAGAATCGAAGTGTTTCTTAATGGTACCATAACCATTCATTCAGTGACGGACAAGGACAGCGGTACCTACCTGTGTATGGCACGCAACAAGATGGGCGATGACTACATTCATCTGCGAGTCAACGTGCTGACCAGACCAGCCAAGATTGAGCAGAAGCAGCAGAGGTCAAGTCAGGAGGTGGCGTATGGTGAAGACCTAAAGGTGGACTGTGTGGCCTCTGGGCTTCCCAACCCAGAGATTAGCTGGGCTCTGCCAGACGGGACCATGGTTAACACGCTCAAACAAAGGGATGGAATAAGTGTGGGACGAAGTCGCAGGTATGAGCTGCTTGTAGAGTCACTTTAGCAAGTTAGCTTCAAAACAGAGATGATTAAAAAATATTAGAGACTTATAAAAATCCACCATAAATCTTTTGTTTGTAATGTAGTTTTCATTTTACTCCCCAGTCTATTTTAATATCAATTTCTACCTGGTTAAAACTACATTATTGATATTTAAACTGTTTGGATGTAGACTGCAGACTAATGAAAATGGATGGATAAAATGAGACATTGTCAGCTGACTTTTTTAAACCATCTTTATCTATTTATAAAGTTTTTAGGAAATTTCTGGTATTAAACCATAAAAAAGTGAACAAAAAGGTGTTTGAATTTACTGGGATCTCATTGGTCCCAAAAGATTGCTAAAAGATTTTTTGGAGTTGGTTCTCAACGATGCCTAAATCTTTCCAACCTACCTACCTGCATTTTTTCCTTCTTTCCTTCCTTCCTTCTTTCCTATATTCATTCATTAATTCATTCATTCATTTATTTTATATACCCATCCATCCATCCATCCATCCAATATCTGTACCGCTTATTCAAATTCAGGGTCACATGTAGCTGGAGCCTATTCCAGCAATCATTGGGTGAGAGGCTGGGTACATCATGGACAGTTGGCCAGTCCATCACAGGGCCATACCTACAGGATTGCTCATCATTTTAAATGTTGTATTTAATTCTACAAACATAGATAATTCTCAAAATACAAAGTCAAACAGTCAAACTCTTTCTTCTCTCCTTGAATTTCTTGCAGGTATGTAGTGTTTGATAATGGCACACTTTATCTCAATGATGTTGGTATGCCAGAAGAAGGAGACTACACCTGCTATGCAGAGAACCAACTTGGCAAAGACGAGATGAAAGTCAGAGTCCGGGTAAAAGCACTCACTTCCCCTCCACAAATCCAGAACAAAGACCAAAAGACTGTGAGGGTTTTCTATGGCGATACAGTTACACTGCAGTGTAATGTCAAAGGTGAACCAGAACCTGTTATCACTTGGATTTCCCCAACAAAGAGAGTGATATCCCCAGCATTAGAAAAGTACCAAATCCTGGACGATGGAACACTGGTTGTTCAAAAGGTCCAACGTTTTGATGGAGGTAACTACACTTGTATGGCTCGAAACAGTGCTGGACAAGACCATAAAGTTACCAGATTGGAGATCTTGGTAACACCTCCAGTAATAAATGGTTTAACAGGAGCTGCCAATGTCATTGAAGTGAGTGCAGTTGAGGACAAAAAGAGCCTGATGGACTGTGTAGCAAAGGGAACCCCCACACCTCGCATCATGTGGATTTTGCCAGGAAATGTGATCCTTCCTGCACCGTACTACAGCAACCGAATGACAGTTCATCACAATGGTTCCTTGGAAATCCGATCGGCCAGAAAGATGGACTCAGGACAACTGGTTTGCGTTGCTCGCAATGAGGCAGGCGAGGTCAGGCTTGTGGTTAACTTGGACGTGAAAAAAGCTGTCCAAATGCCACAAACAAGAGGTCCAAGAGCAGACAGCTTGTTACTCACAGTGGGAAACACCATGAATATAAATTGCTCTTTTGAGGGCTCAACTCTTCTAAATCCTACCTGGATTCTACCCAACGGTACACCTTTGCATGGTGGTGTTCGCTTTTCTAAGTTTTTCCACCGACTTGATGGTTCTTTGGCCATCAGCAATCCATCTGTTGCTGAGGCGGGTTTGTATCGCTGTCTGGGCCATAGTTCCAGAGGTGTTGTAGAGTACAGAATCACACTTTCCCCAGGGACTAAGCCAGAGATAAGCAACAGATACATCTCTCCTGTCAACATCATGAATGGTGAAACACTTTTGCTTCACTGTCAAACCGCTGAGGAGTCACTCCGACTAACATGGACCCTTCCCAGTGGGGTTGTCCTGAACAGGCCACAGAGAGCCGGACGATATGCTATACTACCCAACGGGACGCTTGCCATCCGACAGGTATCAGTCTATGATCGAGGACCCTATGTTTGCATGGTTGCTAATGAGTATGGAAGCTCATTGCTGCCTGTATCTGTAACTGTGATTGCACGACCACCACAGATCACCAGTGGGCCCCCATCTGTGACTTATGTGAAATATGGAGTTGCTGTTCAGCTCAACTGTGCAGCAACTGGGATTCCTAAAGTGGAGGTGGCATGGGAAACACCCGATAAAACTCGTTTGGTTGCCAGTGTACAACCACGCCTTTATGGAAATAAGTATCTCCACCCACAAGGTTCCCTCATCATCCAGAATCCAACACACAGAGATGCTGGTGTATACAGATGCACAGCTAGGAATGCTATTGGCACAGACTCTAAAGCTACAATTCTCAATGTGTTCTGAAGAATTTCACTGTTAATCTGGATCAGCATCCATACTGTATGCCCAGGAAACTGCCTTATTTAAAGCAACTAAAGTTTTGGTTTCAAAATGTACCAAAAACTGCTGTCACATTGCTGAAATATTGAGATGACCAAAACCTACAGCGGTACTTTGTGAAACATTAAGCTGAGAAAATGCTTTCTTTTCATTAATATCATGGACTTTTGTAAAGGCTGCCTCTTGCTTTGCATTTGTTTGAAGCTTTGCTTGTGAATATCCTCAAAATTAACATGACAGGTTTGCAAGTTGCAATGCATAAATCATTGGCAGGTAGAGTATAGGGAGCAATTTAAGGGGATGTCAGCTCTCAGAATAGACAGCAGTAAAAATTCAGTTAACTTGCAAAGACAAAACATGCCAGGCTTGCTCTACTTGCCTTATTTACCATCTATGTAGAGCTAGGATGTGAAAAAATAAAACCAGAAATAAACTTTTTATAAATTATTCCTTTTCCACTGACAACAGTTACCCCATGTTTGCTCATGCTCAGTAAGATCTTAGCGTTCAGATGCACAACTGAAATGTTTTTGTCTAAAATCCGCTTCTCTTTCTGAGATAATACCAAATTCTTTCGTTCACCATTTTATTATGTTTCCCTGTAAACTATTTAGTAGCTTAAAACTTCACACATTAGCAGCTAGCGCTAAGACTGTGAGCTCATCCATGTTCAACATACACTGAATATTTCTGAAAAAGCGGGAAGTCACGACGCCACAAATGCATATACTCTGATAATGAACTGGAAAACGCAGACAATCTTTCGAATATTATATTTCAGAAGTGCACATAGATGCATCTCATCAGATTATTGCAGTAATCTGATTACTCTCAGATATCTGATTTTGTAAATGGCTCAGTGTTTTATAAGAGGTGCTTATGTGAGAATGTCTAATATTCAAGAAAATTTGGTTATACATTTAAATACGTGTAAATAAATAAATAGGCTGTTGAAAATTGAGTTAATTTGATTAAGGAAATTACTGGTGATACCCAACCAGACCTCTACAATATTGCTAATGCTGTTTTTTCTGTCATGAACTAAAATTTAACCAAATGTTAACCTCTGCTATTGTCACCATGTTTGTCATTTTATTTAAAACCCACAAATTTAACAACTCTATCGGGTCTGTGTGCTCTGACATGCCCCCTAGTGGAATCCTTCAGTAAGAAGTGCAGGATGCTAACAAGTAAACAACTGCAATGACTACAGGACTGGTTTTCTACACAAATGCGATCTTTAAAAAAGAAGCAGTAGCTGATGGTTTATACACTTCAATGCAGAGATGTCCAAAGTTCATCCTCATAGATGTATCCCTGTTCCATCACACCTGGCTCACATTTAATGGACCCAGCAGCCTAAAAGTTCTGCACAGTGGCTGATTTATTTGAGCCAGGTGTGTGTGTGTCAAAACAGAGATACATGGAGAACCTGTTGGATTGTGGTTGAGAACCAGAGCTGGACATCCCTGCTTTAGCACATCTGCTCCTACAGTTCTAAGCCTAGTGGATTTCACCATGTGCATGCATCGTCATTAAGCTCAGGGTAATTTACATCTACGAAACCTATAAGTACTTCCTGTGAGTATTGGTAATAAATCTGATTACTAACAGTGTTTCTAGCCATGTTTATGTTGTTACATCTATGCAGCCTGGAGAATTGGGCTGTATACAACCATATGAAGATGACCTAAATGTAAATGGATCTAAACACACATGAAGCTGTTACTCATTAGGGATGCAGGAATCCATTGACCTACATCGACACATTGACTTCATTATCAACAATCCATTATCTCAGATCCAAACTGAAAATACGGATCAAATACATATACAGTCATTATTTACAAGGAAAAACATGTGGAATTGTTTGCATTTGATTTGTTTGATAAATAAAATATCTGATGAGTAAAATGTCCAAAGGTGTAAATATAAACTGTAGTACTTTGATTATTATAACTAAGTTGTAAAAATAATTTGAGACTTACATTATATCCTTCTTTAGATTAGATATATCCGAGGTTTTGTAATATTCTAAGTGTTTGTTTGGGTTTTGGAGACTATGCTGTCACTCTTTCTTGTTCTGGTTGTGCTGAATATTTTGGGTTTTCTTCAAAGGCAGGTCGTTCTCTCCACCTTCGCCCAGTGCAGCTCAGGGTAGAGGATTAAATCAAAAATAAGATTCCACTTCATTTTTTTCTTTTGCTATGAACATTTTTTATGAATAGGTTTATTCAAACACAGTTATTTGGAATATTTGGTTCATTTAATACATTTGGTTTATATAATTATTGTTGGACTATCACACACAACCGAGGGGATTTTTTAATAACATTACAAACCTAACATTTCTCCCATAAGTATTCAGCTTTTCTATATCTATGCAGGGTAAAGTTTTATTTCTGCTGCACCCTTCTGGCATTAACTCGCATCAGGGAACAAATCAGACTTGTCTTGTAGCAACATTTTAATTTAAAAATGACTTATTATAAGCCAGTCTATTGCACTTCAATTTCTCATTTATGAATACTTGTTCTGTCCTTACACCATATCCAGAAACTCATCTTTCTATGTTTTGCTGTCAGATAGAAGCTTATATTTAAATTAAATGCATTTGTCTCATAATAATATGTGATAATTCATATAGTAAATGAAAATTTGTGGATCCTATTAGTAAAAACCCTCAAACCTCGCCTCTAACATGTCAGAAGCCTTTCATCCTCCATGACTCAAATAAAATAAAGAGTTTCCATCTTTCTGCAGTGGTACAGATAAAAAAAAATCATTTATATTTCATTGTTCCATCTTCTCATGGAGGTTTTGATTATACATTGTTCATTAAGAACCAACCTGATTTAGATTAGGCTGAGAACATACAGTAATGGCTTTTTATTGTCACGGTTGTGTAAGCAACTGCCTTTGAGGTAAACTGTCACACACAGTGCTTGTGTGATATGCATCCTACCAGAAGATTCCACTACGGGGCAATTTTGGGCACAAGGGCAATTTTGGTGCCCTAAGCAGAATATCTTGGTGGTGCCCCCTATTCCCCAAACCAGTTTGCCAAAATAATAATAATAATAATAATAATAATAATAATAATAATAATAATAATACACATATGTGACCTGGAAGGAAGGATGTCACAGGACGCAGGAACTTTCTTTTGTGGGTCTTTTTATTCCCCGACTGTGCT
>JBAMHV010000026.1:2116599-2137580 GCA_037177535.1 Pseudomugil gertrudae | reverse complement strand
TATATATAATCCCCTTCATTTATTTAATGCTTAATTTATGATTATTTTTTTGAAGCGCTTTAGTTTCTATTAAACAAAATGTGCGAGTCAAACTTTTAGCTAAGCTAGGCTGTTAGCGCTTTCTGACCATCATCCATGTTGGTTTGTAAGGAAATAGAGGCTGCTTTCAGGAAAAAGAGGCTCCAGAGCTGCAGACGTCTTCAAGAGGCTGCCATAGACGTGTTATATGTTTATGGCTGCTACTCGGTAGATGCGGTTTTTCTGTCACTCAGATGAGCAGGTGCAACATTCCCCTGTGAGGAGAAGATGCGACAGGAAGCAACAGATCCTGCTTTGTGAAGTAAACGGGTTGTGTTTGTGTGCTTCTGACTTCATGTTTCTCCTCCTGCAGCTGAGTTTCTGTTTGTGGACCTGACCTCTCTGAAGTCTGTGCGACACTTTGCTGAGACGTTCAAAGACCGAGGTCTTCCTCTGCACGTCCTGGTCAACAACGGTACGCCGCACAATGAGTGATGTTTAGCTCCTGTCTGGTCAGGCTGCACGGTGATGATGAAAACATAATCATATGTGAGCATCTGATCATATCTAAGACGTGGTAACGCAGCTGTAGATGATCCTGCTCTGGTTTCTCCACCCTAGCCGGGACCATGCTGGTTCCAGAGATGCAGACGGAGGACGGCTTCGAGTTCCACTTCTGCCTCAACTACCTCAGTCACTTCCTGTTGACCAACCTGCTGCTGGACACGCTGAAGAGGTCGGGGAGGCCGGGCTGCTGCTCCAGAGTGATCAACATGTCCTCAGCCACACACTACGCCGGAATCATACACATGGACGACCTCAACAGGAGGTACGAGTTAAACACCAGATGCTCTGCGTGAAGCAACCAGATACAGCTACGTGAGTGTAAATCTCCTCCTCAGGGTCTACTACAGCTCCCATGGCGCCTACGCCCAGAGCAAACTGGCTCTGGTCCTCTTCACCAACTACCTGCAGGAGCAGCTGACGGCTGGTGGCTTCCATGTGACCGTGAACGCCGTGGACCCCGGCATGGTGGACACGGCGTTGTACGACAACCTCTGGACGCTCGCACAGATGCTGAAGAGACCCGTTGCCAAGGTGCTGTTCAGGGTATGTTGTTCTCCGTCGGTGAAACGTAATGAAGCGGAGGGAGGTCATCCAGGGGAGATGCGGTCCTGATGCTGCAGCTCGATGAAGATCGCACGATGCTGTTAAATCTGTCAGTACAATAAGTTTACATCATTATGATGTTGTCTCGTTCTGTGTTGGTGCTCATTTAAATGCAACAGGATGCATTTAAGGTCTTAGTCTAGAAAGTTTCTACAGACTTTCATTAAAACCAAACCAAGTGAGAATGATGTAGTTTCCCCTCTGTGTGACGCTTTCCTGTGATACAACCACACACAGGTGAGTAAAGGTGTCCCCCCAACTTTGCTCTCCCAAGGTCGTGAACCTGATGGAAACACATGCTTCCTCCTGCTTTCATGATCGCATGAGTTCTGGTTTTGGCAACTCAGTGGTCTAAAAAAGCCAACTTGTATCGGATTTAATACATAAGTATCCCTATCTGCTCCATGTTCACACTGTCATGGAAGAATCTCACCTGACAGCTGTGTTTGTCTGCAAGCTGACGGGCATTTAAAGGGTTCGGCTGTGACATTTTACCTATAACGGTTAATGATCCTCTCCATCGTCCTCCAGACTCCAGCAGAAGGAGCGTCCATCTCCATCTACGCTGCAGCCGCCTCAGAAATGGAAGGCGTGGGCGGCTGTTACCTCTACAACGGCCAGAAGACGCAGTCCTCCGAGCTGTCCTACGACCCAGAGCTGCAGGCCACGCTGTGGAAGAAGAGCTGCCAGCTGGCGGGTCTCCGGAGCGACTGACACGTCCTCTGCTACTGCTGTCCCGAACCTCCTCTGCTCACACAAGTGCTTCTGTAAATACTTCTACATTTTAATAATAATAATAGAAGACAGACTGGTTTCTGTTGCGGTGCCATTTTCCCACCAGTACCAACAGGTTTTACGCGGAGATGTTTTAGAGCCAGACAGGTTTGATTGACAGCTGGAAGGTTGTGAGTTTGATCCTGATGCATCAAATTATCAGTCTGTGATTATAAACGATGATCAGAAGATGCTCGTTTCTGTGAGAAAGCTTGTTTTTAATCCAAAGTGCCTCTTCTATCAGCTGATGTTTACATAAACAACCTCATAGGATCAATGTGAGCATGTTTACACTGTAAATGTGGACAAATCGTTCTTATTAAATGCCAACATGTCCGACTGCAGAGAATAAATCCTGTTTTTATTTCTCATGCGGAAACGCATCCAGATATTCTGCCAGCAAGGATCCTTTTCATCAACAGCGTCTGATCCGCTCGCTCACTTTTATGTTACTGTGAAGACGTCAGAACAACTCTGTGATGTCCACTGGGACAGACCAATAACACAACATAAAAATAAAAACTCCACATTTTATCCTTTATTTCTGTAAAAAAAAAGTACAAATATATAATCAAGATGCTTATATTTAATGATCTGTGTTTTTTATAAAACAAAAACTTTACCTCAGTTTATTTACACACAGTGTCACTATACTGTTATTATACATTCATTCCATCACATATAGCTTGTAGGGAGCTGGAAGTACATTTCCACAGTGATGTAGTAATTCTGACATGAACTGACTTATTTTATCATCAAAGAATGAGAAATATTGATCTCTGTTCTGATTGGACAGTTCAGACCAGGCTCACAAAACCATTTTTGGCAGCAACGAGCTTCCGTCCAAAACAAGCCCATACAGCTGCAGGTGAAGTGGATTATTAGGACACGTGAATGAGTCACTACAAACACGCAGAGACTGAGTAACTGGTCCTGACGGGATCTGTGACATGTGAGCGGTCTGGTTAATCAGCCTGGGATGAGGAATCTGCTCAGTATGTGGGTGAGGCCGGCTCAGGCCTGAAGCAGCTTGTTGTGGATTTAACGAGTTCGCTTCTTGTGGGATTTGCAGAACCTGCTGTGTCTGGCTGTTACTTCAGCTCAGATGTGACTTGAATGCTGGATTACTGAAACAATTCAGATGTTCAGATATTCAGGTCAGGAAAAATGGGATCAGTTCCACTGGCTGTGACCCAGATTACAGACATTTAGTCTTGTTTTCTTCACATAAAATGTTACATTCAGATAGTCAGAACCTTCTGAACCATCTCAGACAAAGAAATGTGTCTTCCTTTTGAGGACAGACTGTCTCTTGGACTGGTCCAGCTCCCCTCTCTCTCTAAAGGAGGTGCTGTGAACCAGCTGTGATGTCCTCAGGCGCAGCTTCTCCAGATTGGGCCTCATGCTCCCTAATCCTAACGAGGACTTCCTCCTCACAATGTTCTGTCTGGTTCGGCCCTCTCCGTCCACAGAGTCCCTGTCACTGAAGTTGTGCGTCTGGAGATGCTTCAGGTTGGACTGCATCACCTTGGAGAGCCTCCATCTGCCTCCTCCAGTCTTGCGCTCCTCGTTCTTGACCTCACAGTGCTCATATGCCCCGATAATATCCCGGATGTCCACGCTCGCGCAGTCAGACAGGTAGTGGGAGGCCTTCCTCCCGCTGTAGTCTCTGATCTCTACATCCGCGCTGTAGGCCCCTACTAAGAGCTTCACCACTTCCATGTGACCGTGCATGGCGGCGACGTGCAGCGGCGTGTAGCCGGCGTTGGAGCGCGCATCCACGCTGAGGGGCACGCTGTGCTGTTTGGCAAAGTTAACGATCAGAGCGATGACGTCGGCTTTGTTGTGCTTGGCGGCCCAGTGCAGGCACGTGAACCCGGTCACGAAGTCCTTCCTGAGGACCAAGTTGGGTTCTGATGTGAGGAGGCTGTGCAGGCCGGTCCACTCCGCGTCTGACGCGCTTATCATCCACGCATGCTCCAGAGGCTCCAGGGTCGATGGGGTCCGGTCCTCCTCCACATAGGAGGCGGAGTCGCTGTCGCTCCTGTTGGACAGGTATGCGGAGCTGCGGAGCACCAAGCTGCGCTTCACCTGAGGAGACCTGTTCACCATCAGCTCGAGGAGGTGTTTCCGGCTTTCACGCGGGGTGCAGCCGTCCTCACTGCCGGATAGGCTCTGTCCGTCCGAGGACCACTCATCTTCCTGCTGCGGCTTCGTGTCACCTGCGTTTACCTGCGCGAGCCTGGGCAGTGTAAAAGCGTCCACCCCAATAGGGAGCGGCGACGGTGCGATCAGTTTGATCTCCGGTATGTCCAGCGCGTGATCACTGCCCCGCGTGCTGCTGAATATACTGCCCATCTCACCTGAGCGTCCGTCCGCGTCTTCCGCACTCTTTCCACACACACCTCTGTCCAGCTGTGCGCAGTGTGTGGCAAAAACACGCGGAACTCTTTCTTTTAAGTCATTTCCGTAACATGAGCCAAGCGAAGCGGCACGCGGCGGAGGAGCGGCACGCGGCGGAGGAGCGGCCGCCGCGTCATCACCGCTCACCTGTTGCGCGGCGGCCGCGTAACGGGACGGGGCCCTGACAGCCCGCTCCGGTTCTGCTTGTGAGCGGAACTTTTTCTTCAAACAGACATATTTTTCTCCGTCCTCATTTCTGACAAAAGCAACGTTGTCCACATATTTTTTAAAAGTCTGTCTCACAGTCGCTCTCTGCTGCGGCTCTTCTGGGAAGACCGGTTTAAAATGCTCCACCAGCTCAGAACTCCGAACTTTATTTCCGCGCTCCTTAATAAAGTCCAGAATCGTGGTTTGGTTGAAGTCTGTGGCCATGGTTCATTCGCAGAGTTAAGTCCTCAGCGTGAAGCATAAAACCCATTAGGGAAAAGCTCTGAATGATCCATCAGCACAGAACCGAACCAAATAAATACACAAGCGAGAAGCCCCGCTAATCTGTGAGCATTCTCCGTCTCCTAGCAACGAAGCACAGAAGGCGGGGAAACCAAATCCGGGTTATACCATTATTCGATTGAGAGGGGTGGTGAGATTAAAATCATGTTTATTTTTTTGTGAAAAGACCGTCAAATGTCTGTATTTATTCTGTCATAAACGTATACACACCTCTGACCAAATAATAAACACTAGTAAAATGTGAAAGTTTTGGTCTTTACCATTTAAAAGAAAGAAAAACAGTTGTTTATATCCTCCCTGTGGATGAACAGTCCAAACTGCAGGCTTAATAAAGCTGTTTATTATTGCAGGGTTCCAACATGGTGAAGAAAGATACATTTTACTATGATAAATACAGCTACTTTGTCATATGTTAAATAAGAAGCCTGAAAAGAAAAGAAAGAAATGTCTACACATGTGGACAAACATGTTGCTGACATCCGTCAAGGAAAGAAAACCCTAATAGTCACTGACATAACCTCAAACTGACAATAGTTGGAAATTTAGGACTACTAATGTAACGGGTCTGGATAAAACTGATGGCAACCATAACTACATATTTTACTGCAGTCAATTTTGCAACTCCCAGTGGGATTTCTGCACCTCCACGAAGGATTCAACAGAATCAACATGGCCACTTCAGTTCATTATTTTATTTGGAGAAATTACTTACTCTATGTTTTGGGTTATTTTCCTGTTGGAGGGCCTGTGACCTGATACCAGACATCATATATAATGTGTCGAGGAAATGTAATATTTCAGCTCATCTGTTATGTTCAATTTTACTGGAAGGCACTTGGCTGTATAATAAACAAGTGATACATGCTGCCCTATAGGGTCAGTTAGACTCTGCTGACCCAGCCTCTGTTTGATACTAGTAGAGTTTATCCAGATGACCAAAGAACATCTTAACTCATAAAGGATAAGGTTGTTATGTAAGACATACATTTCTATCTTAGAGGGCTTGGTAGGATGACTAAGCGTCAAAGGATAATCTCGTTCCAAAACACAGGATTGATGACGCATTTGACTGATTATTTTACAGCTTAAAAGAGCTTCAGAACCAGACTCTTCGTCCTTGAAAGACTTTTTTTTTTGCCTCCACAATTCTGGTGTCAGAAGTGGAATGAACCCACGCCTCCATTCAGAGACAAGATAACTCAAAAGTTATAAACTGATTTTTATGAAATTTTCCAGGAAAGCTTTAAACTGGGAGAAGGAACTGGGGATTAAAATATGGTGGTGATTCGGTGTTTTATTGTTTCTTTATGTGGTTAATACTTTTATTGCCTCCACAAATTAACTAAAACAACGTTATTAAATCAGTAATTAACAGATTTACATCTAAAACACATGTTGTGATTCTTATGTTATTTATTTTGAAAGATTTTTCCTCACTTTACCTGTATGTGTTGTAGTAAATATAACTGTTTTCCACTCTGTGTCTGACCAGTTTAAATGAGCATTTGTACAGAGAAGACTGTTTCTTTCTCTTCAGACATAACATAACATATACTCTTTGGCTTTACTGGACATAAAATATGAGTTTACACAATGTCGTTTTTATGGATGTGGTCATATTTAAGCATTCATTAATTAATAAAATGTAAAATGTAGTGTTATGTGTGTATTAAACTCAATCAGACATGATCACATGCAGTGTGGTTGCTCATTTCATCTAAAAATACCTGACATTTGAAAAGCTATAAGACCTGAACAATTATACTTCATATTAATTCATCAGTGTGGAAAGAACTTAAAAAGTCTCTTCATTACAGGAAAAGTAATGTGACTATGGGCTTGTTTCTGATATTGAACCCTGGTTTGTTTCTTTTTCTGCTTGTTTTGTTGTGGAGCTTTAATGAAGCTCTCTCTCTCTCTCTCTCTCTCTCTCTTTCTTTAGTGTCACAAACATTTTTTTTATCACTATCAGCTTCATACAAACTGAACTGAGTCTGGTAGAAAGTTTAGATGGTTAAAACGTAAAAACACCAATGAAGACAATTAACATTTTATCTATTGTTTACACTCATGTGTCAGTTATGGAGCAATGGTTCAGGCAGGTCTCTGGGTGTTGATGGGTGTGTGACTGTTAGTGCTGTGGGAAAACATGCTGGTTGCAAAACACAAGTAGGAGATGATTGGATTATTTTTTTTAGTCCTGCACATTCCACAGGTGAGTAAATATTTTTGTTTTTGTGTTGGAGAATTTAATTAACTGGTTGCAATCGAGCTGTAAAGGAAGTTTGTATTGATATAATAAAAATATGTTTCTGGAAAACATGTCCTACCCTGCTCAGGCTGTAGATTTGTAAATGTGACTGATTAATTAAAATGAGAAAAATATCAAACTTTTTAAAAACATGGCAGAATAAAATAAATAGCAGGATTATAATAAGCATTAAATACAGTAATAGGATTTGTTATATTGTTGTTATTAGGTGTATTTAGAGAAAAATCTACTCAGTTAATCGAGATTTTTGCATTGGAGCTGTAAAAAACAAACAAACAACACAGAAAACAAGATACTCAGATAGTGGCAAGCAGAGACTTACATTGTGTTGAGGAAAAACCAAAGGATGAGGAGTCTGGTTGTAAATGCAGAAGATTAATTTATGAAGCAGAAAAGTTCAAAGTGTTACAAATTACAATTTGGAGAAATCATTCTGATTAGTCACATCTCTGGAGGGCTTCAGATCTGACGAAGAGATAAGAACCTCTTTCAAACCAGTGAGAAGACATCAATGGGAGCGTAAGAATAACACCTCTTCTCATCCAACACTGGCTCAACTCTGGATAATTAACAGGGATGGATAATTACTATCACCATAGCTTATTACCAGTCTTCCTATGACCCAAAAGGCAAACTTGATGTCAAGCAGTAAGATTAAACAGATAGTTGAACAAAGTATCCTCTTTAAGGAGGACACTTAGGTCTAACAGTTCACCCAGAATCACATGAAAACGAGACCTTTAGTTTTAACGGCAAACTGACTCGAGGTCAATAATCCTTCAGGATAACATATAAAATGATTCATGCCATAAATTAGATGTAAGTCAGGTAATAAATTAAATAAGTAACATTTTGCACTACCATCAGACCAAGTGAAGCCTTTGTGGAAGTGCCAAAAACTGCAGTTCCCCCCTCATCCACTAGAGGCTCTAAAGTGGAGCAAATCCTCATGGTTAAAAGATGCAACTTTACAGCAGAACTAAACATGTTTACAGCCTGGTGCAGACGTCGTTTTAGATTTAATAGGTCAAGTTTACCTTCATGTCAACTGCGAGGGGGATGCATTCTTAGTAACTCATCCATTTAGAAGTTATTTCATCTAGGAATTTAGCAACATTAGGGACGTGTCCTTATGATTGACAAGTATCCAATATCGATCCATAAAAGATAAACAAACCCTCCCAGTACACGTTTTGGTTTGAATAAAACACGAGGCAAGCAAAGCAGCCATTGTGGTCAGATACAAGATACAGTCTACCACTAGAGCCAGACACAACTGAGCCCATTTCTATCACACAAAGCCAGTATGGTTGTTTCAGGATGAGAATCCTGCATTGCAAAACAACCATACTGGTTGGACCTTTCATAAACTTGTTCCAATACTGAGCAAGTGTGTGATCCAGATTATTGTGTGAATGCAGGTGAAACTACAGCTCAGTATAAAAAAGATGTTCAGACACAAAGTTATGTTGTGGAAGAAAAGAGCAGCTTTAAATGGATTTAATGTGTGACGGGTGGTGATAGGTTGTAAGAGTGATTACATAGGCTAAAGCCTTTACTTCCTCCCTCTCTCAGGGACTGTCTCCCTCTGCCTCCCACTTCCTTTATCTGTGTGACGTATATTTCATGTGACCTTCAGGCCAACCAGGAAGGCACATGAGACTGTTTTATCCAATCAAAGGAGATTCATGTGATTGCTTTTTATCCAATCAGAGATTGTTTTTATTCATGCTTAATAAAAACTCTTGTCCACGCTTATTCAGTGTGGATCTGCTTGCGGTCGGGAACGATCGGATTACGTGACACTCTTGAACCACCAAGTGGATTCACCCGCATGCTGGCAAGTGTAAAACTCAGATATGTCTTGGTTGTTCATGTCCTGTCTCTTTGCATTTATCGAGGTCATACTCTATCAGGTGGCATTTCCAGGAAAGCTTCCTGTGCTTGAAGAAACCATCAGAAGACTTGAACTAAACTCATTCAAAGTTTTTATTCAAACAAAAAATGACAGTCCCGAACCCGAATTCAGCAGCAGGTCACAGCTTGTTTTAAAGACTTCACAGCAGGTAGGATGTCATCCAGGTGAGTCACACCTGAAACACAAAGAGTCAAAGGTGAAAGGAGTTCAGACCCAGCTGTGTTTATCCAAGTCCTAACAAGTCCATCTGCAATGATCTTTTGGACATTTTCCATTTATACTATTTTTTTTTCATCTACGGTAGATGCACATCTGTGAGGACTGGAAGTGATGGGACTCAAACCAGCAACCTTCTGACTGGTAGACGCGCATGTAGTAGAGCGGCTTATTTCCTAACCAGCAAGTTAGTGGTTCAAATCTCGGCTCAGGCGTCCACATGTTGAAGTGTCCTTGAGCAAGACACTGAACCCCCAGTTGCTCCTGGTGCTGCGTCACTGGTGTGTGAATGTGTGAGTGTTTGTGTGAGCGAATGGGTTAATGTGTCAAATAGTGTTAAAGCACTTTGAGTGCACTGATGTGTGGAAAAGCGCTATACAAGTACAAGACCATTTACCAAAAGTTCTCCAAGAAAATCATAGATATGCATAAGGGTTGCTGTGTTGTGTTTTGTCACAACACTACTAGAAAGAATCGGGATTTAAGCTTTTATAAGATTCCTTCTGAGGCAACAGAAACAGAAAGAAGACGTCCAAGCAATCAGCTGTTCCAGTTCCATTGTACGTAAAACGTTTACAACCTTTCATCAAATGAAACTATAGTATAAAAATAAAGAAATAATATAAACAACACGTGTAAATTCCAGTTGCTTTGTGAGGCAGAGGAGAAGCCATTTTGGTTTTGTGTGTTTATTTTGTCAAATATGATGAAGATGTTTAGTTTTTATTTTAGTTTATCACATTGTTGGATCCAGTTTTGTGGCCCAACCAGCAACAAATAAATTATCGGCCTCTAAGGATCTAAAATTCATCATTTGTGCACTTGAGCAAACACCTGTAATTAAAAAAAGTTATTTGTATAAAAACTAAATATAAATATTTAACAGAATATATGTACTAGTTGTTTCATTAGATATATTTAGTGTCTTACCTGTGCTTTCCACTAAATACTCTGCAATATCGCCCCATTGCACACTGGGCCAGGTAGTGGGGTCCTCAATTCAGGCAGATTCTTCTAGTTTGTAAAAACATTTTTCAAGGCCTGAAAGTTTCCATTTAGCAGCATACCTGGACTTTGCTCTCCCTTCCAACGTTTCAAAGTAATCATATATGAATATAGTAAATCAGACTGCAATAAATCACGTTTTAGGAATGCAGGGGTCTAACAAACCACGCTGTTGTTTGTTCCCTTCGGCCGTATGTTGCTAAGGAAGTCACATGATCAGTGACATCAGAATGTAATGTTATGCAGAAACATTACAAACATTAACATGCAGGTCAATGTACTTTAAACTTTTAAAACCCCAGATGGCATGATTTTATCTGAGGCCCTGTTTACATCACGACACAGAAGCAGTCTGTTGCACATTGGCCTCTCGTTTCCATGGTTACACAGTTTTGGGTGGATAAAACTGCTAAATCTGATAAAAGCCATTAGACATGAGTGAAATTTTCACACAAGGCGAGTCCTGTCCGTGTAAACTGGAATCATAATCTTAGGACGACAGTGACGTCTTTCTCTTCGTCCTGCACTTACACACACAGAACGTTTAAATATGTTTAACCACTGTTATGTTTGTGCTCCTGCATCTTTTTAATTCATGTGGTCGTTTGAAGCGAGACACGTTCAGATGGAATATTTATGTCGTATATGAAAACACACACACACACACACCAGCATTAGCATGCAACACTTGTGATGTGTTGTGTTTCCTGATGTTACAACAAAATCAGTGACCACAGAGAGCGCTACATTTAGCTCAATAATACACGTTTTAAAAGACGAGCTTGTCTTAGAAACACTTTAAATTATTGAGAAAACCTTTACTAGTCTGTTAGTGGGGAAACAGTAATTATAATGAAGATACAGTGAGGTCACACATTCTGGTATTTGTTTGTGATCCTAACTCACATGTGCCTGAAGAGTAAAGTGAATTTATTTCAGTCAATATTTTAACTCAGATATAAATACAAACATAAAACAATGACTGAAAGGAGTTTTAGTTGAAGTGAAACACTTATTAAACAACTTTGTTATAACTTAAGAGTGACATGAGTGATAAACTTTTATTACGTTTAAGACCTTGCTCGTCTTTTAAGAGGTATGAGTAAAGAAACATACGCTAGCGCTCTTTGTACTCACTCATTCTGACAGGTCACACATTTTGATGCAACACTGGTGTGATGAAGAAGCAGCACACATCTGGATGTGTCATTACGACGCTTCACTGCCCCCTGCTGGCCAGGAATGCACATTACATAGTTTTTGCTCATTTTTGTGTACATGTCGTTTAAACATGCAAAAGAAAAACTTTTTGAGTGAAAACCTGTAACATACAATATTTGATAAATCCAGTTTGAAAGACCTATTTTATCACCATATGCTCTAAACCTGAGCCCCACAAGGGCCACAATCCAGCAGGTATTCACCTTCCTTTGCTCGGATTCGCTGTTTTGATGTATTTATTCTTACCCAGAATAAGCAGCATGTCTGTAACGAGGGCGTGGAACGCCGGGAAGAACTCATCGTGCTGCTTCACTTTCAGGATGATGCTGGAAAACGAGAAGACATGTTGGAAAACGAGGTCTTCATCGTGCACATCTGCTCCGCTCTCATAGTTCTACCTGTCAATGTCGGCTTCTCCCAGCAGGTCCTGGAACGCTGCGGCACTGGTGTTAGAGGAAACCAGTCTGGCCACCTGGTTCACCACCTCAGCTGCAGGAACTTTGCTGTCTGATGGAGAAAATCACAAACATTTGGTTTGAATTCTTCCAAAGTCCTTACAGAGACATGCAGAAGAGCTCAGAGCACGGTACCGAGGTTCAGAGCATCTCGCAGGTTCCTCATGGCGTTGGTCATCTCCCCCAGACGGGTGTAGACCTCGTTCATGCGTGGAAAGACCCCGCTGAGGGAGCGAACGTCAAACAGCATCTGGAAATGAGACACCATGGAGGCCAGCGTGTACCGGGTCGGGCTCCGGAGCGTCTACAGAACCAACAACAACTTCAGCTGATGCTGTGTGAAGTCGCAGAAGATGAAGAA
This sequence comes from Pseudomugil gertrudae, assembly GCA_037177535.1. Classification (NCBI taxonomy): domain Eukaryota; kingdom Metazoa; phylum Chordata; class Actinopteri; order Atheriniformes; family Pseudomugilidae; genus Pseudomugil; species Pseudomugil gertrudae. The sequence continues at coordinate 2,125,257 of JBAMHV010000026.1, read as the reverse complement.
AAATGAGGAGAAACCTGCTCGTCATCAGCTGAAGGGTTCTCCAACATGGCGTCCACCAGCACCAGCATGTCCTCCACCTTCACTCCATCTGCAGCAGCACCGCTGTGAGGTTGCCCCGGCAACAGCTTGACACTCAGTTTATTTAAACTGTGCTGAAGATCCTGAACACACACACACACACACACACACACACACATTGAAGCTTCACTTTCTGATGGTTGGACATGAAGGTAACTGGACTTCACCTTCAGCAGGTGGAGCTGCTGCGCCCACTCCTCTAGGACTGGGAGCAGAACTTGGAAGTCCGCCGGGTCAGAGCGCTGACATGCGGGTTTGGGTCGGCAGAGTCGTAACGGAGCGTTAGGATCGGTGATAACAGCAGCGATCTCGGTCAGAAGCTGCAAGACAGGAGCACAGATACCCGGATGGAGGAGGTGGAGATGTTTCAGGAACCGAGCTAGATCACCAGAACGGGACAGAACTCTTACACAGTGGTACTGGACACACGGCAGGCACCCACTGGACTGCTCACTGGTCTCATACGCGTTGTGTCTGAAAGAGAGTTTGGTTCTGACATGAAACTTATCGGGATAAATGTCCGAACACTAACAGGAACCACGTCAGGCAGCTTCCTGTGTGGTCTGAATGCAGGGAACAGAGTCTGGGCTTCATACTGGGAACGTGGACTCTGTCTAAATGAAATGTGTTGCCGCGGTTACATCAAACAGGAAGCAGCTCTGAGTGTGTTATCTTGAATCATACTTATAAATGAGCTGGTAAATACAGATGCACTCAGCATAGATGATGTGAGGTTCTGTTGTTCAGCACCTACATGTTCCCACTAATGATCCACCAGAACTCTGAGAACTGTTCTTGTTCTTGAGGTGGAAAGGACAGGAGCAAAGTTAGTGTTGGCTCGGATCATTACCGCTTCATTTTGGGCCAAAAACATGTGCAGTTTACTTCCTCTGCAGAATCAGAGCTCACACACCTCCATGGTCATGTGATCAGGATGAGTTTACCTGTTCATGTTTCTGTTTAAGCCCTCCAGACGTCTCAGTTTGTGTTTGTAGAACTTCACCTCTTTCAGTGTGGGCCTGAACAGAAACGCTTTGCTTCAGTAACAGCTGGATCATCGTATTCACACACACACACACACACACACCTCGTGTCCAGCTCCTGCTTTAGCCTCTTCAGCTCGTCATCTCTCTGCTTCTGCTGCTCCAGGACCGTCTTGGGACAGAACCAGAGCAGGAATGAAGTGCTGCTTTCTGGAGAAATGGGTTGTGAAAATCTGAAGCTTGTGGATTACCTGGAGAACGGTTCGAAAAGACGGCGTATCGGAGGAGGACCTCTGCTTGGTTCCGCCTTTGGACGGGTCTACGTCTCCTCTGGCTGATCTGGGATCAGAGAAGAACCAGAACCGCTTAGACTAAACTTCACACTGGTTTATAGTGGGGACATAAACAGAACCAGGGTCACCTGAGCTCCTCCAGCAGCTGACTGAGTTTAGTTTCGTAGTAGTCGATCACATCCATCACCCTGCAGAAACAGCAGTCAGACTGAAGCAACGCTCATGATGCGTTCATGGAGGATGGTTTTTTTTATGAGCTTACTGTTGATCGGCTGCAGAGCTGGGCTGGAAAAGCTTCCTGCAGATGTTCTGGAAAGTCTGACTCTGCCGGGCCAACCGCTGCTCCTCCTCTCCGACGGTGAAGCGGAGCTTCCTCTGGATCTGAGCCGCCACCTCCTCCTGCTTCCTCAGCTGCAGCTCCAGCAGCCGGCACCGTTTCTGAGCGGGTCAAGCAGAAGCTTAAACGCCCTGCCGGAGTGAACGACAGAAACGTGACACGTTTTCAGGAGGATCAAACACCTCTGCTTCCGTTCGTCCTTGCTGCAGCTGCTGGGTGAAGCTGTGCTGCTGGGCAGCTTTGCCCAGGTAGCGGTCCTCCAGGTCCTGGACTCTGGTCTTCACCTGGTCCAGCAGAGCCTCCAGCTCTGTGATCCTCTCAGACTGCTGAGCTGCTTGGTTCATGTGCTTCTGGACCTCCTCTCTGACAACACACAGAAATCTGCATTTAAACATGAATCAGCAGCAACGTTCGCTCTTCCTAATAAAACGTACGTTCAGATCTGGCTTGGTGACTCTGATCCATCCTGTCATACTCTAACACTTTTAATGTGTGTCTTTGGGAGAATTGTGCCATATGCAGCAACAAAGCGGGAATTATGACCCGATTCAGGGATAAAAACCTGGACAAATGTCCACAAAGATACACAAGGCAGGTCACAGTAAAATCTAGGTGAATAAATAAAACTGACACCACTGTGACATTTACAGATAGTCACTGAACATGTCAGAAACTTGTAAATCAAAGCCAGCGACGTTTGGTATCATTCAAGCTCTCCGATTGGCCGGAAGCGCATGGCGAATCAGGAAAATGGAGTGAAGTACGGGGTGGGTCTTACAGCTGTGAGCAGCTGCTTGGGAACCTATTCATTTACTGTATTGTCATGGTTACGACAAGCACTGGTCTGTGGACGTTCCACTCTGCAGCTCAGACCTGTATGACACCCATCAGATAGTAATGAGATAGGGTGACAGGAGGACAGGTGGTGCATTAAACACAGATCTACATTATTAAACACACTCACTGTGAATACCTGAGAGGAGACCAGCAGCTCTGTCCTGGAGATGTGTCTACATTCCAGCAGGAGGACATGGAAATCCCAAATCTATACATATATTCATTTGTTCTATTACATCCTGATGCTTCTCCACAGGATAATATTTCATATTCTACAAGCAGATTTCATGTAGGACCATGATAATTGATTTAAACATTTAAACACACACACTTTATACTGGACATACTTGAGTTGGTTGTTTGACTTGACCAGCTCCTGGATGAGAGCCTGTCTCCTCTCAGAGTCTGTCAGCATCATCTTCAGAGTAGTTCTCACCTCACCAGCTGACTTCTTGTCCAGCAGGACCAAGTCTAACAACACAAAGATGAAAAAAAGAGCATTTCTGCAAACGTTTCCAAGTTAAACATTTAGATTTTTAATGCAAAACCTCAATTAAAGAACATTTAACCAACTTTATACTTTTATTTCATGTTTTCTCACCTGAAAGATTCTTATTCTCCACAGGATCTGCGAAAAACACCGGCTTAAAGCCGTGGTGCTGCAGAAGTTTGTTCACATCGTCCCACTCCACTTGCTCCTGCTGCAACACAGCAAACATCAGCCTTCATTAAAATGTACACCTGCTGCACACACCTGGGGGCTGCGGCCTACCTGAAACTGCCTGCAGGTCCACACATAAACATAGCTCTTATTTCTAGAGTGGAGAAAATGGGCAGACCTGGAGTCCATGTGTGTTAAAACAGACCCAGAAAGGCTGAAATGAGCTGTGTGGAGGATCTGCAACCTGTTTGTTGAATGAGTATCAGGTGTCTGCAGCCTCCTCAACAAAGAATGAAACGTGATCTGATCCCCCTAACCCCCCACCTTCAGACAAACTCATGTCTTCATTACAATGCATCTTACCTGCTTCATCCTCTCACCGCACGTGCAGCAGAATAGTTATAGTGGAAAGGTTGTTTGGAAATAATTAAAAGCCTCTTATTAAAAGTCTGGATGAAAAGCGGGAAAATAGCAGCTATTGTTAAAATGAAGCTTTTCTGGAAAATCGGCTCACAAAACAAAACAAAGTTTTATTAAATAACAGCGTTTCTATCAACACCGACCTGTTCTTACAGAAAAACAACGGCTAATAACAGAGTTAACCAGTTCTACATTACATTACAGCCTCTGTTGCGAACCAACTCGAGTTATAAGATATTAGCATAGTTTCCGAAACTTTCCAATCAAACTCAATGTCCAGATAAATGACTCTTTATCTTCTTTTATTGCTTACAGAGAACCAAAACAAAAACCTCTTCCGCCATTCAAACGATACGCGGTGACGTAGCGTCTACAAACCAATAGAAAGTGAGAATTTTAGTCTTTGACCAATCACCTCATAGAAGAATTTCTCCCTGTAATACAGACATTTTACCACTAGATGGCAGTAAATATATTTAATGTAAAAGATTAATTGTTGCGGAGATTGTTTTTTTTTTTTTTAGGTTTTGCTGGGACCTTATTAAATTAAATTAAATTAAATTAAATTAAATTAAATTAAATTAAATTAAATTAAATTAAATTAAATTAAATTAAATTAAAAATTATTTTAAATATAATACATTTAAAATAAATACCTGCTTGGATCTTAAGATGATACAATTATTGCTAGCTCCTTTGTTTATGTTAGGAGTAGATTTACAATGTCTAAAAATGTAATTTGTCCTCTGTTTCATTCTGTTTTAGATTTTGTTCCATCTTACTTTAATAAAACTTGATTTAATTAATCTGTTTTTATCAAGCTATTAAAGTTTTGCGTAAAGTACTTTTAGTGGTGCTCATTAAACAAACCTGTTTTTGCCTTGAATTAAATTTTAATGGATTTAAGCCAGCTGCTTTTCAGTTTTTGGCTTGTCCTGTTTTGTTTTTGTTATCTGAACAACGTTTTAGTAGATCCTCTGTCACTATTCCCCAGACTTCTTGTGTCCAGAAATATCCTTCAAATTCAAACTAAGAAGAGAGGCAGAAAATTAAATTATTTGGAGAAGCAGGAACCAAGACATTTCCACGGAAAATCATTAAAATCAGCATAGCTGCTGCTTTTTATAGCAATCTGGACCTTCCTGACATTAGTTCCACATGTTCTGTTAAACAAAATAGGGTATATAATTATTTTACCAGATAGGCTAACATTATTAATTAGAAGCTAAGTCCTCAAGCTTTCTATATAAACTGCTTTGGATGAATTAGCATACTATCTATGTAATATGACTGTGTTGGATCCATGCTGAACCACGCTGGAGCAACAGGGCCCCCATTTTTCCTCATTATTAAATATTACTGAGCTGCTGCCTGTAGAACAATCCGGGATCAGAGTATTTCTACTCAGACAGATCTGAGGAGATGCTCTGCAGAAGTCATGTGACCTCATCCTGGATGCTGGTGTGCTTACTGTTCGTCTGGAGCTCATCATCTGACCCATCCAGGCTTCCAAATGTTCTGGGAGCTTCATAAAGGGCATTTTAGGTCAGTCCATCAGCATTCTGGTTGCTGCAGTTTTCTGCCTCCAAGCACCCTCCTGTATGTTTTTAACAGAATCAAGAACCATCAGACCCTCTCAGACCATCCTCCAATCAGTTCCACCTCCTCATGATGCCGTGTCTTTGCATGAGTTTGCATGCTCCCCCTGTGTTAGCGTGGATTCCCTTCGCCCACTTCCTTCCACCAGCCAAACACATGCATGTAAGGCTAAATGGTCATTCTAAATGATCCTTATGTGTGTGCGTGTCTGGTTGTTTGTCTCTCTGTGTTACCCTGTGATAGACTGGTGACCGGTCTACTGGACCCTGCCTCTCGCCCAATCACTGGGTGAATTTCTATGGTGCATTCATGTAGGTATAAAACACACACTCACACACACCTGGCGTTCAGTTGTACCTGTTTCTAATAATGATAATGATAAGAAGAAGAAACACTGATGATGGAGAGCATTTCTGGAACCCAACACTGCCTTCACATTGAGCATAATTCCTGGTGTCTGACATTTGCAGTGACTGGCTGGAAAGTGTGAGTGTCAGTGTACACACACTTGTGGCTCTCCTCGTGTAACAAGAGCCTATTTCATACATCCAGATTTAATAAGAGCCCAGCTACTCACTGCGTCCTCACACCCATCGACTCCACTGAGCAGAAAATTAAAATGGAAATTTAGTCCCTGACAGAGTGGGGGGGCCCATTGACCTGCTCTGAATGATTTATGGATTTATGATAACATCACCTTGATACTTCCTGGACCACCAACTCATAACCATACTGCTCCTCTGACTCAGAGTGGATGCAAAAATATCCGTATGGATTATCAGCACATACTATTCAATACATGTTGAATTATGTCATCTTTCACTTTTATAACCTTTAATAATGGCTCTTGTTTTGAAGTAATATTTAATAATCTAATGATGGAGCATATTTTGACCACATGCTGAGTGCTGCTGTACTGACAAACATGGAGTTCATGCAAAGGCCACTAAGTCTGATTGCAGAGGAAGTGACACACCTCCACCTTTAGCAGCTGATGGAGAAGCTTCACATTTCTGACTGAGCTGCTGAACACGATGTTATCTGCTGCTGACCTACAAACTTCATTTGCATTTTAAACCAACAACGCCACAGGAACATTTTCAGCTCGGCTTTGGTCCACCGTCCAGATAAAGTCCCCCAGTGAGCCTCATTTTATCTTTACAGAGTAAAACTAGAATATAGAAGCATTTTTATTAGAAACACATTTATTTTTATCAATTTTAAATTAAATTCAATCCAAATCTGGTCAGAAAACAGACACTATGCTATGAAGAAAATATGTAGAAGCTTCTTTTATGGTCTATGGCAGCATTACTGAACCCTAATTCTGCCTCTTCAGAAAGGGAACTGATAACTTAAGGTTCTGCCTCCCATTGATCCTCTAGGAACCACAAGTAAACCTGCAGGCTGAGGTCTGAAGATCCAGTGGAGCTTGCTCACTAAGAGCTTCTCTTGTGAGGAGAAGTATTTTATATTTTATCCTGAATTTAACAGACGAAGAGTAGAAAAAACTGGAGAATTCACTTTTTCTATTCTGATCACTCATCAGAACCCTGGCAGCAGTATTTTGGATCAGACGGAGACTTTTCAGAGACAGAACAATAATAAACAGTGTGGTCCAAACTTGAAATAACAAATCCACAGTCATGGTTCTGCATCACTCTGAGACAGAGCGTTCCCCATTTTGGGAAAACTAAAAGCCAAAAGACAGATCTCTGTCCAAAATAAAAGCTTTTTATTGTTGTACTGGAGACGGGACCTTGCTGGATAAGTATGGAGTGTAATGAACATGTCATGCTGTCTGATAATATATATCATATCAGAGTACGGAACCCTGACAAACTTACTTAGGAGTGAGGAAGACTCTTCGTTTAAACACAGTCATGCATGTCATCAGTTTATTGCAGTTCATCTAATCCTAACTGGTTCTAACAAAGATCCAGCATATCCAGTCTGTCTGGTACCCGAGGCCACGAGGAAAACATAAGCAACTTTCATCAATGATGCTTCTGCACCATGCTCTGAAACTCTTTAAATAAATCTCTCTGCAGAAACTATGCCTCCTGGGTCTTCCTCCTGGGACTGGGGACCTGTCCATGGTGCACCCTGCCTCTTGCTGAGCTCCTGCTCCGATTGGCTCCACCAGTATAGAAAGATGCAGGAGTGAGCTAACAGTTTAGCTTATAATGGGACAGACAGCAAACAGAAGCATTTTATTCTGCTTTTATATACGTCAGCTGTAAATAATGTCACAAACTAACTGATTTCTGCTCAGATTAAAGACAAGTAAAGCTCAATCTGGGTTAAAACCCCACCAGAATAAGTAATATATTATAATTTATGGTAAACATAATGGTTTAAAACAGAGTATGCTTCCTCCCACACTATCAAAGACTTAGACCTGCAACATCATTTGCAAAGAGCTTGTTGAAGTCTGAGGTATAAGGAGGTATTTTCACTAATCCCACTCCACCACCGAGCGCCTGGTCCCTCGCCTTTCTAGCCCAGCTCTATCAGCTCTAATCCCACAGCCTTGAAATCTGCTTCCTTTACTCGTGCACATCGGAGGAAGGCGCGAGGAGAGAAAAATAATTTCATCGCAGAACGGTCTGTGTTTTGCAGGGGGGTCTGGCCGCCGGTGATGCGGGGAGGACAGGTAATCCACGGTGTGATTATCACGCTCTCTCATGTTGCACAGGTGCCGGTGGCTGATACGGCACAAAGTTAATAGGCCTCGAACAGCTCATGTGGAGATGGTGGTCAGGACAGCTTTAGATAAGAGCAGATACACAGCAGCTGGCGGACGTCATGTCAACACCAACAAAAAGTGCTGCAGCATTCATTATGTTTTACTCCAAACCTCCCAAACACGGTCACAAAGTGTTTCTGCATGTGGAACGCTGACTGAAATATAACCTGGTTTTATTGTGTTTCTTCAGCCCTGACTGTCAGTGATGCCCTTAAAGCAGCATCATATGATGGGTCAAACTTGTGCCGCGTGTCGAGAAACTAACAAACCAACATATTTCCCTTAAAATTCAGAACACATTCAACTCATATGATCTCTTCAGGTGCATCTTTATGAAGTCCAGACTGGCCACACATCAGCACAATAACAGCATTTTTTCCATCTATTTTAGACTCTTATGTATTTTCCCTTTGTGTGGTTCTTTTACTTTTGTGTTTACCTTTTTATTTATCTTAATTCTTTTATCATATATTAGATCTCTGCACCGGGAGCTGTGGTTGGCTGTACCTGCTGGGCTCTGGCTCATAGGCCCTGCATGGGCTTTGGCTTTGACCACATCTCTTCTCTGGGCCTCAGGCTGGTGCTCTGTGGTTGCGACTGCTGCTCCTGGTGCGGATTATTATTTGTCATGAAATACGACTGAGTCCTGGATTTCCGAGCCTTTCCTGAAGGCATCATGTAATCAGCGCGCTTCTGATCTG
>JBAMHV010000026.1:2097980-2112886 GCA_037177535.1 Pseudomugil gertrudae | reverse complement strand
AAGTCAAGTGTTTATTAATAAAGATCATTGTTTCCGCAGCTCTGAGTCTCTGTGGTCCAGTTTGCTGAATCGTTACAATTATTACTCATTTTTACGCCATGTAAACTTAATATCATGTCCAAAATTACAGTATATGAGTGACCCTCATCGAAATATCGAATGCAGTGTTGCAAGATATCAAGTTGTTCCGTGTGGTCTGTGTTCAATAAAAGCTCAAATGACCGTCCACAGGAAGAGCAAAACGGTGTAAACTGGGCCAAGTTGGCTCCACAAAAAGGGCAAAACATTGTAGTAATAAAGTAATAACTTCGACAGACACGTTTATCTTCACCACTGACTTCCCGCAAGTGGTTGGACTACAAAATGTTTGTTTGTACTACAAGATGGGGTCATTATTGCATCCCTTTGTGTATCTTCACCGCTAAGCCCTTCCCTTTCCGTGCAAAGCAGCCTTATGTTAATTTGTTTCGGGATTTGCAAAAGTGTTCTGGTAATTGTGGAACATCTCAGCTGTTATACAAATGTTTTCTAAAATATAAATTTGTTTCCTCAAATAGGAATTTGTTTTCCTAATATTATTTTTTATAAAATGCATTTCTATTTTCTAAAAGAATAAAAAATTTTCTTTGAATATAAATTTATTTTTATAAGTTGACTTTCAAAATATAATTTTGTTGACAAATTTTGACATTTTAATTTGTTTTGCACTACCCAGCCACCATAGTAAAGCACTTTAAATTACATTTTTTGTATATAAATCACTTTATAAATGAAGTTTGATTTGATTTGATATAGTAATATTCTGCACCAGGTCTGAGTGTGAGGAGGCTAGTTGCTAGTTCCATGCTAGTGCTAGTTAATAAGATCCGTTTGTGCCTCTTTCTCATCCTCCTTGATCTCATTGTTGTTTAAAAAGCTTTCCTGACGGTTTAGTATCACTAATGTACCATTTGCTCTGTTTGCATCACGTCTCCCTGCTGCGTTCGGTTTGTGCAACTCCCTGGAGTGACCAACCGTGTTCCTCAGGGCTCCATCCTGGGGTCGCTTCTCTTCATAGCTTTTTATTTATTTGTTCAAGATTTTCACTGCTGTGTGAATACTCAGCCTATCCTAAAATACATGCAGTACTAAAACTTGTCTATTTTTAAAGACAAATTACTAAATTAGGTAAATGTTTCTTGAAATAAGATAAATTCTGCTAACAGAACAAGAAAATTTGGCTTGTCAAGAATCCCCAAATCAAATTAAATCTTTAAAAAAAGAATTAAGTAACAATAATTATCTTACCTAAAAAAATAAGCATATATGTCCTTGATTTAAGATATTTAATTTAGCCAAATTTTTCAGTTTTCGAGCTCGTTACCTAGAAATAATCATTTTAAGACTGGGCTCTGCATTCATTCATCCATTTTCCCAGCTGACATTGGGGGAGAAGCAGAGTACACCCTGGACAGGTCGCCAATATTTCATGTGTTTATATTTATATTGTTATTCTTAATGTTATTAATAAAAGTATTAACTTCAAAATAATTTAAATGAACCTTGAACCTTAAAAGTGATGATGATAAATATTGTTCTACAAATAAAAACAGAAAAATTAACAATAGCTGACAGAAAAAGAGCAACTTCCTGTGTGGCAGCTGCTGTGTTTTATTTCCCAATACAATAATGGAAAGCAGTTCCTGGTAACATGGGGTCACGTTTAATAGGTGAATGTTGTTATAGCAGCTGTAAGAACCAGACAAATTTACTGGAACAATATCTCATTAAATCTGGAGACTCAATTTCTACATCGCATTTAGACGTTCCATGCTTTACATGTAGAGCTCATGCAACTGTTCCCATCATGGACTGGTTCCCATTCTGCTGCCTGCAAAGCATGTTAATGAGAACAAAACTAAATCTGGGACAATACGCTTCAACCAAACGGCTGTCACTTTCTATTCCTTCCTTCCAGCTATGAAAAAAAGACGTGTATGTCGTCTCTATGTTGGGAAACAAACAAAAAGCTCTGAATCGGATGAGTCAGCAGTTTTTTGCAATGAAGGTTTAAGAAGAAATATTTGACACAATCTTGAGAGATTCTGACTTTGGTAAAGTTTTACTGTATATAGTAAAATACCCACAGTGGACTCACAGCAAGTAGAAATGGCTCATTTTTAAAAGAATAAAAGGATAACAGCTATTTGTGTAAAGTGATGAGATACTAAAAGAGTTTTTATTTATGATATATGCAATTCTTCCATCACTGACCTTTGAATTTGTTACACAAAACACGCGTCCCAGTTTAACACTTTGTAGATGTTGGTTTGATCAATTATAAGAGCTGAAACATTACAGTATTTTGGTACTTTAAGATGCAGGAAAAATAAAGCTTACTATGACATCGAACACACACGGCTGTCAGTAAAATCCAGTCCGTTTCTTTCAGCTGTCCGTGTCATGTGACCAACATCACCGTAAGATGGTAAAATGTTGAGCCATAATGTAAACAGTCCAGTTCAAAAGAAGTCGGGATGTTGTGTAAAATGTTAATAAAAACAGAATAATTCACAATGTCATCAACTCATATTTTACTCCCAGTGGAACAATAACACGTCAGAGGCTGAAACTGGGCGTTTTATTATGTTATGGAAAATATGAGCTACAAACATGGCGACCACACTGCACTAGCTGCCTGTGCTTTTTATTATTCATTTAAAATCCTTCTATTTGTTTTTAAGTCTTCAAATGATCTTGCATCACCCTCTCTCTGTGAACACACTCCCCCTCCCAGGCCCTCTGGACATTAGATTAGCTCTTCCTGGAGGAAGCTGAGATGAGACCTTTTCTGTGGTGGAACCACAGCAGTGAAGCTCTCTGCATTTCACCTAGCATGACTTTGCTTTCATTGCTTGTGTTGTTTTATCTTTTATTACCTTCGCCAAGGAGGTTATGTTTTCATTTTGTTTGTCTGTTAGCAACATAACTCGAAAAGTTATTGATGGATTTTGATGAAATTTTTAGGATATGTTGGGAGTGTCACTGTGAACAAATGATTAATTTTTGGTGGAGATCCAGAAAAGATCCTGGATTCTGGATCACTTTGAAATGTTCAGTAACATTATGGTGCTGCTTGGTGGAGGTCTGCGCTCTCAGAGTACTTTTTTTTTTTAGTTCTTTAATGTTTTAGTTATTTTATGCACAGCACTTTTTTGTTAGAAATAAAGTTTTTCTAAAATTGTTCCATAATTCAGACTGTCTCAGATTGGTGAAGCTCTGTCCATCCTTTCATCTGAGAGACTCTGCCTCTGTGATATGCTCCTTTTGTCCCCAGTTATGTTAATGATCGGTTGCTAATGAAACTACTCGTCAGATGCTGCTCCAACTGTTTCTGATTTGTACCAGATGCTGTTACACTCCGTTCCTGCCCCGTGTTTCAGCTTTCCACAGATGTGTTGTTGCCTGCAGATTTTACATGAAATGATAAAAATAAATAAACTTATGAGATTTGATCATTATTTACATTCTATACATAACTGCAACCTTTCTGGTGAATTATAAATGTAATGACCTTTGACCTCTCTTTTGATCTCCACAATGTGACCATTTTCTGTTTGACTCTCAGTGCTGCTCTCTCTAGCACATCTGGAATCTGACGTGTGAATCGTCATGAATGTGATAACTTAGGTGGATCAAGAACTGGACTGTAACTGGCTTTTAAAGGTTGAAATACTTTTCAGGGATAATAGAGGGTAGGTGCTCTGACTAAAATCATCCCAGGATCATCCTACACAGCACCACTGACTGAGTAATGCTTTTAGTATCAGTCTGATTTGTTTTACCATCAATGAGCTAAAACTTGAGCATAAACACGGACAAGAAATGCATCCGCTGCTGCATGTAGTCCCTAGAAAGTCTTCTATTGGTCTTATTGGATGGCTCTGAGTCTCTTCTGCTGTTTGAAACTATATCATCATGTCATTTTATTAATATTTAACATATATGAACATATTTAGTACAAATCCTATTAAATAAATACACATATACTGAACTTCTTTTTCTTTTAGAAAAAAAAAGCATTTCCTGGTGATGAATAAATTCAGACACATAATCAGAAGCTCAGCGTGCTGAAGGAAGAGGAGTCGTGTAAGGGACTTTAAATGATCTCAGAAGAATACAAAAACATCAGTGCTGTCTGGAAAATAGTTTATAAGAGGAGGAGACTGAACTGCACATCTGAGGAAGTCCACTCAGAAAGCAAAGTGCACGATGCTAAAAGGCCAAGTTGATGTTTGTCAGAGAAAACAGACAAAAAAAAGCTCTCAGAGAGCGCAGACCTTCACCAAGCCACACAGTCCCCCCAACTTATTGTGACTTACACCCCAAAATATTAGTCCTACCTTTGATTTAAACAAATTCCTTCACAATAAAACATATCCTCAGCAATCAGAGCATTTTACATGGCCCTGTCGCGCAATGACAAAGAATCCTTAAAACAATTCTCGAATGGTGATCCAGATAACCTCCAAACATTAACCACCTGTCTCTTGTCCCAGGTCGGACATATCCTTAAAATTTTATCAAAATCCGTCCATAACTTTTTGAGTTATTTTGCAAACAGACAGACAAACAAACCAGCTGGAGGTAACCAGAACTTCAGGAACTTTTGGACAGATTATCCTAAAACTCGATTATTTGGACATAAAACAGTGGACATGTTTGGTGTATATATCAGAGAAGAAGCTGATTCCCAGTAAGAAACATGTAGGCGGAAGTGTCATGGTTTGGGATGTGTTAGTACAGCAGGACCTAACCGTCTCACCATCCTCAAATCCACCACGACATCAAGGACTGGATGCTGCAACATGACAATAAACCAGTAAACCCAGCAAGGACTGGCTGAAAACTAAGAAAATAAGTCTCGGGAATAGTTGAATCAGAGCCAAAATTCTAGTCCAGTTGAGATGCTGTAAGTTCACCTGGCAAGAACGTCCTCAAACATCTCAGCGCTGACAGAGGGGGACAGGACAGACTCTCCTCAGGCTGATGTCAGTAGCTGGTAGAGGACTATAAGGGGAGACAGCCGGTAAAAGTAGCTATTAGGGGGTCAGCTGGTCTGTTTAGTTAGAGTAAAACAAGGACATTTAATTAAATTACTTTCTTTTCCAGAGATGGTTTATACGTTGATACATAAATGTTTCTTTTTTAATTATTCCATGGGGGTGTCATCATTTTTACACTTTATTTCCATCACGAAGATGACAGAACTCACTTATCTGGATTTATTTACAGAGATGAAGTCTGGTGAAGATGAAAGTCTGGATCTGAGTCGGTACGTGCGTGTTACTTCCTCCTGAGCTCAGACGTGCAGCATCTTCAAACTGCAGAACTCGTTCACTTTAAATTGCAAATGAAGCCCTGAAACTGCAGGAAACGAGTCCTCTGAATTAGTACACACGCTAAATGAAGTGTTTTTCCGTCCTGCACGGCTATCCACAGGATAAAGCTGCATAACTGAGAGAATAATGAGCTTCTGGAAACAGCAGGAGGATTTATAATCAAAGAGAAATGTTCAGTCTGTGGATTTGTTGCGTCCTTCTTTGATGGAACACACAGTCCCGTCCAGAGGGAAACATCTTCCTCCACCAATCAGAACCAATCTTTGCTCAGATGGAGAGTGAGAACTGGTCCTGTTCTATTGGTTTCTTCACCCAGGCTCCCAGTCCGGCCCGGTGGAAAGCCCTGAACAGCACCTGCTTCGCTGAGTGGTACTCCACCGCCGCCTGCTTGGCCTCGTGGTAGCTGCTGGGCTGCATGGTTCTGATCCGCAGGGTGGAGGACAGCTGTGAGACATGGGAAGGATTCAGACAAATCTGTATGAACATTGTTAGATGGTTCAGTCTGGATCAGTACTGGTGAGAGTCTGAACAAGGATGGAGGTCCTGGGTTTTTGTTGTGTTACTGTTCCAGACTTAAACAACTGCTGTTTATGGCTATTTCCCTCTGGGATCATAGATCAGCTGTCACTTACAGAATAAAAGAAAGGATGTGATTTCCAAAGGTGACTGGCAACAGCAGAGCTTCATTTTACACTTTAAAACAAGTTGGTTGAATTTTTCAGATCACCTGAATTATATTAATGAGATGGTGATCAGTAAATGTTTGGGTTTCAGCAAATTCAGAAAAACTTTGCAGATTTTATTAGAAAATTATCTTAATTTTTAAATGTTTTATGTTAATTTTTATAACTTTAATAATTTTTATATTACAGACCTAATAGATTTACAATAATTAAAAAAAGAGCAACATTATTCTACAAATTTGAGAAAAAAATGAAAAATTTCTTTGTAAAATTATTTAAGTAATTCAAAAACTTGAACAGATTATTTGTGAAATTATGTTGTTTATTTATGTTGTGCAAAAAAACTGCAAAAATATATTTTATTTAAAGATTTGAATACATTCAGAAAAATGTTTTTCTTTTTTTTGGTAAAATGCTGTAATCCAATAAGAAAAACAGTGATGCCCATTTGTTTTTATTTAACAGTTAGAAAATTCTGAAAACTTAAGAAATATTTTAACATTAAATAATTTTAACTAATATTTTCAGAAAAACTGACAGTTTTTTAGATACAAATCTTATGTATTTATAAAAAAAAAGCTATTTCACGTGACAGCAATACAACCTACATTAGAAAAGCATATGTTTCTATTTTTATTTTCATTGGTTACCTCTACTTAATAATTTAATTCCTTTGGACTATTTTGTGTAGGTTTTTATATTATAATTCAAACATAATCCTGCCTATAAAGCCATTTACAGACTATTTATCATAAAATTGCTATCACTAATGTACCGTTTGCATTGTTTGCATCACGTCTCAACTCCCTGCAGAACAGTGGTGTTCCACAGGGCTCCATCCTGGGGTCGCTTCCATACACAACAACTTTATTTAACACTTGTTCCAGTTTGTGTGACACTCAGCATGCCCAAAATTGTTCTTTAAAACTGAAATAGTATAAATATAATTTGTTATTTGTCTTTAATAAAATATGTGCCTCATAGTTATTCATAAAATCACAGTGCAGTTCTTAAAGTCTTTACGAGTTGCTGCATGTTTGTTTGCTTAGTGCTTGCTGTTAAAACCTCTCATCTACATTACAGATGTGATTATCTTAAGCCCAGATATGGTCCTCGGGTTAGATAGGGTGGCAGCAGGGTGTTACCTGGCTATGCAGATGCATCCAGCGGCTGTACAGAGTGTGTTTGCAGAGGCGAGAAGGTCGACCCAGATCATCCTTCCCGGTGGTGGCGTTAATCACCTCTAAGCTCTGATCTCCCACCGTCCAGTTCACACTGAAGTTCGGAGCTTTCCCTGGCTGACGAGCCTCAGCGTTACTTATTCCTGCAAAAATTCCATGTTCATTCTTTAATGAAGGCTGGAACATGAAAAGCATTTTTCACAAAGAGCAACAAGAAGGGCTCGGATGCGCTCACCGCTCAGCAGGGGTCTGTTCACGGTGAAGGGGGGAGGCAGGAGCTCCATCTCGGTGATCCTCTGGTACATAGCCCTGGACAGGTGGTCTGCGTGGTACAGGCTGCCCAGGATGATGCTGGAGAAGTAGATGGGCTCTGTGAAGTAGCTCATCAAAGAGCCCTGAAATCCAACAACGTTCCATCTAAAACAGAAGTGAACATCACAGTTCTGATAAACTCTCCTGAACGTACAGCAGAAGTTAAGCAGTGAATCTGGAGGAGATAAAGAAGTGAAACAGCATGAATGAAGAACCTCTGGACTCGAACCTGGCAATCTTGTCTGAACAGGACATGGTGAGCAGCCGCTCCCCCTGCAGGACCCCGTCCCACGTCTGGATGGTGTTACTGGATCTTACGGGGATGGTTCCTTCACCAGACTCGATCTTGGTCCTGAGCTGCCCGCGAGCCTTTCTGTTCGGGTGCTTGTCTCCCTGATCTGGGGAGCAGCAACAGACACAGTGAAGATGAAAGCCAGCAAGCAGATGCTCCCCTCCCGCCTCTCTGAGCTCACCCTCCACTCCGGCTTCATGAGGGGAGAAGATGCGAGCGTCTCCACAGGGGGATGTGCTGATGTACAGGTGGAACTGAACGTTTTCTTTCAACCTGAAGCCTGGTCTGCTATCACACCTGCTGAAGATGGACTTCTGCTGCTCCTCTTCATCATTACTGAAGATTAAAGATTAGTATTTTTCCATCAGGATTATATTTATAGTGGAGTTGGTGAGTATAGATGCTTGCGGGAAGAATCACCTGAGGAAGTGCTCCAGCTGGGAGTACAGGAACCTGATAAGAGAGCGCCGAGCTACGATCTCTGCATGGCAGTCATTAAGTGCCAAACCTCGATCGCTCATGTACTCGCCATTGATGCACTTTGTCCCCGTGGACACGCAGATGACCTGAGCTGCTTTCACATCTGTACCTGGGTGTGGACAGAAAAGCCCTCTAAGCTCTACCGACAACAGTCTGTTTTTACCTCCGACAGGAATCAGACTTCATATCCGTTTTTTTTTTATATGGAGAGAAAATCAATTCCATATTGTTGTAAATGTAATAAATAATTTAAAAACAGTAGTGGAAACAAGTATTTGTGAAACATTTGGAGAATCACTCTTGAATTTTTTAAAGATTTTTTCTGTATTTAAGCAAAGTAAAAAAAAACAACTACCTGTAATACTTTTACACAAAAAGGGGGCTGATATTTACAGATAAACATTAAATTTATCTTGTAAATGCCTCTTTGTACTTATTTAGTGAGCGCTATCCCACATTTTATGCATAATTAATAGTTTTATGTGCTTATTGCTACTAAAATATACTGCTTTCTTTGTATTACACACAAAAAAAATACCTGTTGTCATGACGACACCCGCCAGGACTTTCCGTCGCGCGTGTGCGGACGTGAAGTTATCTGTCAGTTTGCTGAACTTATCGATGACCAGACGGGAGACAGCGTCTGCCAGAACCTGAGGAGTCCAGCGTGGAGTCGAGAGGCAGAATGAGGAAGCTAAAACTGAAGGACTGAACCACAAAACAGCTGCAGAGGCACACAAAGGCAGGACCTTCCTCTTATCTACACTCTGCAAATATTTCAATTAGGAAATCTATAGTGGTGTGAATGACAGGTGGAGGTGTGAGCAGCTTAAAAACAGAGAAAACCTCTGCTTCAGCGGTTCGAGAGTCGAGCGCTGCAGCTTTAATCATCTGCGCTGTTTGAATAGCTCTCAGGGGCTGATGCTAATTAAGATAGCATCTTTGTTATCAGCGTGCAGGGATTACAGGATGGGATTAGTTTATGTGTAAATAGATTCTCAGTGTATTGAACTTGTCTCTCCTGAGGCCATCTTCAATCAGACCTTTTCTTTTTACATGTTGAGTTGACAGCAAAGCTAGCAAACATGCTACAAGCTGGGCACAAACCAGACCAGCATTTCAATTATTTAACCAACTAATAATTCATTAATTCTAGTTAAAACCAGGTTAGTGGTCTGAGGACTTTTAGATCGGAGAACTGCTTTATACAAGGTGGCTTTTAAAGAGACAGATGCTTCTTTAGCAAAGCTTTATTAACGCTAACCCCTCCAGCCAAAGTTTGGGAAACACTGATTTAGCCATTAAAATGAAGTCTGAAACGTGTTATTCAGACGCTCACTGGCTGCTCTGCTGGCAGAAAAATGTCTTCCGTTTGAAGTGAAGTTATTACATGATAGCGAACAAGCTTTTCCATCTTGCTGAACACAGTCTGATCTGAAGCTCTGAGTTTATGTTTCATAGGAGTGTGTGTTCATGATGGCTCTGACATCAGTGAAGATTTTTCAACCATGATTTTTGTCAGCTTGGCAAAGTTAAAGCTCATCTTCAGGATCAGAGAGTTTCAGATGTTGGGGAAATGAAGTTGTGGGTATTCGTTTAATTCAAAGCACAAGTTTTTTATTAGAAATGTATAAAGATTAATCAAATAACAAGAATCTAGTGCCTAATCAAATCTAAGCTGTGAAAATACACGTTTAGTTGGTTTGTTTGACCCCGGCTTTGTTTTCCTGAAGTACTTGAACCTGGAAATGTCATTGGATTGAGACCCAGCCAAAGCAGAATGTGCAGGTTACTAAACCTGCTTGGTTTAGTAAGGCACATTCACACCAGCCTGCTTAGTCCAGAAGGTCAGTCTCATTTGAGGTGTTTTGAATGTGCAAATAAATTCTAATTAAAATCAAAGCAGACTCAGTCTGACTACAAATACAAGTCTGGGTCCACTTCAAATGTATTAAATATGCGTATTACAAAAACAAAATGCATTGTGGGTTCAGCACATGGCATTGTGGGTAAATACGATCAAAACATACGCCTGTGTGGGTTGATAGGCGGTGCTGGATGAGGAAAATGTCTTGCAGTCAGACGTGAAAGAATTCTGTAAAGTTTCTGAGCAACACAAGGCCGCTAGGATCTGATAGCTTCACGTTTAGCTGTTATTTGCTACAAACCAAACCAAAGTGGTTCTGCATTAACCGACAGATGAACCAGTTTTCTTCTTCTTTGGATGTCTTGTCTTCTCTTTTTAGTAATGTTCTATGTAAGGCCAGAGTGGAACACATTCTTTAAAAATTGATTTAAGTAGTGTAGTGTAAACACAATCGCTGTTCATAAGAACCCTCCCAATCAACCAAACCCATTCAGACCCAATCTAGCAGACTATCCTGGTGCAAATGCACCCTAAGACCATAAGAGTACTCCCAAAGAAGCAGCAAAGGACAGTAGATGCATGCACAAGACAGAAGATAAAGCAACAAAAACCAGTCTTGAAGTATACTATACTCATGCTTACCTGTGGCAGGTGGAGCTGCAGTCCCTCTCTGGGTATAGGCTGTTGTGATGGAGTCTGGTCCAGCTGCATGTTAAAGAGAGCAGACAGAGCGGCCTGAGCAGCTCTGGCCTTGGCCAGCCTCTTGTTGCGCCCAGAACCCTGGAACTTCTGAGCATCCACGGTCACTGACATGACAAAGCTCTTTGCATGGCTTTCCCCACTCTCTGATACAAAGTCAAATTTGAGGTCAGGACACATCTCGTTGAGAATCATGACAGGATTCTTGCCACTTGTTGGGGAGATGAAAGTAGATGGTGGTGGGGGCAGTGGACACTGATGTAGGGTCTGGTTAGGGAAGGGGAGCAATGGGTACTCCATTTCCAGAGAGTTGAAGGAACTATAATTATTGGAGGTGAGGTAAAATGAATCATCTAGAGGGGTTGATGTCTCAAAGGCATTAAAGAGCATGTCTGGAAAGTCAGCGTGGTCTGAGGTGAAGTCTGTGTGAACAGCCAGAGTTCGGCCCATGGCCATGTGGGCTTCAGATGCATTGGGGAACTGGACGAAGGAGCGCAGAGCCTTCTCTGCTGCATTCAGTTTGGCCTTCTTCTTGGTTGGACCCGAACCCTCGAAGAGCTGTCCATTGACCTCCACATTCATTACAAACATTGGTGCGTGGACCGGCCCGATCTGAGAGAGTAGTTTGTAGTGCAGCCCTGGTCTGATCTCATTCAGCTGCATCAGGGCATTCTTGGGGAGAATGGGCCCTGGCACTTTTTTACGCTTCTTCGGCCTGTACTTGGAATGCGAGTGGCCATTAGTGCCCTCTCCCAAGGGACGTTTTCTACGACTCCCAGCACCCCCGTTGGGGAGGTGGGCCGCCTCAGCTGCACCCACCTCTTTGGAGAAGACATTGTTCAAGTTCCGATTTTCCTTAACATCTGTGCTGCACGAACCTGTGGTGCCCAGAAAGAGTACCTTACAATGCCTTCGTTGCAGGATCTTGTAAATGTAAAATTTAGAGATTTGTTAATGTTCTTTGCAATTGAACTAAATGATATGTGTTCCTTTATCAGAAGTTGGATTGTGATGTACTGGCAACACACTTTCCCACACGAGATACAGAACATTCCTGTCTTCCTTTGGTCAAAGTCTGTTGGAGTGATGGCCTTCAGCCAATAACTGATATTCTGTTAATGATACTGAACCCAGTGGGTGATTACATTAACCAGTACCAGTACCAGATGCCGACATGAGCTGGGCACAGGGGTAAAAAGCCAGTTTACTGTCAGCCTTCAGACCCATTTATAGTAAACAATATATCTGCAGAGAGAGTTATATGCCTGAATTATCCCTTTTGCATTAACCCAGGTATCTGGAACTGAAAAGTTTAGTTTCCTGTGATGATTACGTATTTGAACACTAGTCTTGCACACTGAACTCAGCACTGCCTCTTAGTGGATGGACTGACTGAACAACTATAGTAATGTAAAAGAATATAGACCCCTTTCATATTTTACAAACAAACGATATGCGCGTGCAGTCTAGGTTCAGGGAGTGTGCTACACCCGCGTGTTTATATGATGGCAAGCTTAAACTCAAACGCTAATAAACAACTATACGGAAAGCCTTCAACCCGCTGATCATGCCTGTTATTTTAAAAAATTAGCACTTACGTAATACAGATACGCACCTACTGGACCTGAATTCCTTACAAGGTTGTCTTACAGACATGAGGAACTTGCCCAGCTTGCAGTGGCCTGACATCTACATGTATCTCATAAACACTCCGAGTGTGTACATAAAGGAGAATCTGAAGGTCTACAAATCACTGGAAGCCGTTAATTATGTGCTTTGTGGGCATGACGTGCTGTGCCATCCACTGTCTGAAACATCAGAGTTTTGTGTTCTGAAGGTGCAAGTTTTACCGAGCCAAAGACAGGGTCACAAAACTCTCTACGATCTGATTTATGTCCACAAACAGAAGGGCTATGTTGTGTCCAGGAGAAGTTCTGACCAGATGCTCGAGCCACCACATCTGAGTCCCTCTTAGATGGCCGAGCTTCTCATGACCACATGAGGGTAACAACATATTGCGACCGATGACTTAAATGGCATCTAAATCATCATAGGAGGTGGTTAATATAAAATATATCTACCTACCTGAAATTAAATGTGCACTGCATAGTCACATTGTTGATTTTGGCTTCCATCCAGTTATCCTGACTGATGACACGTAGCCATAAAACCCATCTTTTTTTAATATATGTATGCTAGCTTCCTGGTATGGCGTAAAAACGAAAGTGTAAATTATTTTCACTCTGGTTTGTACATCCCACAGCACAGCAAGATGGCATTTTCAAGGCTACAAAACTTTCTCCGAGTCATGTGTTTTTGCGTTGGTAAAGAAGGAAACGAAATCTGTTTCGAACCTGTATTGCACGCGCATCACTTGCATACATCACTTGAAAGGTATCTATGGAAGTACGAAAGAGGCCATGTATGACTACATTGGTTTAGGCCCTGGAAGACACTGTCTCTTAGTCCTGGAGGGATATAGGTTTTCTTTTTACAATGTGCTCTTTTTCACTGAAAAATTCATATCAAGCTGATAAATAACAGTTTTGTGTTCAATGATGGATGTAGGCTGGAATGACCTAATCAGACCTTTAACTTGCATATAAATGTGATGAAGTGACTGAAGACTGAATTATTATTGTTCATGGTAATCTAGAACAAAAAGACCTTGATTTGCCCAACAGCTTTTAAATTAGCATTTTTCTGCCTTTACTTAACAAGAAACAGTATAATAATTCAGCTGACTTCATTCCTACATTTTTCTGTTACTTCTTTAGAAACTTGGACTAAGAAATCAGCCAATAAACATATGTCAACTCACCTTTGGTTAAATCATTTCCAAACTGTCCCTCAGTTAGTGGAAAATCCTGATTTTAAACCAAAATCTCTGTTCAGGTTATTTAAAACCAGTCCATTTAGCTGAACCAAAATCTCCAACAGAGGAAGGTAAACAGAGAAGCTGCAGCTCAAACAGGGCAGAAGTCGTTTCTCATGCGTTTGACTTCGATTTTGAGGAAACCCTCTTAGAAATTGGGAGGAGACACTGTTTCATGAAAATACTGCTTGTGTGAAAGAAGCTTAAGTTTAGAAAATATTAATAAAATGTGTGTCAAATTCAATCTGAATACATATTAAAATATGGCCAAGTCTTGAAAAAGGTCAACATTGAAAAAACTACTAATGTTCAATTGAGAAGGATGAGCTTGATTTTAGGAACACACATCACCAGGTTCTCCTAACAAAGCCAAAGGAAATTAATGTAAATTTTCATTTATAACATCCTCCAGCAAAAGCTCCATAGGTCACTCCTTTCAGTGCCGAGGACAGAAAACAATCCTAGAGAAGCAGGTTTGAACTGAGCCTGAAGCAAAAAAAACAGAAAGCTCAGAAACATTGTAAATAAACAATTTCCTAGCATTAATAAAACCACATGTAACATATTTAATACTTCCCATTTCTGTAACCTTTTGCATTACTTTATGGTAAAAACTTTGTTCAAAACTCCCGTTGTACACTTAAGCATGTTTTCTGGCCCCGCTGGATTAAATAATGCATTACTATATTTATATATAGCACTAACAAATCTATTAGACCACCACCCAGTATAAGGTGTTTCAGCCATAGTTTAACAAATGTATTTTTATTTACACCAAAGTCTCATCCAAAGCAAGTCTCTGACAGCTGGAAACTATTTGGAACTCAATAACAAGAGACAATGCAAAAATGCACAAAAACGAGCTAGCAAGAATACAAGCTGTTATCTTAGCTAAAGGTGCTCATACAAAATATTCATTGTCAATAAAAACATTTTTGTTAAAACAATTGGTTGTTTTCTTAATAAATAATAATGAAATGATTCATTTGAAACAAGTTTTTGATATATTGTGAAATTATTTGTTTCCTTGTCAAGATGGTGGTCTAACTAATTTGTTAAGCACGATAGATAGATAGATAGATAGATAGATAGATAGATAGATAGATAGATAGATAGATAGATAGATAGATAGATAG
>JBAMHV010000026.1:2059714-2076499 GCA_037177535.1 Pseudomugil gertrudae | reverse complement strand
TCTCTCCGTGTTAGCGTGGGTTCTCCCAGTGTTAGCGTGGGTTCTCTCCGTGTTAGCGTGGGTTCTCTCCGTGTTAGGGTGGGTTCTCTCCGTGTTAGGGTGGGTTCTCTCCGTGTTATTGTGGGTTCTCTCCGTGTTAGCGTGGGTTCTCTCCGGCTACTCCGGCTTCCTCCCACAGTCCAAAGACATGCATGTTAGGCTTATAGGTCATTTGAAATGACCTTTCAATGATGTCTTCACAAGTCCAGAACAGACAAAGAAAAACCACATTAAAAATAAAAACAATAAAAATAGAAACACCACTCACCAAAAAATAATGTTAGAAAATCAGGGTTTTTTCGTTCTAACATTCACAGCAAACAGAATACCAATATTACACCCAGCACGACATTCAGAGTCCAGCTCCGTCACAGCATCTCTTAACCACAAAACACTTCACCAAAACTAAACAACACAACGGGCTACCAGATAAACAGCTCATCAAATGTCCTGAAAGAGACTCCGTGCCGCCCGCAGGCCTGGAGATAAAGCATTAAACACATTTTTTACATCAGAAAATGTTCGCAGAGGAGCAAAAAGCAGCAGGAAAACACTCTGTCATGTTAACTGCTGCTGTTTCAGTTCACCAAGACAACAGAGCTGAGAAAACCACAAGTCATCTGCTTAAAACTGGACTTTCAATAAAAAAACATTGCCTCTGTTTAAAAATGTGAATTTTAAAGAGTCATATACGAGTGTGATGGGTGTTGTGATGGATGGCGAACCCCAGCAGCCAGCAGGTTATCAGCAGAGCTGCAGGCCAAAGCTGGGGGTTGGGGGTGCACGAGTTCTGTCACATCACAGAGCAGAGGCTGTTTGCCAGACAGATCAGCGGCAGCAGTTTTGGGCCGACAGACACATCCCATCGTGCACGCCTCGCAGAGCACATCAGCTTATAACTGGTCTGAAATTCACTTTTTGCTCCCAGTAGATTAAACTCACACTTCACTTCATCTCACAACACCTCGCTTAGCAGGAACATAGAAATAATGGGCTTCCAACTCAGTTCGCATGCAAATCAAATCCAACAGCAGATCCTCTGTGTCCTCCCTCAGCGCCGCTATTTAGCAAACAAACTCAATATTAGCGGGATAAAGGATGAAAATCACCTGCTGCTTCGCTTCTCGGTGTGAGGAGCTGATATCTGAATTAATGTGAGGATTAAACACACTCGAGTGTCAGAGGCAGTGAAAACACACGCGTGTGTTTGTCATGACGGCCAGAACCGAGACTGCAGCAAACACATCATCTTTCAGGACTCCTGAGGAAAACTAACAGGCACACAGAGGAAGAATTATCTGCTGGGTTTATTCAACATAGTTAAAACCCTCAATGATATATTCAGACCAAAAACACACCTCTATACCTCCTGGAGGAAGGAGAAGCTTTTTAACTCTGTGATAACTACATCTTCAAAAGGACAGATTTAAAATCCTGCAGAGTAAAAGAAGTAGACAGATAAAAAGTATGTTTGTCATTAAAGCAAGCTTTTATTTTCACTCCATCCTAACCGGATCAAAAGTGATTTCTCTCGTAGATGTCCCCCACATTTGTTGTTTTATTTTGAAATCAAATATATAAAGAAAGAATTGCTTTAAAGATTTGGTCTCAAATTCGAAAAAACTACGGGTGGCAAGCAGGGTCTTTATTGAGTCCTCTGATTAAAAACCATCATTTAATAACTCATTATCTGATGACTAGTATGGCAGAGGCATTCATACTTTTATGAATCTGTTTAATCGATTGAGTATTTCCGAGTTTTATGCAAATACAAGAAAAATATGGCATGCCAAATCACATTTCTTTAGTACATTTGTGCGCACAATTCTTTATATCCTACTCTACCAGATGAGTTACTGATGGAATATGTTATTTAGCAAAAAACTCAAAATAAGGGCGTTTATTGCTAAAATTTATGCTAAATAATCAGAATTCTCTGAAATGTCTACTGAACACCTCAGATCTTGGTGTAGAAGTAACAAAGGAACAGTGGCAGTTAGCTTTAGATCAAACTGTATATATCTGTATGTAAACATCTGTCTGTGCAGGGCATGGCCCCATATAGTTTCAAATTTTACACAAGCTTCACTGGTCTAAATAAAAACTGCATAAAATATACTCATTAAGAGATCCCGCTTGTGACTGCTGTGGACTACGTGGACTATGTCCCAGACTATCAAATCAAACGTTATTTATAAAGTGCTTTTCATATAAAACATGTAATTCAAAGTTCCAGCACACATACGCACATATGCACACATATATACCACAGACACATGTGGTACCCACAAACACAATGGTTATACTGGTATAGATTGGGCTAACAGATTACTGGAGTAATCTACAGTAAGTCAGACTTTGTCGTGTTACATAAACCAATCCAGTTAGACCCATTGCTATCTGTGTTAGGAAGTACGGACACAAATGAGATACCAAATAGAAGAAAGTGTCTCCTTTGTCTGTCTTCTGGCTCGTAGATTGATTTTTCTACACTGGAAACAAAAAATGGCTGCATCACATTCACAGCTCCGAAATGAGGTTGTAAGACATTTGGAATTGGAAAAGATACGCTAAAGAACCAAGAAGAAAGGTTTGATGAGGTGTGGAAGCCTTTCATGGATTATATTAGGGCTGGAAACAGTTCAGAGTAGAAACTGTGCACCCCCCCCCCCTTTTTTTTTTTTAATTTAGTATTATTTTTCTTTTGTATGTCACCGTTGTTCTTTATATTATTTCTGTCTGTATTGGTGCACACTGATATTTTCACTGACATTGATTGTTTTGGTTTTTGACTTGATGTTGTTTATTAAAAATCAATAGAAAAAGATTGCAAAAAGAAAAAATACATAAAGAAGGAATTAAGGGAGTTTAACCTGAAATGTCTGAGCTGCAACAAAGAACTCACACTGTCCATTTATACTGACTCTGCTGAATATACTGTTTGCATACATACAGAGGGTCAGTTCAGTCTGTCCTCTGCCTCTGCTTAGTGCATAATTTGGTATATTTTCAGGCTCCTTGCAGATCCGTCACTTCATGCAGATGATGGAGCAATACCACCAGAAACTGTTGGGCCAGTACTGAGTTGTATAGCTCACACATAACTGGTGAAAGGAACAAATCAGAGAAGAGGAACAGGAAGAAGATGACACAAAAATAGTGAAATAAACTCAAGTAACCAAAAGTCTCTGAAAACAATATCTATTTTTGAATCCTTACATATATTTCTATAACCTATTTCATCCCCGGTAGCATTAATGACACATTATTCTTTGTTGTATACTGCATATGTTTCTCATGTTGTATACTATTTGTTGTTGTTGTTTAGTTATTCAAAAAAACGTTTGTCTTTTAAAAAAAAATGTGAAATAAAAAAGTAAGAAAAAAAACAGAAAAAACTGAAACTAATAAAAGACACAATTTTTCTACTTCTTGCGGTTTAGAATGACTTAATAATCTATAAATTACTGCTACCAACTGGTTTCAAAACAACAAAGTGAACTCAGCACTGTCCTCTGGTGGATGATCACTATGGTAACGTAAAAGATGCATGGAAGTATGGTGCCCACATTTCTCAATAAACCTTTGGCACATCGGTCGCACAGGGTGATGCAAAGTAACATGTCATGTGCACAAGATGCAGTATTAACTTGAACACTAGAGGCGCTCATCCAGAAAACAAAGCATGAACATGAGAGATGATAAACAGAATGGCGGATATTTTGGAGAATGATTTTTATCATTAATCCTCCCTGTTGCACAGTGACAAACACTCATGCCTAGTTAGCAACAAATTAATTTGTTTTGCAGATTGCGGCAGGGAGTAGGTAGACTACTGGTTATGAAGCTGCTGCTGTGATCGAAGCTGCAGAGAGCAGCCTTAAGTACTGGTGTTGGTATTAACGTACGGAGTGTATCGAGTTTATGGTGAGACACATCACCGGACTCAAGCCTGAAGCTGAGTGACACGGTTTTAACAGGCTGATGGATGAGAAAGGCTGAAACACCATGTAGAAATGATGCCATCCAGATGTCAGTCAGAATGACCCACAGCAACGTGAGCCCGTCCACTGCACAGTTTTCACTTCCAGAGAACAAAAACTAGTAAAAAAAAGTCAAAGGTTTTAATCAGACAGCAAAGAAAATAATATTTGAGAGTAAAAAAAATTAAATATATTTTAAATGTCAAATACTTTTTATATATTTTATGACAGAATACTTTATCTCAATTGTTTTTACTCACGAACATTATTTTTTGCTATCAGTGTGAGAAGAATTGTATTAAATATATATATTTTCCCTTCAGGTTGCTTATTTTCTTACATTAAATAAAAAAAACAAATATAACTCCATAGTGCTGCCCCCTAGTGGTGGCCTCCAGTGTTTTGACCGCAGCGTGTTTGCAGCAAGTATATACAAAGAAGTAGCTGAATGTTGCCATGTATGCTAGCACACAGCTATAATATCCCAGGATGAGTGGTTACGTATGAAAACCTTTAAAAAGGGACGTCCCCTTTCATGAGCACATGGTACATATATTCTGTCACATTGTGGTAACAAACAGATCATTTCATCATGTGGCTTTTACAGTGTTACGTACTGTCTGTGAAAACAACAAAGAGGTGGTCAAACAAACTGGAGGAAATTATTCATCATTACCAAATAAGCTTTGAATAATGTACCTAAAGTAAAGTTTATTAAGCTGTCCAGGAAGTGAATGCTGCAAAGAGCCTTTCATTGTCATTCTAGGCTCATCCTCCGGGATCTTTTCTTCCAAACAATTTACATCACAAAGAGAAATGATCTTGTACATAACTCTAAGTAAACATTTATAACCATGCTGTGTGTTGTTCCTGTACGGACCAATATGAGAGATCACCGAAGGACAAGTGTTTTTACGGTTAAGTCATATAAACAGAAGCTACACAAAATGTCTAAGTACAAACACCTTGTATGACTATAAAACCATCCTCACCTAAACCGGTTTCCATGGGAACCTTATAAACACTGAGCTAAGTGTTGTCCTAAAGGAGTAAAAACTACAACTAGAAAAGCGTTAGAGAGCGCAGACCTCCACCGAGCAGCACATCTCCAGTGATACTGTGACTCCTACATTCATTTCATACGGATGCTCATTGCCAGTGAATCCACAGTGTCTGGGTTATATTGTGGCGTTTTCTACATGTTTATGTCTTAATTTGTTCTCTTTTAGGGATGAAATTCCAAAGATCCGCTATAATATTTTCCTCTTCTAGACGGTGGTATTAAAAATAGATGCAGGGATCCAGATTTATCTTTGAAATCTTGTAAAACTTGCATTTTTTTAGCCAAACACTCAGGTCACCACCTGATTCAGGAATTTAAAATGATACTAAAACCCATTCTCTGAAAAACAATTGTGAAAATGTCCAGCAGTAGGGTTTGTATAAAGTTTCTGACAGACAAACGGACAAACGCAAGAAAAAACCTGAACAAACTAGAGCACAAAGAAGAGAAATCTAACAGGAACTAAAGACAAAGTGCAGGCACCTTCATCATCACCTGAAGATGAGTTGCTTTTAAAGCAGTTTTTTCCTGAGTTACACACTTTACTAAAACACCTGCTTCCTGTTTCAACACATGGAGGGAAACAAATTACTCACTAGCTTTCATACAGACCCATCTGCACACCCTTATCATCCTCAATATTCCCACAGTTAGGAAGATATTACTGCTATGTTGATTTCAATGGAGGAAATAAGCCAACACGTTGACACAATAACACAAAAACACACAACTTTACAGCTATTTGTGAGTCAAAGAAGCTGTTACTGTAAAAGTCTGAGCTTCCACTTCATCCTTGGTTCTGAGGGGAGTAAACCACAAAGCAGAGCTTAACTATCCTGCAAACACACACTGGTCACACACAAACAGGATATGAGCTGAATATTAAAACAAAGAAAAGACTGGACACTCTGGCGTCGACCCAGACTGATGAAGATCAGAGTCCGACCCAATGCCAGCAGACCTGCAGAGCCTGACCTCCACCCCGGGGGAGACGGAGGCAGCAGGTGTGATCGTACCTTTGCGCTCTGAGCGTTTCTTCCTCCTCCTCCTGAACCTGCGGCGGACCAGGCAGCAGCAGGCAGCTGTGGTACCAGAACCCTCCAGAAACAGAACCATGGCTCGGATGATGTGATCCTGACTCTAAGCCTGATGCTCTGGGAACGCCGGGATTGAGCCCACACAACTTTGGGCTGAGGAAGAGGGAGGAGTCAGTGAAGCTGTCCGCTAAATGAGCTGGATGCTTCCTCGTCTCCTCCTGCTCCGCTCTTCATCAGCCTCTCTGGCTCCTCCCGCCTCCTCGGTCCTCACTCTGAGCGAGGCTTCACCCACTCACAGTTTAAATCTTCCTCAGTCTCAGCATCCTCACCACCAGCTCATTAAAACCCCGTGGATCCTGACCCACATCCTGTTCTGAAGAAGTGCTCAGAAGTGGCCCGAACCCCTGAGAGCAGTTAAAACAGAGAAATGGCGCCACCTGCTGTTCATCTGGAGAAACACCTTTCTCCATGTTTCTGGATGGTGTTCTGGAGAGATGTAGATCCCACTGAAAAAAACCACAAGCATAAAAAACACAAACCCATAGTTCTGAGGAACCAGATCCCTTCTGGTACCACTATCGAACTTTAATGCATTTAATCCAGATGACAGGAGTTCTGGAGCAGAGAAGATGGATCAGCAGGGGTCACCAGCTTTGGGACCTCGGGGGGCCATCGCCCTGCAGGTTGTAGACCAGGACTATTAAACTTCAGCTCTTCAATGTTTTCCTGCTCCAACATACCTAACTCATGTGCTGCTGTGTAGAACTTCATAGCTGTTGGATGAGGTCTGGTATAATCTGAAAGATGACTGTGGTATCTTAATACCAAGGCTTCACCAGAACCAGCTGGTTTAAGAGCTCATGTTTGTTTTTATCATTTAAAATTCAGATTCACAAGTTCAGCTTCTTTTTATAACTAGTTTTACATGATAAGCTCCAAGCGGCACTGATTTAAACTGGAAACACTGGTATCCTGTAGCGTCCCCCAGTGGCCTAATCTGCGTACTTTACTGCTGCCTCATATTTCTTTACTCAGTCTGGTGTTTTGTCTTCGTCTTAAATCTGATTTTATGGTATATTTCAGATCTCACTCAGAAGCCATTGTCTCAGTGAGAGAACATCTGGATCTGGTCTGAACTGGTTCTGAGTGAACTGACCTGGATCTGAAGCTTCTGGGAGGACAACTGAGATAAGCCAACAGATGTTTCCAGATGTTTCTGCAGCAAAAACACCCGTCCATGATACTGTATGTAGAGGACAGAGACTTTCTTACACATGTATTCAAATCAAACTTTATTTATAGAGCACTTTTAACACACCTGCAACACAAAGTGCTTCACAAAATAAAATCAGCTTCAATAAATCAGGAACACACACCACACAATATTCTCCCCACAATTATGCCCCCCCCCCCACACACACACACACAAATTAGACCATTTCATCCTGAGTTACTGTCTCTTAACCTAAAAGTAGATTTAAACATCTGGCTTGACACTACTGTGAAGAAAGGATCCATTCAGACCAGGAGCCAGACCGGGCATCACCACAAGCAAGCCGGGGTCCACATCATCAGCACCCCCAGCCCAACAATCCAAGCTGACCAGTTAGGAAACGCCCCCGATGTTGAGGATCCCCATGAGGAAACACAATAAATATTATTAATGTGATCTGGACCAAAATCAGCTCCAGACCTGTGTGAGAGCACAGACCTTCCACCCATATTGTGATCCCCCCCCCCCCGTTTTATGGTCAGGGTGTATTCATTTTACACTATCTGATTTATTGATTATTAAAACGTAACTTTAACATTTGAACATGTTTTTTATGTCAACAGTAAAACAAACATCAATATATTTACAAACTAGGAAAATAAAGTAATAAACTAAATAAAATAAAGAAATAATAAAGAAAATAAACTGGCGCTGTGTGAAAAAACATGTTTATTAGTGAAGGTTTTTTGGTTTATACTGACTGACTCTGTTCAGACTTTCATCTGGTTTTTAATAAACTTCAGTTCTAAATGAAAGCTCACTTCCTCCATATCGTTATGGTCCTGTATTATGTTATTTGTTTCTTAACATAAAATAATATTATTATATCATGGCTATGACCTACCTCTCATACAGTTTCCACACCATATGGATGTGTGAGTATAATGACATACGAATAAAGTTGTGTAAAAATAACGTTACTAATATGTTATCGCACAGTACAGAATACTTCCTCCCAGATCATTGCCAACAAATGGACTGAGTGAAATTAGAACCATTCTCAGAGTAAAAACCCTCAAAATCCACCCAGTAAGGATGAAATTTTGACTTCAGAGGTGCGGAGAAGAAGTAATCTTCATAAAAATAATCTTTTAGCTCATTGTGTTATGTAAAAAAAACATTATCACCCAGTTCTGTGTTTCACCTTCATAATGTAATAAATCCTGGGGATGAGCAAGCATGGAGGAGATGTGTGGACCCAAGTCAGGCAGAATGATGCAGGAGGATATTATTCTAACAAAAACCAGCCAAGGAGACAAGACATCCAAATAACTAATAACTACAACTAATAACTAATGAACCGTGGGGATGAAACAGAAACTGGGAATTTATACACACACACACACACACACACACACACACAGACAGAACTAACACAGGTGGAATGAATGAACTAAATGAAACCAGGTGAAACCAATAAACGGGAACACAAGAAAGCTAAACTAAACATGACAGACAAAACAGGAAATAAACCAAAATAAAACAGGAAACACTCAAAAACTAACCAAACTATAACAGATAAATTCACACCAACTCAGCGTCACCAATTTGACACTTATTATGGAATATCATCATTTTATCTGCTGTCATAAAGACGTTTGTTTCTGTCTGCAGCTGTACTTTCCTTCATCTGACAAAAAACACATGAACAGTAAGACAATTTTGAGTGAAACAATCATCTATTTGTTCTAATGAATGATTGTATAAAAGTCACCTTTGTATATGATGTATCTTTGCCTTTTTATTATTAATAATAATAATAGTGATAGTAATAATACATTTTATTCATCAGCACTTCCAATAAAAAAGACGATATAAGATTATTGTGAGCTTTGTAAATGATGAGGAGGATGAAGAGGAGCCAAACCTTTTGAGAAAATGCAGGGGACATGTTATCTGTGTCCCCCCTAAAATGACACCCGTGCTACCAGATGCAGGCTATGACCAGATGCAGGCTATGGGGCCAGATGTAGGCTCTGGCTAGATGTGTCTTATTTTCTTATGACCCAAGTTTACATCTGTGTGTAAAGGTCTTGTACTTAAACACAAATTTATTTTATTTTCAATAATTATATTTTAAATATTTTATTTCAATGCATACAGGCTGCAATCTGTTGAATTCAAATAAATACCAAATATTTTAATATACTTACCTAGTTTTTTATTATTATTATTAATTTAGGTACTATAGACACATTTGATGTCATAGTTATTATATGTAATAGCACATTGGAACAATAATGTCAGTTACTTTGCTGGATAACTAATTACTTTTACTGTATTGTAACTGGGTAACTAACTCAATTACTTTTGGGAAAAAGTCATTTGTAACTATAACTAATTACTTTTTTAAAGTAAGATGCCCAACACTGTTGGTCATAGAAAGCAACATTTTCTGTAGATTTTTTCTTATTTTAGTCGTGTTTAGCTTTTAAAATGGTTTGTTTATGGTAAATAGCTACTAGTTTGTACATTTAGCAAATAAATCTTTGCAGACTGAATAAATTTGGCTGGAAAATGAGGGAACGTGAGCAGGAACTATCCTTCCTGTCGGTTCCGCTCCTCCTCCAGATTTTCCGCCATGTTGGATTTCTTTTCAGAGCTGAAACTGAACGAGTCCCCTGAGAGCTGTTGAATTACACTGCCACAAAGGCCGTTCGATTGGCCGTCTCCTGCTGTATTGGAAAATGTCTGTCATGGAAGCAGCAGAGCTGAGGGAGCACTATGCTAACGGGGCTGAAATGGCCGAGGGGCCCCTCAGGGGACACAAAACTCATTCCTGTAACTGTCCACATAAAGGCTCACCAGTCACTAAAACTTAGAATCTGATGGAAAACCTCTTCAGAACCAGATCACATCTTTACCTCATTCGGCCGCCAGATTACGGGCCATGTGGTTGGCCCCACGGGGCCCCTACAGGAAGAGAAGTGTACAGTTTCAGAAGACCTCCTGCTGCTCACTCTGACACAGAACCACCAGCTCTACCTGAACCAAACCTCGGCTTTTTTCTGGTTGTCCAAAGAATCGGTGCCTAATCTGGCTCTGGCTCCAAACTAGAACGGGAACCAGCCTGGTGGAAAAAGGCCCAAAACAGCGAGTGGTTCGCATCAGAATTTCCTCTCCTGAAGCTGTGATGTAGAAGCATGAAAAGGAACTCGGTTGTACGCGACTCAGGTCCAACTCAGTGATTTATTTCTAACAAAACAACAAAATGGTGAGACTGGAGGTTAACGTACGCTCGTTCTTTGATGCTGGTGCATGCTGAAGATGGCTCAGATGGAGGTTCAGGTCCATCTGAGCAGTCTGTGCTGACCCGCTGGCGGGTGTGTTCACTCACATGTTTAATGTGTTGGAGATTCATTCTCACCTACATCCACACGACGTTCACCATCTTAGTGATTACTGACCTGTAGCTCTCATCCCAACCACACTGGGAACCAGTAAAATCCCTTCAAGAGGACTCTAAACTATCAGCTTACTCCAGTAATACACACGTCTTTCTCACCTGGAAAAGTCCCGGCCTTTTTATATAAATATTTTAGATCAAATAAATAAAATACAATTAATTCCAGTATAAAGATAAATAAAACAAATATATCAAAGTAAATAAATAAAAGCAAATCAATAAAAGATTAATCAAAGAAAGTAATGAATAATGAAAAAATACACCAACATAAGTAAATGTAACCTAATTAATCTGCAATCAACATCAAATAAGAAATAATGTTAAATGAATAAATAATAACAAATTACATAACAGTAAATACAAACAAAAAACATTAACAATAAATTAAGCAAAGTATTTATATAAAAAAATCAAAATGACACAAATCAAATCAAATAAAAAAAGTAAAATAGCAAAAAAGCAAACAAAACCAAAGTAAATAAATAAACAATTACACAAGTGCAGGAAATCAATAGTCAACTTCACAGCAATGACAATACTCCAACATGGTAACCATGGAAACAGATCCTGTGTGATAGTTTTATGTGGTATCGCTGTAAGGGAGCTGCTTGAGCGACTCAGCTCTTTTTGAGGGGTTTTATTGGTACTGTAAGGAAAGTTTCATCATAACTACATAAAAAGCTCCGTTTAAAATTCAGTTTTTTCTCCATTTTTCCAGCTGAGATCCAGAAAGATGCTGAAACATCAGGTGGTCCGAAGAGGTCACTGACCTCAGACTGCAGGATGTCCTGCTTAAAGACAGTTAAATGTAGTGTGGACTCATCACTGGTCTTTGGACACTTGGTGTGGTGGTTTCATGTCCCTGTTTAGCCTTGTTTTCAGTTCACTGATTTCACCTGCTTGGTTTGATTATGTGCACCTGGGTCTTGTTTAGTTCCGTTAGTATTTAAGTCCTTGGGTTTTCAGTTGTGGGTTCATTAGTTGTAGTAGTCTTCATCAGTCTTCGTTGTCTTCAGTCATAGTTGTTGTTAGTCATAGTCTTTGTTTTTGGTCATCCTGGATTAAGTGGGTGGTCATCCACACGTCACCTCCGTGCCTCCGACCGTGACAGTCTTCCTCCAGTTATCGGTCAGGGTGGTGGATGTTCAGAAAACAGCGAATACGACATGTGTTGTCTAAGGCTAAGCTGTCATGTGATCAGATATCTCCATAGCAACAACATCTGTGTTGGATTCCTGGTCCTTGTGTAGAAGCTGGTGTTAGAGGTTGCTTTGGATAACTTCAGATAACACCTGCATCTCTGCTGAAAGGAGACGTTCCCATCCCAGATCCCCATGAAAAAGAATCCAAACAACAAATCAGATTTTTAAAGGGTTTGTGAACTCTGAGCAGATGTAACCAGGATGAACCAGCTCCAGCTCTTTCCCATCAGGATCTACAAACAGTTTAAAACTCCTGCCGTGTTGCTCTGTGTAGAGGAAAAATGTCGGTGTGCGCCCGGGTGGAGATCGTGACTTGATGATAAATGCTGCAGATTATCAAAAAGTCCACTGAGCTGACCTCAGGTCAGGCAGACAATCTGATGAAGGGAAGAAAACTGGGAAGACGGGAAAGCGCTGACTGGTGGAAGGATTCAGGAAATTCATGTCAGCGTCTCGGACTCTGAGGCAGCAGAACTCAGCTCGGAGTATTGATGCAGGTGCAGTGGTGCATTACATTTCACTGGATTTTCCTCACAGTTAAACATTTACATGCTTCCTGCTGACAGGCTGAAACCTTTAACTAATCTCTCTTTAAATAATTCATCAGTTAAAAGACAAACAATCTAACACTTCTAATATATAAAATAATAAAGCCGTCTGCTCAGCAGAACTTTCAGAATAAGGGCATTAAAAAAAAACAGTTTGTAAATGAGGTTAAAAAGTTTAACATTACATTTTAATTTAATTTCATTCAACTAATAAAATTAAATTATTTTTAAAAAGCCACTACACATTTTTATAGAATTTAGGTAAAATCAGCAGCTGATAAAACTGAAATATTAAGTATGAAAAAAATACTGTTTAAATCAAATGTTATTTTTTAAATATATATTAATTTATTTTTATGATGCATGTTTTCCTCTTCATCGTCGGCTCACCTCCATGTTAACTGCAAGAAAGGGAATTTACATATATAGCTGCGCCCTGGAAAATCCTGCTAATTCCACTGTTGGATTTAGTTTAATTGCAGTCGGATTTATTTTATTTGTCGGGATCAGACGGCAGGTGTAGATATAAAATTCCTGTTTAGAAATCCATCTGTGCTCGGTTTGTTTCCAGCTTATTTCCTCTGAAGGAGACGTGGCCGATGGACAAACATTTAGTCGTGTCAAATTTAAGGTAAAAAAACTATGGAGAGAAACTCAACTCAATATCAGTATGTATGTGTGTGTGTGTAATAAATAATTTGCAAAACATGTAAACTAATTTGAGTTTAATGGAAAAAAATGTGTGTGGAATATATATTGTTTTTATAACTTGTGTGTGTATAAAACCTTTTTGTGGACATTATTTCTAGATATTTCTAGATTCAACCCTAAGAAGAACCCTAAGTTACTCACAACATGGTTTATATGGTTTGCAAATCATGTATTACACACACCCGCACACACACACACACACAAACAATGATACTGAGTCGATTTTCTGTCTATAAATATCCATCAATTTCTATCCCTGCTTGTTCCATTTTCAGGGTTGCAGGTCAGAACGCGTCCCAGGTGAGAGCTTAATATTAAACTAAATACCAGTAATAAAATATAAATATTATATTACAAGATAAGCTGTAAGCTGAATGATGATAATAGTATTTAGATAAATAATAAACAATGAGGTAAAAAATGGTGTAATCAACAAAAAACATGTAATGTTTCCTCTTTGTATTTTGTGTATTTGCAGCTCCAAGAAAAGTTATTGCCAAAAAAATCCCACAGCCAGATCATCTTCTCCATCCAACCATTTGTCCATCCAACTACAAACAAAATATCTCTCGGGGTCCCACGGGGAGTCAAACATCTACAAATGCTACATGCGCTGATGAACAAGCAAAACATATTTACCTTAGATTAATAAAACTAATGAATATCACAGTGACCATGTCATCATGCCAAATGTACGGGGTGAAAAGTGACCACAGAAAGGTGATCATGCTACGGCGACCCCCTCTACCCAAAAGTCAGAGGCAGACCATCCATCCATCTATCTGTCCATCCATCCATCTATCTTGTATAACATGATGGGTCTCTCCCATAATAAAATGTTATAAAATGCTCAGTCTGATATGAAACTCTGAATTTCTGGTTCCAGATCTGCTGATTTACCCAGACAGTATATTTACCCACATTTAGGAACTACACCTGCCAGATGTTTTACTGAGGACTAGTGAGCAGGATGGCCAAGATTAAACTTCCAAGCTCTATGGGCATATCAGGCAGATGGCCACCAGGATGAGTAAAGGTCTCAGACACTGGAACCGAGAGGAGAAGAAATGGAGGAATCATCATGGGGGGGAAGCCCGTGCATGGGAAGTACCACCAATAAATAGTTAAAGTGGCCGACATAAGTCCTGCAAGTGGCTGGAGAGGAGTCCAGCCACTCCACAACCAAGTAGCCGACATTGTATACAAGAACATCTGTGCAGAATATGGACTGGAGACAACCTAAGTCCCAGTGGCAAACACCTCCCAAGGTGGTGGATGATGAGAGGGCTAAGATCCTCTGAGACTTCCATATAAAATGATGGTGGCCAACCAGCCGGACATAGTGATCAAAGATAAGCAGCAGAGGAAAGCAGTTGTGATTGATATATTCATCCCCAATGATGGAAATATCAGGAAAAAGAAGCATGAGAAACCAGAGAAATACCAAGGCCTCAAGGAAGAACTGCAAAGGCCTGAAAGGTGAAACAGTACCCATATTTATCAAAGCATCGAGGTCTCCAACAGATAACAAGAGAAACATCAAACATCTCCATTTAGAAGAGCGCAGTCCAAGGAACATCTGAGTTACTGCGTAGGACACTCAAGCTCCCAGGAGTCTGGGCTGGGAGCAGCCCTACCCAAAGGAGAGTTGGATGTGTGTGTGTGTGTGTGTGTGTGTGAATGCTTATTGAGTTTCATGTCAAACAAAGAAAAGCTGTTCAAGCTTCATATTTTCTTCATTGTTTTTCATTGATGAAAATTTTTTTCATTCATCAGACCTTATCAATATAAAAACCTGATAACAACATGGATAAACATTTTCTAGAATCATTTACAGTCATGGGTCGCTTTATGGAGGCATAACCGATAAAGGTAAAGCTGTCTGTTTTACACTACAGAAACAGAACATTTTCCCTTTAGGTTCCAGATTCACGTCCAACGTTCCAGGATTTCCTCCAGCAGAAAGATGTGAAAACACTCCTGATGGATTCACATCAAACAACTTTTAATATTAATACACAAGGAGAACACGCACCATGATCTGCTCCTGTTACTCTATTCTTCATCATAGACATTAAAGAAGATGAAGAAAGTCAAGCTGAACCATGCCGAGCTGTGCTGAAACCAGAATAACCAGCAGCAACGAGGCAACAATTCCTTTCAAACAGAGCACACACTGGTGGTCTTCATCCCTAAAAGTTATTATTCTCATCAGTAACACCGAGTTCCACTGACCACATCCAGGACTCTGACCTAGTTAAACCAGTTTCCACACAACAACCAAAAATACACACCTGAAACAAATGTTTAGAAAGATAACATTCCCACCAGAGCCAGAAACTGTGTGGAGTTTTTTCAGGCGTTGGTGTGTAAAAATAAAGGAATGGAACACACACACACACACACAAAGTACATAGATGTGTGGAATTCAATAGAGTTAGAATAATATTACCATTAAAAGTGTGTAACCTGTAGAATCACAGTGGTGGAAAATGTCATCTTTTAGAGTTATTGTTATTCTATTCTATTCTACAGGCATTTATGTTATAAATAAAGTTTTTTAAACTTTATAATAAATTGGATTTGTGGGTAAAATATCTGATAAAACTGCTTCTTGTTTTCTTTCTAAACAAACTTTGGTCAAAACGGATCTTTCGACTTTAGAGCTGCTTCGTTCAGAACTGTTCTGGTTCCGGACTCTAACACGGTTACAGAAAACAGACACAATACGGAAACACAGCCGGTCTCTGTACTTACTTCGTGAGCACATGCATGCAGGTGCTGGCAGGGTCCTGCTCCGCTGTGAGCGCGCGGCGGTGATGAAGAAGACAGAGCTGCTGTACGAAACAGAATTACGGTCCGGTTTGTCCCGGAGGCTGCGAGGACCAGAGCGGGCAGCTCTGATTGGACAAGAGGAAAAGGGGTGGGACTATGTTACAGAAACAGAGACGCTGATTGGACAAAGGGGAAGCGTTGCTATAAATGTGGGATATTTGACCTGCTTACCAGAAAACAGAAAGAATTTAGAAGAACGATATCTGTCATGTAACCTGCAAGTGAACACCAGGCTCCTTGTGTTTATTTTATCTTATATCATCAGTAAATAAAGAAATAAAAACTGTTGATGTAGTAACTGTACTTTTACAGTAATAGTTCCAGCAGAGGATCCAAACATGATGCATCACTACTGGAAACTGTAAAAAATCAGCTTTTAAGAGACATCATCAATGATGATGATGACACCCAGTCTTATACCCATGTACAAATATCTGACATTGTTGTTCAAGTTAACCCGTCAACACTTAAATTTATTTATAATTGCATAAAATCAAAATACATTCAAGCAAATTATTATAAAACATATATAGAGAAAAATGGAAAAAATGTTTAAAATAAAAAAATGATAATAATTAAAGATGAAAAATGCATAGATATGGGGAATATATGGGGAAGATAGATAGATAGATAGATAGATAGATAGATAGATAGATAGATAGATAGATAGATAGATAGATAGATAGAT
>JBAMHV010000026.1:2031675-2048618 GCA_037177535.1 Pseudomugil gertrudae | reverse complement strand
CGTGTTAGCGTGGGTTCTCTCTGTGTTAGCGTGGGTTCTCTCCGTGTTAGCGTGGGTTCTCTCCGTGTTAGTGTGGGGTCTCTCCGTGTTAGCGTAGGTTCTCTCCGTTTTAGCGTGGGTTCTCTCCGGGTACTCCGGCTTCCTCCCACAGTCCAAAGACATGCATGTTAGGTTAATTGGTCTAAATTGTCTAGAGGAATAAATGTGTGTGTTACTGGTTGTGTTGGGCTGTGATGGACTTGCGACCTGTCTAAATGAAGACTCGTTTCTCTATCAAAGAAACAAACATGGTACTGAAGAACTATCCTGAATGTTTCATCGTCACACCCAGCAGCTGTTTTGTCCTCCTGCTTCTCACTGAGCAGGAAAAGTAAAGTGGTGCGAGACGGTCTCCGGTTTCCAGGATCTAAGAAGCGGTCAGATCTCCCGCAGCCGGGCGGGTAATCTTCAGATTATCTGCCACAACATGAGTGTTTCTGCTGCTGTTTGCAGTTGAGGGACAGATAAAGATAAGGCATCTCCTGCTGACTACAACTGCGGGCAGAGGTGGAGGAATCTGATCTGCCGGGAGCAGGTGGTGGTGCAGGGGGTGGGGGGCTGTGTTTGTGGAGGGACTGCTGCACTCCCAGGAGTCGCATCATCTTTCCACTGATAGATGAAATAGATAGCTGTGATTATAGCAAGCTGGAAGCTTCACACCCCACCTCTGCTTCCACCCGGACTCTTCATCCTCATGAGGTTCTGTGATGATTTTCATCCATCATGCTAATTCTAGTGCTGCTTCAGGTCAGTTCAGCCATATTATGTAGTTTCTGGCTAAAACCGAAACACGTTTTGTTCTTTTTAGGAACCAGAACACTGGTTCTGATCTGCTGCCTGACAGCACTGATCCAGAACATTTTCCTTCACCTTCAGTTATCAAGCTCTCTGTGTTAAAAAAAAATCAGAAGTACTGTAAATGTACTTATTTTTCTGTTTATTTTAGTGGTGGATAGCTACATTTAGCCACTCTTAATGATGCTTATAATTAGCTTCTTTATTTTTCTGTTTATTTTTGTAATTTCTTTATTGTAATTTCTTTCTGTTTCAATGTAAAGCACTTTAAGCTGTCCTGTACATGAAAGGCGCTATATAAATAAACTTGCCTTGCCAAGATGGTGTGTAAGAGCCTGAAATCAAACATGCCGAGTCTTATTTCAGGAACTTTATATTTACCACGCTCAATCCCATATCCTTATGTTGCAGGTCCACGTCATGGGACATACAGGCAGATACATTTTTAATCTATTAAGGAGCAAAGCAGACACAAGAAGTGTTGTTTGACCAGCAGCTCTTATCAGAATTTATCATTTCTACATATTTCAACTTCAACCATTCATTCGTTTTTATACAATAAAAATAATGTAATCAATCATATTCAAAGTACTTTAATTTTATTTTGAATGGCTTGTTAACAAGCTGCAAAGAACTTCAGGGAGAAGTTTATGACTCTGAATCAGGTGTGTTGGCACAGAAACACTTCTAAGACATCATCAGAAATGTCTTCTTAGCTTTAATCCAGCTGTTATTTTTCTCTTTTTTTGCTTACTTATTGATCCGTGGCTTCTTCTTCTGGCTGGTCATTATCTATTTAAGCTCTCTGATTGGTGGAAAGTTTGTCCAGAGGGGGCTTCATCACCCTTTCCAGATCAAAGCAGAGGTTTCTTAGCAACATGGGGTGATCTGAGAGGATTTTTGGTTTCTTTACTTTATTTTTATGTTATTTATGTTCAAAACATGTAAATACACTTAAGATTCATAAGAAGAGTTCATGTGATTTTTTATTTTGAAAATTAATCAAATAGCATCATTAATATTTATTCATTTTACCAAGAACATCTATGATGGTGACATTCCCAGTCCAAACTGGTTTCTGAACAGAGGATAAACTGGGTTGTATTTGTAAGTTTAAATCATCTTAATGTTTATATTGTGAGGCGAGTCAGCTCTGTGGTCAGAAATACTACACACTAGTGGAAATGTACACATGTACATTTAAAATAACGGCATAGATCTTCAACATTTTAGTTTATGAGACCTTTTGCATCACAGTATGGTAAAAAAAACTGCTTTAAATCCAGCAGTGTACAATCACATGCTCGCCTTCTGCCCCCTGGTGGACACATTTTACACTACAATCATTTTCACATCTCGGTTGTAAAAAGTAAATATACAAAAAAAAAAAGGTAATTTTTCCTTTACATGTTGTTAAAGGGTATTAAAAGATTTTTAAAAATATATTTTTTCTGAATAATTTTTCTCAATAATCAGACAAACGTTACTTTCATGACGTGAAATACTAGGTATAGTTGCATGAGCAAATTGTTGAGTAAAAACAAGACGCATTTAATTGAATAAAAAGGTTTAAAAAGGAATATTTAAAAATGTAATTATAAGTGAACTCAGAAAAAAATAATAAAGATTTAATTAACCAATAAAAATAAAACTTGTCCTATCTGTATATAAAAATAGCCATTTATATCATCATTTGTAAAATACAACTAAAGTAACATGAAATAGAAAAAATAAGGTTTGTGTATAAAATAAATAGATTATGTGAAATGTGTGACTGAGCCTAATTTTATAGACCAATTTCTCCAGAAGGTTCCAGATGTTTATAATATTTTCTACAAGAATACTCGTTACATGTAAACACGTTGATGATGGGACGTATTTATAAATCAAACAAGAAGTAAACATGTCTGGTTTTTATTCTAGTTAATCGTGCTGATATGTTACTGATCCGGCCCAACACAAACCACTTTGTTCTGCATGTGGAACCTGGACTACATGACATTATGCTTCAGAACCGGACCACATCCTGAGTCCAGGGAGGATTCAGCTCCGACTGGCTCACCTTTAGTAGTAACAGGTAAGGGAACATCTGGAGGTTCTTCAAACTTCAGGCTCTGGACCAGAACTTCCGGAGAGATCCTGGTACCGGCAAAAATCCCGGATGGGAAGGGGCTGGGGGTCAGGATCTGGAAGTTCACAGAGGATAAAGTCGGTCTCAGCTTCTGTGTGTGTGTGTTTCCTTTTTCTTTTCACTCGGATCGGGTCTTATTTAACACACCTGCATCTTACCTGTGTGCTGGTGGGGGTCTTGCTGCTTTCCGTAGGCTGCGGGGCTTCTGTCAGCCCCCCAGCAGACAGCTGGACATCAGCGGGCTGAGATGGGTCGTTTTTCCGGACCAACTTCACCGCCTCCTGGTGAAGCTTCTGTCGGACATGTTTAATCTTTCCGACCATGTTCACGTTCGCGAGACAACTTCAGCTCCTTCGCTTCTGTTCTGTGTGGCAGCGCGTGTTTGTTACGCTACAACCGCCATGCTTCCGGAAATACGTCTTCTTCGTGGTTTTCAAACAAGGGACTGGTTCTTCACCGCCACCAACTAGTGTGGAGGACCGGTGTTGTACAGAGGACTGTTCCCCGTGGAGATACGTCCCCCCTCCAGCTTCACTTCTTGTTCACTTCTGTGCCACGTCATTTTCACGCTGGTAAAATGCGCGAGAACTTATATTGTCAACAAGTTTATGTCCCTATCAGAAATAAATACAAGCAGTTTTAATGGTTACAACGTTTTCTGT
Source organism: Pseudomugil gertrudae (assembly GCA_037177535.1). NCBI lineage: Eukaryota > Metazoa > Chordata > Actinopteri > Atheriniformes > Pseudomugilidae > Pseudomugil > Pseudomugil gertrudae. Next base: position 2,044,991 of record JBAMHV010000026.1, on the reverse strand, counting down.
TAGAATTAAGATTTTATATTAAAATGTATGCTCAATAGATGATGTCAAAGAAAAATAATATACAGGCTTTTTTTTATTAACCCATTTCTCAGCTTTTACAGAATAAAAACAAAAATTAAATATTGTTTTCATTAATTAAAACGATTACTTTTAATAAAAACCTCTTTCCAAAGTGTTTAACAAATATTTTTCTATCCTAATGCAACAAACTTCCACAATTAAGATACAAAAATATTTATTACAGCAGATATTTGCTTATTAAACAGTATTTGCTACCCGTTGAAAGCAGACAAGAACTCTAAGTTATAATATAGAAATAATAACAAAAACTGATTTGACTGGGTGAAAATCTTTTATTAGCTGGATGCTGCGAAGGAATATGAGGCTTCTCTACAAAAACAAACACTGCAGTTATAATGTACAGTAAATTTATGAATATGTCTGTATACAAAAATAGAAATATGAAAACACATTTACACTAACCACAGACGACACAGGACTGCTCAGAACTGATAGTTTCTGTCCGATTCTCAGACTCAAACTGAGTTAAATGCGTCCGACACCACCTCTTCGGGTCACATTAGGAGGCGTCCGGTTTCTCCTGACCTCCTTCCTCAGCAGGAGAATAAAACATTACAGTGCGATGGTATAAAATCCACTTCTCTGATAACCAAGACTTGACAGAGCCTCAGAAATGAAGACATTTCCTCATATGTTCGCTGCTGATCAAACCTGAGGAAGAAAATCATCCAACTGAAAATACCTTGAGGTTAAATTACCGTTTTATCTGAGAGCAGGATCCATGCATCTGCAAGCTTTCTGAAAAATGACACATGTAGAAGATACAGAGGATCAACGCAAGACTCTGTATGAAAGCAGGAGCATGAATAAGTCCAAACATGGACTTTTTTTACAACCGTCTGATGCTTTTAGAAGAGAAAAGTGTAAATATTTGAACAATTAATCATTTAAAAATGCAAACGTATAAATTAAACAATCATCAACTTGATTTTAAAATGCAAATGTGTTAATAAAGTTTTTTTTAAACAAAGATAAACCTTCTGGGTGTCCTTTAAACTCTCCCTCCAGGTTTTAAACTGGGTTTGGTGGACAAACAACACAACCCAGGCACAGCATATGCGATTAAACCTAGGTTTATCTGCAATCCTGCCTCAGTTCAGCTGCCTGCTGTAGAATTATAAATGTTAAACATAACTTCCTATAATCAATCTGAATGATGGAAACAGCAGATAAAAGCAGATCCTGCTCTCAGACAAATATAAAGAACCTTCAAAGAGACCAAGTCTGATTCCAGCTGCCTCTAAAGCTCCTTTTACTCCTTTTACCAGAAAAACAGTTGATCTAATGAGCTAAAGGTTCCCTTGTGACGTAGATTATCTGGTCTGAGAGCAGCCGAAGAGCTCATCGAACAGAAAATACTGACCCTGACTGAAACATATGGTGGCACGGTTCCTCTACAGCACGATATTTCAGAAGAGACACATCAGAAACCAGAATAAACGGGAATAATAATCGCCAGGATTCACTGAACAGAGGGAGAAATACACAGAGGATACTACTGCTCCATAGGACCACTAAACATTTGGCGAAGTGCTTATTCACATCAAATAAGAATAAATACTTATTTCTGAACTATAGCTATTTATCTGAAGGACTTTCCTGTCATGACTCATCACTTTTCTGGTGCATTTATTCCAGGTCTGTGATCCTGACATGAACAAACAGGGATGCGGGAGGAATGCTCGTTCCGTCTCTGGATAAAAGATGAATGTGACGATAACCTGAGAACATAAAAACCACAACAAAACATTCAGGATTCAGGAACGAGCTTGGTTCTGTGAGCCGTCTCAGACCTACCTTGCTGCATGCAGCTCAGAGGGAGCGTGTACTGCCCAACAAAGTCGTTCTTGGATGTCTTGTCGTAGTCCTCCACCACGAATCGTACCATGGCCAGCTCCGGGGTGTGGATGGTGAACTGCAGCGTGTCGTACCACACCGGGTTAAATCCTGCAGGGAGATGGAAGCTGATGTCTGATGCTTTGTGTGTTCAGAGCTTATGCTGACATTAAACAGCAGGGATCATATTTCTCCTGTTGGGTATGCAACCTGCACCGCAGCAGGTAGGAGGACATCCAGACGATCATAGCATGATAGAAAAACACTGATCAGAAAAGGTCCATTCCACAAGCCACGCTATGATTCTCCTACCGTTGTTGTCAATGTATCTGGTCTCCTGCTTGGCCTGGTCCATGGGAACTCCATGAATCTCCACTCTAACCAGAGGATCCACAATAGATCCCTCCTTGATGTTGACTTTGGGCAGCTGCTGACCACTGATCACCTTCATCAATGCAGCAAGCACACTTTCATTCAGTGATTGAGAACAGAATGACATTCCTGTGATCTGTGACTGAGTTTCTACCTGGATGGTGAGAACAATGGGCTGGTAATCGTCCCGCTTCTGAGGCATCTCTAGGTCAAACCGTTTTTCTGTCTGCCTCATGAAGCTGGGCTTCAGGACGTAGCCGCAGCCGCCGTTCTGAGTGAAGAGCCCGTCGTTCAAATCCATCCCCTCGCCAGCTGTCTGGAAGTTCAGCGCAACTGAGTGCAGGAAGCAAACAGAGGATTAAATTCCCAGTTCCTGTAAGAATCCCACACCTCTGCAGTCTTTCTCTAACCATTAGTGTGTTTCACACACATGGACAGAACCTCATGATGTTCAGGAAGAAACAAAGAGGCGTCTTGCATGACAGCAAAACCTGATTCTACTCTATAAGTAAGAGACAGGCTGTAGTCACCAATTTGGCACCCGGCATTCCACATTTCCTGAGGATTGAAGTTGGAAGAGTCCGTTCGGAAGCCGGTGGGATAAACTCTCGTCAGGTGTTGTGAGTTATGGTGCACAAACTCTGCTCCTAAAACAGAGGGGATGCACCCGTAGTAAACATAAAAGCAAAACATTTCAATGCGAAGCAGACATCAGCTGCAGACAAAAACAAAGTTCTCACAGAGAGATGATGAATTCACTGACCGGCGTCTCGCAGGTGCTTTCGGGCTTTGGACTCAGTGAAAGAGGCCACTTCATAAAACTTGTAGTGTAAGCGAGAGTGTTTGAAGCTCCTAAAGTGAACACTTTTACAGTAAACCACACAGTCTGACAGCTCTTTGGACAGACGCTGCTTTGATTTCTGTTGAAATAAAAAACAGAGAGAATTTAAACATATTTAGTGCTGAAAAGATGACAAATCACAGCTAAAGTAAAAAAAAATGTTCAAATGCTGCATTAAATGTCAAAAGTAAGTTGTAAACCTCATAAAGCCCATTTTATTCCTGTAAACATATCAGATGATGAAACATGTCATGCAGAATATCCAAATTCAACTTTATTTGTTTTTGAGCCACTTCACGACAATGTCATCTCAGGGTGCTTCACAGACATTAATATGCAGCAACACATCTGTAACAAGTTAAAACAGGAGCAACAAATGGCTGGAAAAGTAAAGTGGTACCAATCAGAAACAACTGGAGGAACTTTTGATGACTAATTAAGGTACTTTGCAACCGGTTGGTAACAACGACGCAATTTAGAGAGGCAAAGGCTGTGTCTCAATTACTAACACGACTTCGCGTACTATATTTAAGTTACATTGAAATTTAGGCAAATAGTCAGTGCACTGAAAGTACCCGGATGCTGCCCTACAATGAGCCAAATATCTAGTGTGAAACGATGGACACTTCGCGCTAACAGGCGCCATCTTGCTGACAGAGCAGAAAAGAAAATGCTGGACTTTCAAAATAATGGCGGCAAGCAGTACTGTGGCGGAGGCTATTTGTATAGATGTGAGTATAAAGTTATTTCGTTACGGTTCTAATGTATACCATGGCTTGCTACATATCTAATTTTGGGCATAAGATAACTCATGATCCGATCATTTGTATGAGACTGTGGTAAGCGATTCAGTAGCATAACATAGCATTGAGACGCCTCTCTGTGTGAATCTCTGTGTGCATCGGACAAGGTTGAAAGTCACATTGGAGGCTGGTGGCAGCTCTGCATTAAAGCCTGATTTGATTCTCTGCTGAAAATCTGCATGGACTTAGAAAGACTTCCAGAAACCACTGTCTATGAACACAATTCATTATGAATTTTACAATAAAGCAGTTAAAGCTTCATCATGCAAAGAAGCAGCGATATGTGCACAGAGGAAACACCGCCGCCCTTTATGAGGATGCATTATGACATGTGCAGGCTTCACATCTGTGAAGCTCCATCAATGCTGGAAAATACATGGAGGCTTCAGAGCAACATCTACTCTATCCAGACAACGTCTCTTTCAGGGAAGATGTTGCAGATTTCAGCAAGACGATGCTGAACCGCATCCTGCATCCATCACAGCAACATGGCTTCACAGGAGGAGAGTCCAGCTGCTGTGTCTGCAGTTCAGATGTTTCACCAGTACAAAGGAGCATCATGAAAGCAGAAATCCAGCAACACGACCCAGGACTGATGAGCAGAATCCTGCATCAGACCAGAACGGGACATGATGCTCAGCATCATCCTGGAACTACTTCATACATTTTTTCTGATCAGCATTGAAGGTTCCAGACATTTTCATTGGATCACTTTCACAATGCGGTCACGTGATGCTCATTGAGTTCAACCATCAGTTCACGGTTAATTCAGCCTACATCACATGATAGGGTGAACCCTCGAGATGAAAGCAATCCTCCTGAGCGTGGCACACACAGAAACCTTCAGACAATCCCCTCGTAAACTCTGTAAGGGATACTACTGAGCAATACCAAGCTACAGCTGTGCTGCCAAGCCAGCTTGGTGGTTTGGACAGCCCAGTGGCACTTCTGCATGCCCGCCTGCACATGAAAGCCAATACGCCTGCCTCAGCCAGCTGCCAGGGCTCCACCACACTGCCTCCACCCGTTTGCCAGACAGTCAGACACTTAAACCGTCAGGCAGAGCTGGCCTCACCTCTGATGACCGTGTTGACAGGAGTCCCGGGGTGGTGTTTCATGCTTCTCAGATGCTTATCAATAAACATGACTCTAAGTGCTCATGATTCCTTTACACACTTAATTTGCTGCAGCATACACACACACACACACTTTGCTCTGGACAGATCACTGAGCAGGCAGGACGTAACTCCAAACTTTCAGCTTCAGTCAGATCAGCTGTTACAAACTGGAAAACACCCTGACAATCAGCGACACCTGACCAGCACTCCTGCAGATGTGACAGTGTGACTCAGCTCCATGTGCAAGGCAACAGTTCAACATCTCCACGTTTCAGTGCAGAGAACCCACATGTATACCAGATAAGGATGATTCTGACAGAAAGATCAATGTGACACTGATACAACAATGAGCTATTTGCTACTAAAACAGTTTTACTGCCTGGATGGACTGGCGACCTGTCCAGGGTGTACCCCGCCTTTCGCCCGTTGACAGCTGGGATTGGCTCCAGCCCCCCCGCGACCCCGCTCTGGGATTAAGTGGTAGAAAATGGATGGATGGACTGTTTTACTGAATCTCTGAAGGACTGCAGCTGTTAAGCTGTGCTCAGAAAAATGGTCTAAAAACTCAATAAAACATCAAATATCAAGGAAAATTTGGCTGAGATATTTTTCAGTTGTAAATTAGAATCTGGCCCACTTCTGTACCTCTTTTTGTCATTGTTAAACAGAAAATAATTATCTACTTAACTTGTATCCTTAAAAATGTGTCTGATCAGTATGCCACACTCATACATCACACACACATATGTGTATGTATATATATATATATATATATATATATATATATATATAGTCAGCCGGGACATCTATATGGGAGTAGCTGACAATGATCTATCTTCATTTGGCTGTTTTTTAAAAAAATTATTTAATTAAATTTTCATGGAAAAATGTGACAGAAAATATTGTATTTCACTTTTTTTCTTTTTAGAAATTTTTAACTTTTCTCCAATTTCAAATTAAAACCACAAAACCATGAAACTATTTTGTAATTTGCTTAAAAAAGTATCAGTTGAATTGATTTTTTCATAAATGAAGGTAAATATTAAATTCATGATTTTTGGTGATTTTTGCTATTTGTTTAGTATCTTTTCTTTATAACATCTGCAATGCTTTTGAAGTTTTTATGTAAAGCCCTTTGAATCGTCCTAAACATGAAAGATGCTACAGGACACGTACACACATCAACATATCTATCACTAACAGGACTCGGACACATTAGAAACAGATATTCCTGTTTAGAAAGAAGATAAGAATCTCTCTTCTTTCACCTCTGTGTGCTTGTTCTCACATCCAGGCATATTATCAGGATGTTTTGCAGGATGTGAGAAAGAAAAAGCTCTACGTATGAATCCTGAATCCTTGCTTCTGTGGATGTGGTGCCTGTTCTAAGAGTGTGAAAGATGTGAGAATAATGTTTTATTCGTCCGGTCTTGTTTTTCTGGCTCCCTTTGAGACAGGATGTTCTTCATTCCCAGCACATAATCAATGTGATGCTTTTAATCAACAAGAGTGGCTCTTATTTTGATGATGTCCACTTCCTGATTTACCATCAATTATCATTAGCGGCTTAACGAGGACTGAGACAGGATCCTGAGTCCAGATCATCAGACTGAGCAGACTCACCATCACCCTGCGCCGCATGCTCTCACGATGGAGGTTATCTTCATCGATTTCTGTCACTTCATCTTCTTCACTGACCTCCCCAGTCAGAGAGTCCTCCACCATCCCCCCAAAGCTCTCCTCCAGACCACCCATTTTCTTGGCCTTCAGAAGAATCTTCCCCTTCAGGTCCTGACAGAGAGGTCACATGATGTCACCCTTTGTTTCTGGTCTAAGAAAGTCATGTGGCGAACACCGGCTCACCTCAGGAGACGGCAGCCCGATAGGAACCCGACCCTCCAAAGTGCTTTTCAGCAGCTTGTCGCCCAGGATGTGGTTGAGGTGTTGGGCCATGACTCTCTGCTGCTCCACGCTGCAATGGTTCTCAATGGACAGAATGACCGGATATTCAGATACCTGGAGGAGAGAGGAGAGGTGATTTAACCCTGGATATTGTTGTTATAAAAGGAAACCAACACAAGCTTTGCTCAAAGAGCGGCAAATGGACACGTTATGAAGCCTGAATATTCACATAAACCTGCAATACTACAGCTTCACTCACGTATATGATGCTTCATAAATGTAGAAGAAGATGCAGGGTGATCTGCTAATACAGAGCAATGCAGGGGAAAAGAACCGCAATGACAGCAAAGGCCACATCCGTTCCACTGGGATCATCTTTTCCACAGTCTGGAATATTGTTCTGTAATATCACCTGGTTTAGCTCAGGTCTTAGTTCAGGTAGATCAACTAACTCCATCCCAATTCCACCCAGTCATGTCTATGAAGAGATCCAGCCAAATCCATATCCAGACCAGTTCATTGGATAGCCAGGCTGTGAAAGCATCTCTGCTGCCTTAAGAGTCTGGTGGCATGCTGTACACAGCTGAATCTGATGCTTCATAAAGCATATGGTGATGTAAGACTTGGATGCAGCTGTGTGACCATAGTGACTCATTCCACGTAGCTCCATGTGCACTGCTCCTGAGCTAATCTGAAGGCCAGCCAAAGTTCAGAGCTCCGTTGTTCTCATTTGTTTCCACTTTGTTATGATTCTATTAACAGCTGACTGGAAATCTCACAGATGAACGTATTGCACAGGTGGTATGTTATCAAAGAACAATGAGTGAATTCACCGGGCTGCTGAATCTGCAGTCTGCATGCACACGTGTTTGATTTAATAAGGACATGCAGTGATTCGGAGAAGCCTGAATTCTACATGTGGGATCTTCAAAGTAGATGCTTCTCTGAAATGCTCATTTTAATAAGATTAGATTATATTTTACACATATATTTTTGAACTGTTGTGCATCTTTTCTTTGTCTATCTGTATTTCCTTGTGCTGGCGTCTTTGCATGGGGTTGTTTTCATTAAGCTTTCTGAGCCATTTAGGGATTATCAATAGAAATCTGGACATAATTGTTTTAACTTGTTTGCATCAGGCTTTTTGTATTGATGCTTATTCATCCACGTTGTCCCTTCAACACTACACACTCTGCTGGCGTGGTGGTTAGCATTGCAGCCTCACAGTGACAGAAGGTTGCTGGGTTGAGTCTCGGCTCGGAGTTTGTGAGTTTGCATGTTCTCCTTGGGTTTGTGTGGGTTCTCTCAAGGTACTACAGCTTCCTCTGACTATCCAAAGACATGCATGTTAGGTTGATTGGTCATTGCCCATAAGAGTTAGTGTGTGTGTGCATGGTTGTATGTCTATGTGTGTTGGCTCTGTGATGGACTGGCGACCTGTCCAGGGTGTACATCTCGCCTGATGTCAGCTGGGATTGGCTCCAGCCCCTCACGTGACCCCGTTCAGGGAATAAGCGGTAGATAATAGATGGATGGACAATCTATTGTTATATATTTGGTTTAGAAAGTCTCTGTTTTGTGAAATTGTTGAGGAAGACTTTATGATGTAAATACAAACACATAACAAGATGTCTAAATAGTAGAACCAGACAGAAGAGCAACAAATATGATGCTGTAGGAACCTCTTCCTGTTTACTTCACACTGTTCAACCACCCAGAGGAAGCTGACCAGCGACACTACCTTGAATGCGTAGTTTCCCACAGCAGCCACCACATCTTTGAAGAGGATCTTTGACGTGAAAGTGTGTCCATGATAGACGATGGGTTCTCCATTGGCACCATCCCAGCAGTCCACTTCCACACACCGGCAGCCACGACTCAGAGCCCTGAGCAGCAAGGACAAAATTATCTTTCACGCGCTGATGGTTTCATTCAGGGTCACAGGAAGGTAGAATACTCTGTACACTCAGTTCATCTAGCTGTTAATCCCAATATTAGACTTATGAAACAGAATTAATCACTTAAAATCTATTTGACATCAGCACCTTCAGCCGGTTTGGTCAGAGCACATGATTGGTGGAGGCTAAATATGATGCAAGGTCACAGGAAACCTCATTACTTACTGAAGCATTGCAGATACAAGCAGATATAAACATCAGGGGAACAAATGATATTGAACAGAAACTAAAAGTTAGCCTGTTGCATGAAACAGTTTCAGCACAGTTTTTGCTATTGGACAGAACAAGCCGAGACCATAATCCCTTCACCTCCATGCTTCACAGCTGTTTGTCCACAAAACATCTCTAATGTGTAAACCTAAGCTGTCAACCAGTTTCCTACCAACCTGAAACCTCTCTTCCAGCTACTGTTCCTTATTTACAATGCATGTATACGACAACAGCAGCTTCCTGTATCCATGTTTTAAAGGATGTTCAACTTAATATATAAACTAAAGCAGTTTCCTACCTGATGTATCCCTCCACACTGCTCTGTCCTCTCAGCTGGTCCTCCATCAGGTACGTGTTGTGGGAGGAGGAGATGAAGTAATGGCACAAGGGCCGGCTCATGTCCTGGAAGATTCTCCTCTTCTGTGGGTTGAATATGGAGCCTTCAGCTGATCCCAGGTACATCAAGAACCCATCAAATGTCATGGCATTCAGCAGCTTGGCTGGAAACGCAGCAGGATGGATTCAGAACCTTCTCACACAGAACCCGAGTCCAGCCTTTTCAGTACGCTATTCAGAACAGAGCCAGGAGCTGGTACCTGTTTCTGAGGGCTCGTAGCGCTCGATAAGCTGCTCGGCATGCTGTTGGATATCACCTCCCTCCAGCTGCTCCTCCTTCAGGAACTCCTCCAGGTCGCTCTGGGAGAACTTCTGCCCATCCGCTGAATACTGCTGGAAAACTCTCAGAACATCTTCCCGTTGGGTAAGCATCTTGTAGAAGAGCACAAACTCATCATCTTCCAGAGCACCAGTCCGAGATTTATCAGCCATCTGGGACAGAAGAAGAAGAAAAAGGTCACATTTTGCTCTGATTTGATTTTTAAATGACTTTTAAAACATGCTCTCACTGTGAAGAGGTGGTGAGCATGATGTTCATTCATGTCCACATTCATCATCCTCAGCAGGTCCTGAACTTCCTTGAAGTTCATCCTGCCATCGTTGTTCTTGTCTGCCTTCTTGAACCAGTCGCTGATCCATCTGGAGACGAGCTTAAAGAAAGTTTTGTTCATGAAGTGAAGTGGTATAAGCCCATCTTTTTAAATTTCTCTCTGTGTATAAACTCCTCCCTCACCCACCCTCCCATCTCCTCTGGACATGGCAGGTGGCTGTTCATCTCCAGCTCAGGTCAACTACCAGTCTTGGCAACTTGAGGGTCCTACGCAGTATCCTAGCTGTTCCTTGGACTATTCTCTTCTGGACCTGTGGACACGACCCCCAGTTCTATACGGTATTGCTGATGTTTTCATCATACAGGCCTTCTCCAGTTTTTCCTTGAGTTCTTGGTATTTCTCCAGTTTCCCATGTTCAGTTTTCTTGATATTTCCACCATTGGGGATGGTCTTATTGATCACTATGGCTTTCCTCTTCTGCTTAGCAATGATATTATGTCCTCTTGGTTGGCCACCACTATATTGTTAGTCTTTGGTGTTTCTCGGTGATACTTAGGGGATACGATTATACTTTCCTGCCAGTATCTTGCACCCTGCAATGCTGTTTGTTTTCAGGATTTCTTTCCAGAGACCTGTGGTAGATCTGGGCCTCGGTGGTCCTGGTACTCAGTATGTAGGGTATCTGTATGTGGAAAACCTGAGTTCACATCCCATAGGTGCAAAAGCCCAAAACAGTAACATAGTTCAGTTGATAGAACGCCCATGTCCTGTGTGGGAGACTTGAGTTTGAACCCAGTAAGTAGGGGGCATATATTAACATCTTCCAGTTGGGTGTCTCAGGCAAGAGCCTTGCTTCTGTTAATCAGAGAGACATACTGGTTTAGAAGTTCTGTCAAATATAGAGGAACCAGCATGCTTTGATGAGAAATGGGCTGCTGGAACATGAAGTAGATAGTGCTGTAACTCTTGTGACTATGCTACATGAAGAGAACGTGGTGTGACAGTAAAGACCTTTCATTAATAAAGACCACACACTTTAATGATGAATAATTACATTTTATGACCACTGCCAACTGCTATAAATCACTGAGGGAACACGAAGACAAACTGGAGTGAAGGATACTGATCCAGTTTCTCTCTTTCCCCCATGTTTTCCAGATTCTCTATCAGTTTCCTCAGACCCCTGATCCAGGACTGAGCCTCCTCAGCAGACTCTGCCACCAGGTCTAGGTTTCCCCTGCGACCGCGGAACACCACCGTGAAGCATCTATCAGGCGGGAACTCATCAGCGATACTCAGCAGAACCTCGCTCTGGTGGCCTTCTCGTACCGCTTCCACGTCACTCACAGAAACTGGCCACAGAAAGCAACGTGTATGAGTTTCATACAGGAAACACTTATGTTCTAACTGTTCTGACTAAGTTCGGTCTGTGTTTGGGCCTTGTTCTTACACGTGGAATGGGCTTTCCCAGCCTTTTTGGATTTGTACCAGATGGTCATGCAATCGTCCTGTAGCTTGAAGTATCGCTGCTTCTTCCAGGTTCTGGACTTGATCTTCCTCATCACTGTCCCCACTAGCATGGACTGGAGGTTATCATCCTCCTGAATACCTGAAAAGGAAAAAATCTACCCATTATTCCTCCTCTGATCCAGCTCAGTTTCATGTCTGAGTGAAGTTGATCATGTGCAGAAGATACAACTTACGGACACCACTTCCTGTAGACGCCATTGGCTGTCTTCTTACAGTGATTTCTGTAGGACAGAGCAGGAACTCTTACAGTAAACAGAAATAAAAGACCAGAAAATATACAAACTTTCTCTCTTTATTGATCAGATGACTACCTGACATTTGTTTTTGTTAGAAATATAAATATCAAGACCCTTCACTGGATTAAGCGGTACAGATAATGGATGGATGGATAAATAGGACATAAAAGGGGCTTGGTTGTGATTTCAGTCTAAGATATGTCAAAAACTGTTCACCATATTTACATTATGCTGTCGAGCTCTGGGGAAACACTTATATGAGTTCAGTGCAACCCCCAACAGAATAAAGCTGTGAGGGTCATCTGCAAAGTTGGATATTGGGAACATACTGTACATGAATTTATTATTCTGGAAGTTAAAAACACTAAAATACTACAGAGTGCAAACAGCAATAACAATATATAAAGCTAGAAATAATTTAATACCTAATCATGTACAAAAGATGTATTTTAACTGTGAAGGTGGATAATCTGAGGGGAAAATGACATTTTAAGGGTTTAAGTGTGAAAACAACAATGACAATCATATACATTACAGTGCTGTAAAACTGGAATAATAAAAAATAACTCAAACAATGTCCAAACATTATCCAGTTTAAGAAAAAAAATATATAAAAAAGTATAAAGCAAAACAGAAATTGATATTTTCTTTTAATTGAAATAAAATAAAAAGTAAAATCAAATTAAAAAATGTGCAACAAAATCTATTTCACATGATGAGCATTTTTGTGTTATAAATACTTTCTCTGGAGACGTTCAGATTAACTTCATCCTCACTGACTTTCATTAAACGGACAGATTTTAATCTCACTGTTAATTTTAAATGGTTAATTCTTTAGTTTCAGTATGTTTGAAAGACAGGTTTTGTTTCAACTGTTTGTTTTTCTGTTGGACGATGTAGGAAATTTAGGTATGTTTTACAGTTACTGCATAAAAAAGGAGCCTTAAGAGGGATTTCTTTACAAATGTGTTAAATTTATTCTAATAATCAAAATGCTGATTAGGAAAATATCTCACAATGCACATACTCAAGAAAAAACATCTTATTGTCTATTTTGGTCCCACAGCAAAGCAAACAGATAATACACATTGTAACATTGAATCACGTCCCCTTTATTCATTCATTCATGTTTTATATCCATCCATCCATTATCTGTACCGCTTATTTCAAATCAGGATAGCAGGAAGCTTATAACAGCAATAACAGGTGTGTGGCAGTTCTACACCCTGGACAGGTCACCAGTCACACCTCATTATGAAAATATATTCAGTCTGTTTTATTTTCTCTGATCCTGGTTCTGCTGGTTCCATTTAATCCAGTTAATAACTTGATGACCATGTTGGGTTCCTCAGTTCCAGCCCTACTCTATGGGCCAGATTTACTAAAGGTTTGCGTGTAGTAAAACGCGTGCAAACTCGTTGCTCACGCTAAAAAAAAGTACAAACTGATCTACTAACAGTGAGCAAAAGGGTTTGCGTCTTT
>JBAMHV010000026.1:2003192-2018172 GCA_037177535.1 Pseudomugil gertrudae | reverse complement strand
ATCTTAAATAATTCTGGCCCAACAGTGAAATAAACAGATTAGCTATTTGCAACAAGATTTCTGATTAAAAGATCAAATATCTGCCCTCTTGATCTCACTCACAATCGCACCACAATGACATGACAGCTGTACCTGTTGTTTGTGATCAGCAGCACCGTCCCAGACAGAGTTTGTCCCAGCTTTGCAAACAGTGGCGTCTGAAGCAAACACCTGACCTGAGACCAGCGGGTCAGAGGCTCACTGGGAGCTGTGGAGAGCCATACTGTGGACCTGCGAAGACAAAGGAGAAATAATGGAATTTATCAGTGTAGCTGTCAGACTCAAGGATGAAGGAAATTTGTTCAATGTGTTCTTGAGAATGTTGCACTCATAACCCTTGCAAGGGACCTAAATCAATAATAAATGTCCACTCTGGAGAGAATAGACTCAAGTACATGGCAATAAGATTCATTAGTAACCTGGGATGGCAGATAGCATACAGTATAACAAGCTTGTTAGCCGTCTTTTGACACAGACTGCAGGTACAAGCTGGCCCCTGACCAATGAGGGGTAGCATTTCAATGGGTTGTGTCCTAGATGTGGTTCACCACTTCCAGCTACTGCATTTTTCCCTGTTCTCTCCAGACCTCAGGGACTGAACATGAGCCAGTATGCTCTCTGTGTCTGGACACCTGGACCAACATATGGAGAACATCAACAGAAGGATTTTGAGATCCCGAAACAAACTCGTGTAAAAATATGTGGTGTCAAAGACCAGAACCTGGGAAACCCAGGTAAAAACAAAGTAGACAAAGGGTCTGGGATGGGACATCTCCGCGGAGCAGAACTTTCTTTTCATGGGGCTCCGACAGGTATTGTTTGATTGGTTGAACATTTGAGGTGGGCATGGTTAACACTGTAAATTTGAAGCAGAAAGTTGTTGATTCTGCATTTCTGTTCATGCAAAGTTTAACAAATAGGTTTAAATAGCAGTTTACTGAGGTGGTAAGACAGTATGTAAATGTATACAACACGTTAAAGATACATACACATCACTCAACTCCGCCCTGTAACTGATGAAGTATCTCACAGAGTATCAATGGACCGGATTAGGACAAGCCTTGTAGCCTCAAGAACAATAAATATATAACAACGTAGCTCCAACTACGGAAGGTGTCTTCTTGGAATTAATTATTATTTTAATGAGTGTAGTAGAAACATGAATAATGCAACAATATGAAATTATAGAAAGGTATAGTCCGTTTTCACCAACACAGAAACAGGACAGAATCATAGGGCATTCTCCCACAAAACAGGTGACATCTAACAGTTTGTGTATTTTATTTCTGCCATGTGCCTTTAGAAAACAACATTTCTACCGTATATTCAAACACGGAGCTGTTCCTCCGTTGTTCTAAGTGACCCATCAGTGTGTGAAGCTTCACAGATCTTCACAGATTGATAAAACTGGTACCTCAACAGAAAGTTTTGATTCACATATCCTTCTCAGTATTTGCACGTGGAAACGCCTATTTGAGCCTTGACTTATGACTTACTTGGATCCCAGATAGGCCACATCAAACCAGAAGGCGAGTCCATGAACCAGACCAGACTGGAGCAGAGTGAACACAAAGGGGATCTCCACTCTGAAAATACAGCACATTTCTGTTTCCTTTGTTTTTACCATTAGCTTTAGAAAATAATGTATCAGCATCGGTAATAAACAGCTTGTGATGACTTTTTTTCTCTTTCTAGTCTGTCACTGGTGGGTCACATTAGTTTAATTGTGACTAAACATGAGTTGCATGATAAAACATCTCAGCATGGTCCGTTTCTTTGCTGATGACATAACATTTTATTGCTCTAATAAAAGATGTGAACAACTCTTAAAGAAATGATTTCACAAAAGTAAAGTTCATATATATATATTTATTTTTTTGTTCATTTGGCTTTCTTATATATATTTTGGATGGAATTTGAATCGACCTGTGTATATCTTCTTCTTTAGCATCCATGAAGTTGATGCAGTGTTTAATGGACCTGGCCATCAAAATATGCACATCGAACGTGTCCTGGAGGTGACATGTGATTTCAGTGCAGTTTAACACAGTGATGATGAAGCCAGCTTACAGTTTAACAGGTGAAAGAGGTTTTTCTGCATCATACCACTATAGGCTGTCTGAAAAACTCATCCACTGCAGCACCGTGAAGGCCACTCAGGTTCACGCTGTAGAAGCTTCTTTGTTGCCTAAACAGATTAAAATCATTTATTCTATCAGCAACATTTACTATGTGATCAGAGTACAGTATATTTATCTGTAGCAGGCTGTCATATTTAATTACAGAAGAAAGTTAGTTTTGCTGAGACAATGTTAAAGTCATTTAAAACCTTGTTGGTTGAAAATGAGGCATTTAATTAAAAATATAAAAATTATAAAGAAAAGGCTGGAAAAGCACAAATGAAAAATAACTGGAAGAGAATGAACTAGTAAAGTTAATAGGCAATAGGTCTCTCAGGTAGGATAGTGGTTCATCTGAGTCAAACTGCATCAAAATAAGAATTTCAGAAAAAAAGGATCCCTATGTGCATTTGACCCGGCTGAAGGTCTGAACTGGATGCTCATAGAGGAAGATGCTGTATCCAGCAAATCCCACAGTTCACCCTGAACTTCCCAAATGCGGGTTATTGTTCCTGCAAAGATAAAGCCACATGTGAACAGGAGACAGAAGCACCGCCATCTCTTCTGGCTCTTCAAAGCTTATTTATAATAATCCGAGGAAACGTAACAAACCGTTCTGTGGACAGATGGATGAAAATGTGTCATTTTTTCCTGTCCTGCAGACTAAAGAGGCCAGTTTGTTATCAGTGGACAGAAAAGCTGCATCTCTGATGGTATGGGGTTGCATTAGTTTGGGATTACTTTGGGATCTTCAAAGTTTTTAAAATTTCACTATAAAGAACATTTACTGTCTCTCTGAAATGCACTCAGCTACATATGTGAGCTAAGTATGCTCCTCCACTCCCTCTTCCAGCCTTTTGCTGCTACTGGTCCAACTTAATACAAATGTGTTGCTGCCATCAGATTCAAAATGATCTCATATTCTCCATAAAATGATAAAATGTCTCAGTTTTAACATCTTATATGCAGTTTGTGTTTAAATATTTAAAGGAAAACTCAGTTTCTGTGAAAATGTGCTGCTTTCTGAATACTTGAGGTAATGAGGTAAAATGGTGAAACATGTAGTAATACTGTAAAACTGAAAGTATAACGTTAGGAAGCATTAATGACGCCTCTAATACCATAAGTCTGTCCCACACGGCTGAAGTAGCTGTGATGGAAAACACCGGTTTATAGTTTACTATCATTCCTCAGGGCTAACTGAGCCTGACCTGAAGCAGTGAAGGGCGCAGAGCATGTCAACACACACACACATGCTGGTAGTTTCACATGCACAGGAACACAGAAGATGCATTGTTTCCAGGAACATATGCAGAATTTATCAGAAATAATTATGTTAATCTCTTTGAAACGCATCAACTGTATGTTTCTAATACTGAAATATACTTTTTCTGCAGATGACACTTGAATGCATTTCTTGCTGTAGCTGCACTTTAAGTATGATGGGAGGATTATTATTATATTACAAGAACGTGTTGCCTCTAAGCTTTCCTCAGATTCTGATGCGTCTGAAACTGCTGGAAGCTGATGTGATCGTTGTCTGAAGACTCATAAAAACATGCTGGTAAATGTACTGACAGAAAGGGGTTGATTTCCATGGCAACAGGTCTAAAGGACCAAACAAGCCATCACACAGGCTGGACGTCTACAACATTAACTACACAACGTTTGTGTAAAAAGGATTCATAAACAGACAAGTCCACTACGGCAGGATAAAACCACCAACACTCACATATGTTCACTTTAACTCCTTTTACGTAAAATGGTGAATATAAACCAATCATTTACTCCTTTAAAAGTTTTGCCCAAAACACTGAAAGCTATTTAAAACGTGGCCCGATAGTTGCAGCGAACAATCAGCCCTCGTAATTGGTTTGAACCAAGACAACGTTGAACCTGAACCTTTTCCATCCAGCGGGAAACACGGCTGACTGGTGTCAAACACTGAGACCACACACTCATGTGAGCCAGTGCGTCCTCATGCATAGATTTATGTGTGTGTGTGCTTGTGTGTGTTTGTGACCAGAAAGTGGCTTGAGCGAAGTGTTCAAAGTAGAGCTGTTCGTCACTGAAGGGAGCGAGGTGAAGTTCTGCTCTGGAGGGAAACATCAGACCTGGAGGGCGTAAAGGAGACATGTTACATATTAGTCAGAGGGGTTGTAGCATCCACACATGGTCAGCTACAGGTAACCCACTTTGTAAAAACAGGTTTCAGACGGGAGTTTAAGTTCAACCCTTTAGTCTCGGGTCATGTTAACAGGACACGAATGAACATTTAGTTCTTGTGTTGAATTAAAAAGAGCTGTAAACTGAAAAGGAAATAATAAATAAATAATAAATAAGAGAAATAATCCCAATTCCTAAAATATTGGGCTGCCATTAATAACGTAAATAGAACATCAACAACATATCAAATGTTTGAACTAAGACATTTTATACTGTCAGTGTTATGATCTTACATTCAGTCAGTCGTTCTGGTTACATGTCTGTCATTTACACAAGACATGCATGTTAGGGTAATAGCTATGGTTAAAAAATCTTTGGATTTTAAATCAGTTTGAGAGGCTGGCCATTTTGTTTTTTCTCTTTTTATTGTTTATAAATCTTTCTTTAAAATGATTTCTTTTAAGTACTTTAAATTGTTCTGTGTTTTACTTATTTTATGTGGTTATAAGTGTGTGTAGCAATCTGCATTGTTTAAAGTGCTTTATAAAGTTGAGTTGAGTTATCTCTGATTTCATGTTCATGCTTTTGTATGGATGAGCACCTTTAGCGTTCAAGTCAATATTACGCCTTACGTAAGCAACACGTTACCTCGTGTTAATGAGTGCTGAGAACCCGACCATGATACAAAAGCAGACACGTCGCCAGCTCTAAGAGAACAATGAGAGGGCGATGATATCACATCATCTAGATTTTGATGGCAGCAACACAACAGCTGGAACAACTGGGGGAGTATTTGATTACTAGGTTAACTGGTAACATGTCAGGAACATAACTGGGTGTAAAAGAAGTATTTGAGAGAGTTGGAGTCTCTCAGATATAAAGATGGACAGAGCCTCACCAATCTGAGACGATATGGATCTGAACATTGTGGAACAGTTTCGGGAATTTGTTCCTCAATGGGAAATCGGATTAGAGGATTCTGACAATTGCTGTGTATAAAGTCTCTGTAGGTCATAACTGGGAACTTTTTATTGCAGTTAATAATAAAATACAGAAAGGACAGATCCTACCATTGGGTTTGAGCCACTTCCTGGCATACAGGAAGCTCTTCATGGGCCTTTCATTGAGCAGCAGGTGACCCATTGGCTCAGATACGATGACGTCCACCATGTCAGGAAGGCTGAGCTGCTCGACCTGCCCCTCCAAGACCAGGATCTGATCAGAGAGATTGTTAGCCTGTACCAGGATCTGCATAAAAAGAGATAAATACAAATTAACACTGAACTGAATAAAATAGTTCTACTAGCAAAATAAACTGAGAAAAAAGTGACTTAATAAATAATTACAGGATAATTTATCCATATTTTCATGTTGTTGTTACTTTAAAATCAACTTTCAGTCTTGCTAGCCTCCTGTCTAGAATAAAGTGGATCCTGTAGCACTAGCTTAGTCAGTGCTAGTTGGATACTGTAGTAGCATTTGAACATCTCTAATGTTTATTTTTTAGCTCCAATGTGAAAATACTGATTAACTGAGTTGATGGAAACTAAGCTAGTGCTACAAAATAACTACATTAGCACTGGGACATGGCTTTATGCTAACATGAGGTCAACAGCCATAACTCTGGTTGTTGCAGTGGAACAAAATGTCTTTTAGAAATGTGAAGTCAAATTTCAAGATTTTTGTCACAGAAGTTAGTAAACCCTTTTAAATTATTTTCAGACCGGCAGTGGGATACTACTGATATGTGCTGGTCTGGAGACATTTCACATCTCCTTCAGTCACGTGTGTCCGTGTGTCTAATCAGATTTCAGATCTGATCAAATCTCTCCTGAAGAAATGTCTCCCACAATGAATCATAGTGCACCTCACTTCAACAAGATACCAGTGCCACCCTGGCCACCCCTCTAGTTTCGCCCCTGAATACATCACAAACAGACATTGATAGAAACTTGCAGCTTATATCAGGATGCGAAGAAGCTCTTTATTAGGAACTTCTGGGTTTGCTTTACACCTCTGTCTGCAGTCTGTGTACCCTAAAGTCTTAATTAGGGAATTATTTACTCTGGAAAGTTAAATTAGTAACTCTTACAAGCTAGCAATTCTTCCTTTAGCATGGCAAAAACATGCTGAAAAGTATTCTAATTACATAAAGAAAATGCAGTTTGTGTAACTGCAGCAGCAGCACTGTCTGACAAAGCAAATACTTCTGGTTTATTTTTTTTACATGTCTGTCTGACTGTGAGATTTCTATCAAAATGTGAAAAATTATGAGAGTGTGTTTCCAGAGGCAGTGTCTGCTGTGTGGATAATCCACAGGACACACCGGATACTGTTTTTATGGATTTTGGATTCTGAACGTTCCCAGTAAAAGCTGTTTGTTCTGTCACTAATCCAGAAGTGTCTCCAATCTTGGAAAAACAGAATCAGACCTCTAGCTGAGTCTCGGGACAAACCATAATGTACACTTTTTGTCTTTATGGAGTCAAAGTCAGTGAGTCAACACTCGATGAAGCTTGTCAGACCTTTCAAACCAACTTTAAGGCAGAAAAGAACTGAAACGTGAAACTTATATGATAAAAATATATTTTCATTCTTTGATAAGTGAGTCTGAACTTTGCTAGCATCCTGTAGCACCTATCCTCCTTCAGTCTGGGCCAGATGTTGCTGCAACTCATTAACTCTCCAGAATGCCACGCTCTGCATATGATGTATGCTCTCTCTCTCTCTCTCTCTGTGTGTGTGTAGTTGTGGTTTTACTTTAAGACCTTAGTCTGGCTAAATTGCCCACATTGTTCTCCAAACACACCGACCTGTGTATACTTGGCCATGGGATCCGACTCCACTGCATACACTCTGGAAGCTCCAGCCTGGACTGCAAAGAAAGAAAGGATACCTGAACCACAGCACACATCCAGAACCACCTGCAGAGACAAGAGGGCAAAATTAAAAGTGTTAGTTATGTTTTACCACGCACAGACTGCATCTCGTTTGAGGAGAGGAAAGGTTAAAGTGTTACTCTGGCAGCTTGTTAACATTAATGAGTTGTGCATCCCTGTTAGAAACATGGCGGCTGCATGGCAAGGAGGAGAGTTTTCATAAAACAACCCAAAGAAATAATGTCTATCCAGATTTAGCTTTTCTTCAGAGACTCCCTGTTAATTTCACAACACATTATAATTCTTCTCTCCACATATGTTTACCTGAGTGACCAAATTCCATTTGGTCTTAAAGGTCTAAGTCCAGTCACATGTCCAGGGTGCCCCCCCCCCCCCCCCCTCTCTCTCTCTCGCCCAATGATTGCTAGGATAGGCTTTATGGATGGATGGATGGATGAGTGGATGGATGGATGGATGGAGGGATGGATGGTTGGATGGATGGATGGAGGGATGGATGGAGGGATGTATAGATAGATGGATGGATGGAGGGATGGATGGAGGGATGTATAGATAGATGGATGGATGGATGGAGGGATGGATGGAGGGATGTATAGATAGATGGATGGATGAGTGGATGGAAATGGATGGATGAATGGGGGGATGGATGGATAGATGGATGGATAGATGGATGGATGGATGGATGAATGGATGGATAGATAGATGGATGGATGGATGGATGGATGGATAGATGGATGGATGGATGGATGGATGAATGGATGAATGGGGGATGGATGGATGGATGGATGAATGGATGGATGAATGTGGGGATGGATGGATGGATGGATAGATAGATGGATGGATGAATTGATGGATAGATGGATGGATGGATGAATGGATGGATAGATGGATGGATGGATGAATGGATGGATGGATGAGTGGATGGATGAATGGATGGATAGATAGATGGATGGATGGATGGATGGATGGATGAGTGGATGGATGGATGAATGTGGGGATGGATGGATGGATAGATAGATGGATGAATTGATGGATAGATGGATGGATGGATGAATGGATGGATAGATGGATGGATGGATGAATGGATGGATAGATGGATGAATGGATGAATAGATGGATGGATGAATAGATGGATGGATAGATAGATAGATGGATGGATGGATGGATGGATGGATGGGTGGATTGAATGAAGAAAAAAAGCCACTTTTTTGGCTTTTCTCCTAAAGCTTGTTGTATATGTACAAAATCTGACCTCTACACCTGTAGATGTTATTTAATTCCTAATATTAAAACAGTGGTAGAGAACCCCGGTCCTGGAGAAATGTATTTCCTGCAGATTTTCCATGCATCCCTGGCCCAGCACACCTGATTCAAATCAAATGGATCCAGCAGCTTATCAAGCTTTGACTCGTTCATTTGAAACATGTGTGCTGGGCCAGGGATACATGGAAAATCTGCAGGAAATACATCTCTCCAGGACCAGGGTTCCCTACTCCTGTGTTAAAAAAACCAAATAATTAAACCAAAAAAATTACAAAATATATTGCAATACACCTCTGTATACACTCCTCCCTTCTCATTTTCAACTGGCAAATATAGAGTGATGGGAAGTTGAGCTGCTGCTTAAAAATTATAATTAAAATTATTTAATTTTAATTATAATTCACCTGTGCAACCTTTTCAGCAAGACTGTGATCTATAAAGGCAAATTGCGTGAATCTGTAGTAAGTTTTTAAAATCAGACTTTTACTTGTGCAGCAACTTTTGTACAATGTTAGATGAAATTCTACACAAAGTTTTTATAAATAAGGCTCCTGATGATTAAATAAAGATGTTCAGCATTCCTAACACACTGTCTGAATGAGGAGAAACAACCACCTTGTCTTTGAAGTCGGCCTCGTTGGCTAAGATGGCTCTGTGGTAGGTGGCGATCCTCTGGTAGTCCTGGAGCAGACTCTGCTGCTGGCTCAGACAGCTGTGAAACTGCACACACACACACACACACATGAACCACTCCTGAAAATGTAAACCTGAACCAGAAATGAGCAGAAGGCTTTTACCTGGTACCCTTCGGACCTGTATGTGGTTGTTTTGGGACGTTGTCCTAAAATGTTCTGCTCTCTTTCCCGTGTTTTTCCACTTTTCTCATGTTTCTCTGTGGAACTTCTCTCCCCACCATTTCTCCTCAACATTTGCTGGAATCTCCTCAGATCTGATCCGTCACACAAAGGTTTTTCAGTAACACCCAGATGCAATGCTGAATTCGTGTAGATATCTATATGTATACAAACCATGTGGTGTCTTGAACTGCAGCAGGAGACTCAGTTTTCCAGCAGAAACCAGGAAGGACTGTCCTCCTACCTGACAGCAGTCTGTCTCCTCACACACAGTCACCTGGAAAACTGAAGCTCTGCTGCCTGGAAACAGATTTTATTTGATGATTGATCACTGATTGATTCTTTTCATGTTTATAGGAAGATGTTTAGGAACTTGTTAGCATAGCTTGTGACTAATTCTTCATTTTTAGTCCTTTACTTTAAATTTACCCTTTACTTGGTCAATAAAGTTTATTCATTTGTGTTTTCCCTTTATTAGGTTGACGTAACATAGTTAAAAGTTTAGATGTTTATGCATATTTTCATACATGCTGGTTTAATTTGTTGCAACTGTATTTAGATGGATTTTCTAAGTTAGACACTGTTATAGAGTGGGGTCAAGGGTCAAGTGTCAGGGTTGGGGTGATTTTTTGTGTTTGTGTGTGTCAGAGAGAGTATGTGTGTGTGTGTCTTCTATGATTTGCTGAATTTGGATGTGTGATTCCTTGTGTTGGCAAAATACAACTGTTATTATTTAGAGAAATGTGTTGCTGTTATGCAAGAAAAGTTATTTTATAAAATAAAGTTTAACTTGGTTTCTTTTCATTATCAGTGTCTTTTTGAAGATGCTCTGTGGCACAGGACTGTTCTACAGCTGGACTGGACCTAATAAGGGCTTAGACTTTATTCTGGACCACCATTTTTCAGAAAAAATATACAAATAAAAATGTGGACTAGTCCACAGAGTTCTGAAAGGTTGTTTGAGGCAGAGATGATACTGGAGATGTCACGACCACAGACACCAGTCACCCAGACACTACATTGGTCCTGGAATCTGAAAAACCATATATTGGTCTTTTAGTACCCACCATCCTGCACAATAAGCTGCAGAGCCTCTGGATCCGTCCTGAGAAGCAGAGTGAACTCCTGTCCATACGCATTGATCTGCTGCTTGCTCCTGATCTCCATCTGAACCCTGTCCTCCTTTCAACACAACCAGAACACAAAGATCCACCAGGTCACATCCGAGCAGCTAAGTTCAGATTTGATTGGACAGGATGTGGACAGACGGTTAGAGTGGCAGAAGGAGAATACAGGATGATGGGAATGAAACAAAATTAGTTAGTTTTTGTTAATCAAACTTGTATTAATGATGTTATTGTGTTATTTCCACCAATTGACCATGACATCACAACCATGTTATACTGAACGGGTCTTCATGCTGCTGTGTAGAAGCAGAACATGGGATGTTACAGATCATTTGGGTCCTCTGTGGGCTGCAGCTGTTTCCTACAGTTCCAAATAAGATATAATCTAGTGGTTTTCTTCTGTGGTCTCTTCATACCCATCCCTGATTATTACTATCACTTGACCATTACAGATTGATACACCCCATCATGTTTTCTCCTCTTTTTTTTGTATTTGAACTCTATTGTGGACCCATCATCATTTCCCATTGGAACATTACTCAGTGTGCACTCCCACAGTCTTGACTCTGATTTGGGATTTACTCTTATCCATCAGATTCACCTGGACCTAATCACAACCCATCAGATCTCCTTGTATTGACGTGAGGGTTCTTTACAGACCATAAACCCCTCAGGCTCTTTTGTTCATCCTGAAAGCTGGTCTGACTTATCAGTCTGACTTCTTTGGATTGTCGGCTTCTTGGTAGACCTCCATCCCCTGTGCTCAAGTCCACATCCTAACCAGCTCGGTGAGAGTTCAGAAGCTCTATCAACATGGTTTAAATACAATCTCCTGCTGCTGTACGAGCTCACTGAGCAGCAACACATAAGCTGCATGGAGTTAGTCTTTAACAGGACGACACTGTTAAAAGGTAATAACGTGTTTTTAATCTGCAACACAACAAGCTGAAAACAACGGAAGCATTCGTCATCATTTGATGGTGAACGTTTACTGTTTTCAGGTGTTAACAGCTGGATTCAAACATGAATACAAAAGCTGCTGTCTCCAGTTTTACCTTCCTATGCATCTCCATGTGCGCCTCCTCAGCACTCACCTCCTCATGCAGTGTGAAGACCCTCACGGAGAAAGCCAGGGACTCAAACGTGCTCTCCTCCATTCTTCCATGTGAGAGGAAGCTGCTGTTAGAAGGAAACGTAAAGGAGAGGAGGAGTGGGCGTGGACACGGGGAGGAGAGAGGGAGGAGAGAGGAATATGGAACGTCCATAGACATTTTCAGAGGGAATTTCTGAACCAGGTTTCTGTACTGATAGAAATATGGTTGATGGCTTAATTTCAACATGTTTAGGACACCTACAGCTCCAGCTTCCCTCAAGTCAAATGACTAATGTGGAATAGACACTAGTGAATATGGGGGGCAGGAGGTTGTCCTCTATTCTCCTCCTAAACAGCTGCATCTGAAGTTTGTTCTTTCATATACATAAAATGATTCATGTGTATCAGTCGGGTTGTGACGGTTTGGACTCTGCAGCGATTGTCCCTCAGAAGATGTGACTGAATCACAACAATGGAAAAAAAATCAGGCCTGAAACAGCAGCAGAGTTGGGTTTTGTCAGCTGTTTTTGCAGGGTCTCCCAGCACTGAGGACATATCCATGATTTCATTATGAAGCTTCAGTGCATCTCTGAACTGAGCAATGTCTCCCCCTGCTGGCCAGTCAGCATCACTGCGGCCTCAGAAAGCCCCCTTTAACCCCCTATCAGTCAGCAGAACCTGTCTAGTTATTTATAAGGAAAGGATTTCTAGAAATGGTTAATTTCTAGAATTACGTTTTCACTTAAAAGTTCTGTTTTTCTATATTTCTATTTCTACCAATTGTCTATATTTAAAAAGCATGTTTTAAATTTATGAGATTACAAAAAGCTTTTTCTGTAAAATCAGATAATTATGAGCAAAGACATTCACCAATGAGTACATTTTATCTTTAGTTTTACATGATATCATGTAAGGTTATTTTTAATGGTTAATGAAAGAAGTTAACATGTATAATAACTGTATATAAATGTATACATGTCAATAATAAATGACCTGCAAATGAATGGTAAAAAGGTGGAAAAATAATAAAGAATGAGTCATTTTACTTTATTTAGTAAAACATAAATTCATGTTGAAAAGCAGTTTTTTGAATATTCATGTTTATTTAGTCCAATTTTTGTTTTTTTATGACAAAATGAGACTCATTAAAATTTTGTGAAATTTTAAAATTGAACATTTTTTGTGAAATTACTTTATAATTTCAGGTTTTTCATATAATATTAAATGTTTTCCTCTATTTTCTGATCATTTGATTATTTCCTCCTATATGAAAACTACAGAAAAACTTAAATCATTTTATTCTGTCTTGTGTTGAGTTGTGGGAGTTGGAAATAATTTCCTCATTTTTTAGACTAGATATTTTTCTTTTGATCCATGTCATTGCAATCTGTTTTGTAATCGCCAATAATAAAAAAACAATAATAAAAGTTGACATCTTTGGTTTATTGTAGAGTAAAGACACACCCAGTGGATGCAATAAGGCATGCAGACAGTATTCTGTTACACAGCAGGAACCTGTTGGCATCAATGTTTTTGTCATAGTAAACATGTAACACAAGAAAAACGTTGCTCATTTTACTGGGTAACAGACTCGGCATTTGACAGAGAAGAACAATTAGCTGATCTGAGTGAAACAGGAGCAACAGGAGCTGGAAGAGCTCTGGAGCAAATGAGGTATGTGGCATCAAATGTTCCTGAAATCCATCAGTGGCCCAATAAAAAAGCAGAGGAGGCGCTGTTTAGATGTTACTGAGCTGTTTCAGGGGACAGAGTGACAGCAACACCAACAGAAGTTTAACATTTCTCTTTAGTTTGACGAACATCTGGAAACACCTGCGCCTGCCTCCTCACACACTGCTGCCGTTTCCATCAAACACACACATGAAAACATCTCGTGTTTGGTAAAAGGTAAATAAAAGCACCATGATTCTGTGACAGGTCCTTATCCAAGCTGCTCGAAGAAAAGCATGCACATTTATTGTTTCTTTTGATAGTTTGTAAAGAGCAAATATGCAAATGCATATTTTATGAGATAATGCTGCATTTGCATATAATAACATTTCACTTATAAATTGGTCAAAAGGATTTCTGAACATCACAGCCTAAATAATCATCTATAAGCTGATAAACTATAAAATGCCTGAATGCTGGTTTGTTTCTGGAAGGTTCTGTAATCGTGTTTCAAGCCTCTAAAGAGAAAAATGCCTTTAGACGCGTTTCTAAACTGAAATATCCAATAAAAAAACTGATAAAAGAAACTCTTCTATTTAAAAATACCTCCTAAAATTGCTTTGATGTTTTTACATTCTCACTGGATGGTTATTTAAAACATATCTATGTAAAAATAAACAGCAAAAGTATAATTACGCGTTATAGGACGTGATGACACCAGTTTATTTCTGGGAAGGAAGGCACTGTAATGGAAATCTTTCTTATAAAAAAGTAAAAAGAAAAATATAAGATGAATCTTTGATGACCAACAACAGCAAAATGCAGAGTTTTATAATGAATCAGAAAGAGAAATGAGGCAGAAAGGCTTTGAAAAGGCATCCAGTATCCTCTGCAGCAAGCAAAAACCCTGAAACAACATTATATACCGGTAGCTACTCGGTATAAACACTGCTCAGGGGAAACACCTACAAATCACATTTGCATGTTAATACACAACATGTATGATCATCCTGCTGCATCTACATGTTACAGCCACCTTGTATGTCGAACTGGACAGGAAAGAGACTCTATAAAAGGTTTTTCCTGCAGTTTTACATGTGATTATTTAGCCAGCACACATACATAAACATCACAATCATCAGTCACATGTCAGTCACATCTAGACTGTGAACACGCACAACTCGCTGTCAGAGCATGACACAAACACATCACAAATAAATAAAAAATTCCAGACTGATTTCTTCATCTACAAGGTGTTTTTGTTTGAAGACCATTCAGGTCCGAAGCAAAAATCTGTCCATGAAGTTCGGTTGACTTATTTTAGTTGCTGGTGTATAGGTCCGCTGGGGGGCTTTGTGAGAAGCCATTGGTTATAATTGCCGCAGAGCTCCCAGAACACAAATAATGACCGATGTGAGAAGCAACACTCCACCTATCAGTCCAATCCGTATCCAGGGGAAGGTCTGCAACTGGTCACCTGTGGAAATCAGGGGAAACACTAAATGTTGAGTTTTACTATCATTGTTCTGCTCTGTAGCAAATAGCTCACCTTCATGAGGAGCCGATGTCCTCTCCTCCTCATAGGTCTCCACAGGCACTGATGTACATGAATATAGAACATGTGAGGTTCTGAGAGCTTAAACACACTGGCATTAAATATAAAACCAGAGGTACATATAAAAGGAGAGAGTGAAGAGTATAAGTGTTATTTTGTTCTTGTGGCCCTTAAGAGCAACTAAAAAGGTCTTGC
>JBAMHV010000026.1:1911285-1927961 GCA_037177535.1 Pseudomugil gertrudae | reverse complement strand
TGTAGGACTGAAATGTCTTTAGGTAGTCTGGTTTTTACTAAATTTAGACATTTAAAAGTTATCTCATTTTTATTTATAGTATTATTTTTTTTCCTTTTGCTTTCTTTCATTATTAGGTACACTACCAGTCAAAAGTTTGGATACACTTTCCTATTAAATCCAATGGGAACCCAACTTTAGACGGGTACTGTATATTCACAGCCATCATTGTTATCGGTGAATCATATCATGTATGCAGATGATGTTGTGGTGTTCAGCAGCATCACCAGACCTTTGCAGAGGCCCAGCTATGCTCCCTTTCATACATAATTCTTTAAACCCTAATCGGGCCCTATATAATGTCAGATGCTTTTACTGCTTTCAAGTATTATAAAGCACATTTATTTTTATTGTGGATATGGTTTTATTGTCTTTACTTAGAAGTATTTTTGATGTATTATCTATATAGTCTTCCTGATAATTTTTACACTCTGTAAACTTGACCTTTATACATTGCTGACCTTATAATTCCATATAACTTACCATGGTTGTTAAGTCAGTTCCTCCACTAGTGGGCAGTGTTGCATTCAGAGCTCATGTCTGTGTATAGAAACAAGTTGGTAGCATACAAGAGTATATAACATGAACGCATATATAAAAGTTGTCATTCACTATAAAGTAAAAGCTTATTATAAAGTTACTATCTTCTCTTGTAGATAAGTTTCCATATTTATATCTGTTTTCATGTTGGTGCTCTTGAAGGTTGTCTGCTTTGGTTTCATACAGATGCTGTAAGACGTTTTGTTCTTTCTGTACTACCGAGTTGTCGGATTTTGCTGTTTTCTATATTTCCCATTTTCTTCTATTCACTCTCCCCATTTTCTTAACAGTATTTATACATAATTTACCAATAAAAACACATAAAGATTAACACTTATGTATGGAGGGAAGCCTTTTACCCATAAAGCTCCTCATTCAGCAGAGTTTGGATGTTCTGGCATGCAGCAAAGTGGCTCATTGGATTTATGCTGTTCATGCCAAACTGTGAGGCAATCTGCAGCCTCAGCAGAAATGCAGATTAATCAGCGAACATGTTTCCTGTCTTTAACTGACCAGCTTCAGTCTGCAGGTGAAAGCAGAGTTGCTGTTATCAGCACACACACACACACACCCTCACACACACGTTGTAATACAGTTAGATTGTAATACTCACCAGGGATTGGCTGGATAAACAAGGCTTGCGGGGCAAAATGAAGTATATAACAATCCGTCCTGAAACGGTTGAGAAGCGGCCCTGGAGATCTAATGTGGACCCTTTCTGTCTCTTAAAGATTTCTGCTCATGTTTCCCTCCTGCAGAAACTGATATGATCATCCAACAGTCCGTTCCTTTGCTCCCTATGGAGCCCTTTCCCTTAAACAACCCCCAATAACAGTAAAGTTACCGGTAAATAAAAGGTACAGTCGTTCTCCAAAAACAGACACACAGCCAATTTTAGAAGGTGGTGGATGTTGGATCAGCTTCTTTTTTCTTTTATATTTGGGTTGATGAGTCAGAGATGTCGTCACTTAAACACACTCAGCTGAATGGTGATTACCTGTTGTTGTCTTTCTGTTACCATGTAAAAACCCACTGGGTTGTCTGACGTTTTCCCCTAAACACACGTGAATTATATTTAGTAAAATGAAGTATATAAATGGTACAGCTACATTAATGGAATATACTGGTTGGCTCCTGGTGTAGCTCTGTTTATTCTTTTCAACCCACTAACTCTCAAATTAACTAATGACATCATCAAAATCAGATTAATGAAGAAAACAGTTGAATGAACATCATTAAATAAAGATACCTGACTCTCTGACATATACATTTGTTCTTGATAAATGATTTACATGACAAACCGAACCAATCAGGTGGTTTGTATTATGTCCAAAGCAGTACTGGTTTGATACAGTGCCTTCATCAGCACTACTTTTGTTTTGCGGAGCAAAAGTTATCACAAGACTGTAACCCCTCCCAAAGAACCTTTTCTTGACCATTTTATCTGATTTAAAATGAAAGAAAATGAAAAATACCTTATTAATCAGAGTTACATTCATTTTGCAGTACGGTATTATTATTGATATTGTTACATGGAATTAAATACAATGATGAATAATTAGAAGTTGACATTATTTGAAGGGTGATGCTGCTTTGCAGGAATAATATTTGGTACCTTCCTGTCTTCCATTGGACTTTAAGAAGCATTACACTTTGTTGTTTCTATGTGGTTAGGATGTGGGGAATCATTAGTAATCTTCAGCTAATTGTTTAGAACTCTCCTAGACAGTCAGCTCCAGCCTCTCCAGACACAGTGGCCCAGCACAGCAGCAGAACCAGAATTATCTCCAAGCACAGAACCAGAGTTTTCTCCAGCAGAGAAGCAAAGCCAGTGTTATCCCCAGCACAGAGCACAGAGCCAGAGTGCTCTGTGCTCTGTGCTGCCAGTTATAGATTATTGATGTGTCAAGTTTTAAACATCACTTTAATTAACAGATAACGGTTGAGCTGTTTGACCAGGTAAATAAACAACTATAAAATACAAAACTGCTGGAAAACGTAGAAATGGGACACTAAAATAAATCTCTGAAGTTGAGATGTATATGCGTGTGTGTATGTGTGTGTGGGTTGGGGGGGTGGGGGGGGGGCATTTTTCTGGAAATGTTTTGCAATAACAGCAAAATGAAAATAAAAGAAATGAGATTTCCAGTATTTTTCTTTGATAGAGGCTTACTGTAAGTTTCTAATTGTATAAAAATGTTTGGAGACTGGAGGACTCTGTCACGCTCACCCTCCCTGTCCTTCACGTTCTTTTCCTTCATTCTTTTACACTAACACACACACACAGAAGAAGTGTGTGTGTATGTGCACGTAGTCTTGATCTCTTTACAGTGACATTACAGCAGAACAGCGTCTCCTCTCTCTTTCTCAGACTGACTCGTTCTTTAAGTGTATTGTCGTCTAATAGAAAAGCAGAGGAGGAGGGGCGAGCATTGTTTTCTGGAAATGGACTCCCTCTCTCTCAGACACACACACACACACATTTACGGTCCATCAGCGATCACAGCCTGAAGACACTTTACTAACACTTCATGTGGCCTTAATGCACCAGCTATACGCTGATGACTTGCAGTTAGAACAACAATGAACATGAAAAAAGTAAATGAATAAAATAAAGATCATTTTAAAAATAAACTTTAAACTCTGAATTAAGATTAAAAGTTTCCAACCAAATCTTGCTGAGCTTCATGTAATGAAAACCTGTTCATCAATCTCCCTCTTCTCAGGTGAAACCAGGTCATGTTAGCAGCTCAGAGCAGAGTGGTGGGAGATGATACTTCCTGGATATCGTATCGCCATGGAAACCCTCTATAATTAGTCCTATCAGAGGAAGCCTTTGCCTGGCCAGATCTATAATCTTAACTCTGCAGATTAGTCATTTTAAAGACAAAGAGTTTGTAGCAAGCAACAAATTCACCTTCTAAGCAAAATTTATCTAAATGTTTCTTAAATAAAACAATAATCTGGCTCTTTTCCAGGTTTGGAACTTCTTTTTTCCAAGAATGTGAAACTGATGTTGACTTCTTCTATAAATCATAGCAGTTATCAAGAGGTATCCAGAGATTGTTAATAATAACTAAACTAAGAATAGCATTCTGTGTACCTACCTCTGCTTAGCAGCTCATTTAAAGCCATATAGAAATTT
This sequence comes from Pseudomugil gertrudae, assembly GCA_037177535.1. Lineage (NCBI taxonomy): Eukaryota > Metazoa > Chordata > Actinopteri > Atheriniformes > Pseudomugilidae > Pseudomugil > Pseudomugil gertrudae. The sequence continues at coordinate 1,924,237 of JBAMHV010000026.1, read as the reverse complement.
CCAGCTTATTTTCTAGTCCTACATTCATCTCACATGGATACACCACTAGACTCTGGATACACTGATAATGAATCCACAGTATCTTGTTAATATTGTGGTGTTTATTGCATGTTTATATCTTCATTTGTTATTTTACAGTGAGGAAAATTTCAAATATCCCCTACGTTTTAACTGTTGTTGATGGTAGTGTCCAGAGTTTTGGAGAATCTTTAATATCTTATCATTTTGACTAAGCACCCTGAACATTCATTGTCTAATTATAGTTTATTTGTTTATTTGTATAGCACCTTTTATGTACAGGACAACTCAAAGTGCTTTACATTCAAACAGTAAAAGCATAAAAACAGCAGAAATCACAATAAAATAATAAATTAAATAAAAGTCATTAAAAGCAGATCAGATAAAATTACCGTGCAGATTCATTTATAGAAACATGAAAAAAGAAATGTTTTCAACTTGGATTTAAACGTTTCTACAGTTGGTGAAATTTTAATCTCCACCAGCAGTTTGTTTCACATGTTTGCAGCATAACAGCTAAACTCCATGTTTAGTCTGGACTCTGGTCTGGTTACTGGTCTGGACTCTGGTCTGGTTACTGGTCTGGACTCTGCTCTGGTTACTGGTCTGGACTCTGGTCTGGACCAGCTGACCTGCATCTTCTGATCTCAGACTAATTATAAACAAAGGTGTTAAAAATTCACTTACAGGGATGTTATGTATGACCCAAAAAAGGGTCCACAGAGAAAATCTAATATTTCTAAGCAAGTTATGTCTGCCTGCTCTTCAGTTTTAATATCAGTCTCATTAACTTCTAACTTAAATATGTGGATATGTAGAGTTGAAGCATTCATTCTGTTTGAGAGAATATCTGCAAATCTTTGCCATTAAAAAGGCCAGACCCCCCCTGCTGACAGTCCTAAACCAGCCAGGTCACACTGCCTGCAGTCTTCAGGAGTATGACTTCCTAGCAACATGTTAAGTGGTTTTTTTCAGGATGCTGAAGCTAACACAGGGTGGAGCCAAATCCAGCTGACATTGGGCGAGAGGCGGGGTACACCCTGGACAGGTTGCCAGTCCATCACAGGGCCAACACACATAGACAAACAACTATGCACACACACACTCACTCCTATGGGCAATTTAGAGTCTCTAATCAGCCTATCCCCAAGGTGCATGTGTTTGGAAGCCAGAGTACCGGAGAGAACCCACGCTAACATAGGGAGAAAATGCAAACTCCACACAGAAAGGCCACTGTTTGGACCTCCCCTGTTTGGCCTGAACCAGCAACCCACGGCACCACCATCCAGCCCACCTAGAGTTATTTCTCACTTCTAACTTAAAAGGCTGGAAAAAGAGCAACTGCACATGTAAGTGTAGTGTTTTGTTTTACATAACACATAACATTATCACATTAAAAAATGGCCGGAAAGAGGAGCATAGAGATAAACATGAGAAGAGAAACAAGAGGAGGTAAATTTTTCTCCTGCCTTGTCACCAGACACCGGAGTGGATCGCAGCACCCACACTTTAATTACAGCAGAGAAATGACATAAAATCCCCTGAGATTGGATCACATCAGAGAAAGAAGAAGAAAAAGAAACATGATGAGAAGTTAATGTTGAACAGGAGAAGAAAATAAGGTAAACAGAGAGGAACAAATTAAATGTGAGTGAGGTCACCCTTAACCTGAGCCGTGTTTTAAAAAAAACAGAAGTTAAAGAATGAATCTCTCCACAAAATGAGTGCTTGTTGGTGACATGTAGGGACCTCGGAGGGTGTCAAATAATGCAAGTCTGTTTCTTTGTCTGATCAAAATGCAGTAAAACGGGACAATATTGAGGTTTCTATGCTTCAACTCTGAAACTTTTGATGATATTACACAGCCGAGTTTCCAGGCTTTAAATATCTCCAACAATCAATACATCTGATCTAAATGAAATGACTCAACAGCTTATAGTCTTTGGCTGTGTTGCAAGTAAAGAGCAATTTTATGCACTTTTGAGCTGGTTCCTGGATTACCTACGGCACTAAGCACTGTCCAATTTAGAAGCTGCGTCTGAATCCACCCAACAAGCCTGTACTTCCATTGGCATGCAGCTGAAGTCGCTGGTGGTGGAACCTTCAAGGAACAGGCGTCAGGCACCGAGGAGTAGCTACGTTTTAATTCTGTTACCTGGATTTAGCAATGTGACAAAGTCAAATCAGTTAATGACACTGAAAGCATGACATATTTTCTATTTGGTGATTTTTGGTGAGCAGCCTTACAGCGAGAAGGTTGCTGGTTTAAGCTTCAGCTCGGGCAGTGGCCTTTCTGTTTCCACAGAGACATTCACGTTAGGTTGCTTCTAAAACTTCCTTAGAAGTGAATGTTGGTATGAGTGGTTGCTCACTTTTGGCTCTGTGATGGACTGGTGCACCTGCCTCTCGCTTAATGACAGCTGGCATGGGCTTCAGCTTTGGATGAAGCAGTTTGGAACATGGAAGGATGGATGCTTCTCTCGTTGTTTCTCATTTGTAACTATGACCTTTCCAGCCTATTGAAATTCAAACAATATTACATGAGGCCATATTTTGCGATGGAGAAACACCTCCCATCTCACACACAGATCATGATAAAACCCTTGTTATCATCAGCAAAATGATGTCACCGGCATGTCGTCAAGGTTACCTGTTGTAAATTAGCCGTAACAGGAGGATGGCAGTCTCAGTATGCATCAAAGCTAAACGTCAGAAACCATTCCAGCTGTGAGTCTCAGCACAAATGTCAAGTTGAAATGATGTTTTAGGATGTTGATCACCATGGAGACGTAGCAGAGAAAAGTCTTCGGACGCTTCACCTCATCCTTCTCTATCAGCTATCCCTATCTCTCACCCTCCTCCCCTCTCTCCTGTGTTTGTGTCCTTTGCCCACTGCGGTGGTCTCCGGTTTCCTTAATGGTTCCCAAGATGCACTGTGGCTTTGTGGGAGCGGTAAGGCGAAAGGGAGTGTGTGTGTGTGTGTGTCGAACGGTGAGAGGTGATGCGGTCATTTTGACACATGAGAGGTTCTTTCCATCCACAGCTCAGAGTCTGAGAGAGCCACTTCAAAGGCACTTACAAACCCACACACACTCTCCCATCACTCATCAACAACACACACACAAACTGAGGAAATTCGCGCATTATGTGCATTAGAGATGGAAATGTTACTGAAAAAATCCATTGTGATTCCATTTGCTTTTCAGTTGTTTCTAATGTGAGCATATCAGATGTTTTCCTGCTGTGTTGTTAAAACTACATGTTGCTCTAACACAATTGTTTCAACAGCAGAAAGATTCATGCTTACACTTTATCCACACAGGAATGCACCAACAAACAGCATGCCGAGTACGCAATGAGACCTTCAGGAGAGAAAAAGCTGGGAATCATAATGATGATGATGATGATGGGACTGGTCTTCATTGTCACAAAAAAGAGCATTGGGATCTTTAGATGTGTAATGATGGACAGAAAATCTAAATGAGAGCAAATTCGGATCATTCTGGAGCACAACTAAGTAAGATGAGTCAGAAATGAAGCAAACTAAATTGTCTGTTTTTAGCTGTGGAAATAAGCTTTTATTAATTTTTCTACCTATGTCATGTGTATGCAACTGAAATAGGCTGTATGTTTATTTGTACTGAGGACATCAGAGTGTTCACAAGCTGTTGGATTCATTATATTTCATTGAGGTCTATTTAGACAGGAAAGCAGGGGTGCCCAAATCCGGTCCTCAAGATCTACAATCCTGCAACTTTTAGATGCATCCATTGTTCAATACAGCTGTATCCAATGAATGGCTCGCTAGCAGGTTTCTGTGGGGTAGGGTGACATGCACCAGTGGAAATTCAACTATTTGACTCAGATGTGTTAGAAATAGTTACAACTAAAAGTTGCAGGATGGTAGACCGGACCGGACTTGAGCACACCTGATTTAAAGGATTTAAAGGATGGTACTCCCCAATCTCGATCTGATGGATGCTTCCAGCAGGATGATGCATCATGTAACATCATCTCCAACTGCTTTCTCCAACATGACAATTCACTGTACAACAAAGCATCTTTGGGATGTGGTGGAATTGGGGATTTTAATAAACAAGTCAGTGTATTTAATTATTGTTCCTGTTTAAACTTAGTTTACAGACAGGTTTTGAAAATTGAAGGGGACATATACAAAATCCACTTTTTTAGCCTTTAAAATGTGTTTTTGTGCACTTCTAAATGTAGAAAATGTAACTTTATTTCCTCCTGATGCTGTACATATATCTTTATATTCTATATGGTCAAATTTTTCAGTTTGTTTATTTTTCTCTATTCTCTATTATGTTTTTATTTTCTTCTTTTTTTAATGTGTCTTGTCCAGCATCAAAGCAGACAGAATGATGGTCTGGCTGCTGTATTGTGCTGAGCAAATTTTCTTTGCCAAGAGGCTCATCATATATATGTATATACAGAGATCCTCTTGGTAATCAGAATTCTTTATTATTTATTTTGGACTAATATGTGTTCCACATGATTTATGTATTTTTGCTGGACCGACCTGAAAAGAAGAGAGGACAGACAGACAGCAGAGAGGAAAAACAGAGAAACACAAATAGAAGAAGGAAAGACACCACAAAGGAAAGACTGCAATCTGATCAAACTGCCAAACCTGTACAGAAAACAAAGTTCTCACGTGGCCCCACGGGGGGTTAAAGATCTACAAGTGCTACATACGCCATGGATGAACAACCAAAATATGTTCAACCTGGGTAAAACCTAAAGAATGGTGTTCAGAGAGAGGTGATCATGCCATGGCAACCCCCTCCCTCCAAAGTCGGAGGCAGGCCTAGGCCAACCGAAACCAGTGCAACCAGCAGCCATCCCCGAACAGGGACACCAGCCAATCCAACCCGGTGCAAACCCAGCATCGGCCCAGGAGGAGGCAGAGGGAAGGTCCAAGCCAGAGCCCCCCGCAGTCAGGGGGGAACGGGCTCAGGCCGGGAATCGTCGACCCCACCAGGCACTGGCCACCCGGAACATCTCATCTTTTTTACTTTTCGGAACCACCACAAATAGCTCAAACAGTATGATCCTTCAATGAAATAGCAAAATAGAAAATAAGAAACAATGATATAAAATCACCTTATTAAAAATAAAAATAAAACACCTTGTACAGTGATTATCGAAGTGTTTAAATCTGACCCACATGCCTCTGTATCGGCAGCCTGAGAGGAGCTGCTCAGGTTCTATGTGCAGAAGCCGGTTCTGGTTTCTCTGGCTTCTCTCACCACCTGCTGCTTATATCCAGCAGGTTGTGAGCACTGTGGAAGACCTATCACTTTACCAGCCACCTTCAGCACCCTGCCTAACTTAGCAGAATCCATGTTGGTCACATTACCTAGCAGGAAAATTTGAAACATGTTGAAACTGATCCTACAGTAAAAACCTGTTGCTTCCTCAGGAGCTACAGCGGCTGAAGAATTTTCCTAATCACTGCTCCCACTGTGGTATCAATATTCACCTTATTACCTAAAACCACAGCGAGGTATCATATAGGGGTTGGCCGTTTCATCACTTCACCGCAATGCAGCATGTGCAGTTTCAGTATAGATGAATAATTATTTAAAAAATTATTATTTTTCAAAGTAATTCCATGACAGGAATGCTGCAGAAACATGAATATCATGCCTGGAAACTAGCCTTGCAGCCTTTGTTCCTAATGGGAGATTAACTGGAAACTATGGGAACATATAGGCTTTTATGAACATCTGGACACAGCCGACTGTCACACTGTTGCACTGTTCTATGCTACGCATGCACATCAACTAACAGTATGATATATGATGACAACGTATAGGCTAAACTCACACAACACCTGTCATTGCTCCAAAATGTTGTCAACACACACATTTTGTTCATTAAAAATATAAACATGACAAGTATGTTGGACATGTGTTGGATTAATTCATGGTTGGACATAATTGAAAGTAAGTGGAGAATTTAATTCATTGGCTGCCAAAGACATCTTTTGACATCTTTTTCACTTTTTAATTACAAAGGGCCAATTTGGCCTGGTATGCTTGTCAAAAGTTCCTTAAAGGGTAAATTCCATGCTTTTAAATCCTTTTAACATGTAAATTATTCATTTATTGTCTGTATAAAGTAGAACTACAATGCTTTGGTCTGAATTCTTGCTTATTCTCGCTCCACACACACCATATAACCCTGTTCTGAGGTGTGTATCGCTCCACACACACCATATAACCCTGTTCTGAGGTGTATCTTCAGAGCGACTCGTTTTGGTGCCGTCTCTTTAAATATGAATAACGCCTGTCATGCCCCGCCCCCCTCCAGGTCACAGGAAATTCAGCTCTACCCTGTTCCGCCATGTTTGTAGCTTGATAGCAGTGATACGCTAATCTCCTGGCAGAGAAACATTTTATTGGTAAGTTTACTATAAATGTCAATGTATCAGATTTACGATTTTGATTACCTGGAAGTCCACGACTGTATTTGGCAGACCCACAGCAAATAGAGTAGAAAGGTAATAGAGAATAGAGAAAATTAAACAGACTGAAAAATATGAGCACAAAGAATAAAAAGATATATGCAGCATCAGGAGGGAATACATTTACATTGCATTCATAAACACTTAAAAGTGCACAAAAATATGGATTTAAGTGCTAAAAAAGTTGATTTTGCATGATACGTCCCCTTTAAATAATGTTTTCTAAGCACGCACCCAGAGTGCCCTGAAAACTCCTCGATGCACAGACATAATTAATCCTCCACACTGACAACATTCTGCACTCATGAAAATGGCTAAAATGTTCCAAAACACCGGTAGTATGGAGCTCTCTGCTATAGCTGGCAGCCACAGAGTGAGAAAAACACCTGGAATTTAAAAATAGATTCACTGATAATCAAATTGAAGAACACTGAATCGAATTGAGAGGCATAACACACACACACACAAACACACACACACACACACCCTCCCTTTATCAAACCATCAACCAACTGGAACATTTTAGTCATCTTACCTTCATATTTGAGCTCAACAAACATTTATTGTAGTTTGTATTCCAGATCAGTCTCTCACTCCTTAACTCTTTACCTCTGTCTCAGTTTATCTGTTGACCTTGTTAACCCCAGACGTACACATTTTTATTTTCACCCAGGATGAGGGTGGGGGTGCGGGGTTGAAACCCCCATCAGCTTCCTGTCAATTTCAGCCTGACCACACAGCAGCTTTCTACCTTAAATGTTTTATGAAAATTATACCTGTTCAGCATTATCGCAGTGCAGCGTGTGTATGTGTGTGTGTGACAGTGCTCAATATGTTTGCTGAAACTAATTAAAGGCAGGCAGTCGCCATGGCGTCGATGGATGCGTTTTTAATGATGTGAGCTGCGGTGAATATGCAGAACGCCACCAAAGCAGCGATTTGCTTGCGACAACTTGATTACCTCATTGATTTTTATCTCAGCTGGCCTCAAATATGAATAAATATTTACTTATTAGTATGAGAGGGAGAAAATGTGTTTTGCAAAGTGGAAGTCGGAGAGATGTAAAGGTGTGTGTGATGATCTGTTTATTTATGAGACGCAGCATCAGGGAACTTTCTACAGAGAAACACGGCTTGTTTATTCACACTATGTTCTTTGAGTTTTTGGTTCTGCTTATCTTACTCCATTAAAATGCATTACAGAACCAGATGTTCCTGTTTGTTCATGTTAAACATGACAGCAAACACAAATCTACTGAATCTAGTGTCACATTAACAATTGACACTGTTTGACACAGTGTTTCCTCCAACTTTATGCTTTACTGTTAAAATAAAGCACTAAATGGTCTGTTTTACATCACATATACATGACAGCAAATCTTTTTCTTTGCACTCTATCAGGATGTTTCACCGTGATGTTCTTATTGCACCACCAGCGGACTGACAGCATCAACCCCTACTACCTCCATCAACCCTGCATTAAAGTCCATGTTCTTTGCATTCAATTTTTTTACAATCAAAGTTTTCCAAACAGCCAAGAATTGCACATTTCTTTGAATTTGTGAAGAAAACAGTAGAAATATCTCCTCTTATGCTCTGATATGGAAAGACAAGTCACTGGCGGAGTATCTACATGGTCACAATTGTCTATAATTGATCATTAAGACAAAGTAGATTTTTTTCCAGAAATTTTCCAGTGAATAATAATCTGGACACTAATCTTTGGTGCAGGGACCCTAAATCCTGGCACCTGATACCAACACAAGCCCATGTCAGGTGTGTTTCAGCAGGGAAACCATTAAAACTCGCAGGATGTGGCCCTTTAGGATCAGGAAAGAGTATCCCTGCTTTAGATCCATGTCTTGAAACAAACATTTCAGATTAATCTTTATTTAGCCGGAGAAAATTCTGGCACATTAACTGGGAATAAAAATCAAACTGTCATCTTAACCCTTAAAGGCCCAACCCATGAACAAGTGGTAGTTAAAGTCCAATATTTTGAATAAGAAGTCTTTATTTTACCTTTAACAAAATTTTTGAGCAAATAGTATAAAAATTATAAGGGATATTTACCATTTATATGATATGTCAAAATACATATTGTGTAATCTTCTGCATTTTGGTGTCCATTAAGGGGCAGAAGACAAAAATCTGATTGTGTTTCACAGAATTTAAAGAAAGTTTTTACCATAAAGTGATGCAAAATGTCTGAGAAAATAAATGTATTGTATATGACGCGCAGGCTCTTATGGGTTAACTCATTGAAACAACAAAGAACTCAAACTCTTGGTACAAAATGTTAACATTTGCATGTAACTTTAAAGTAATGCGTGTTTTTGCACAACAACAAAGTCTCGATAGGTGTGACGCTTATGGACACTTTACACTTTTGTAGAAATGGTTATAGCAGAAGCATCGTATGCTCTTTTAGTTCCAGTGGATGTGAACAGGTACCGATATCTTCCCAGCGCCTGGGCTGTGAATGAACTGGAGGAGTCCAGGATTTTAATACCGTCTTGAGTTTGAATTAATACATTTTAATTCAATGACAAACGTATCCCACATTTCTGCTGTCCATCCTGCTGCTTCTTCTATCCTTCCCCCTCTTTTCTGTAGCCTGGTAATTTGATGCTGAAATATGTATCTAAGGATATTTAATAAATTATGTATCTGTTATTTACTAATGGCCCTATCGACTGCAGAGGCTTGCCGGCCTGATAGGGTGACAGAGAGAGAGAATGAGAGGCAGAGATAGCAAAGAGGACATGGAGATGATGAAGGGACAGAGAGACAGAGAGCAAGCTTAAAAGGGTTTCAATCATCCCTCGGGGGGTTGTTGTAAACAAAGTGATGCCATCAGTCTCTCTCCCCTCTTACTTCTTTTATCTTCTCCATGTAGAAGAAGTTGGCATCAAATTTGAAAAGATGGAGTCAAAGTAATAAATGTTCACAATTACAGCAGCTAGCTGCAACGTGAAGCCGGTCCAGTTGGTTTTATTGGTTTGGAAATTGAACGCCATTTCAGGTAAACTCGGTCCTCACATTTTCTGGAAAACACTGCAAACATCCCAAAAAATAACCAAAGAAGGCAGCAAACATTCAAGAAAACAAAGATGTTCATATTTAGTTTCTTTGTTTAATTTTAACAAAGAAAAATATGCTTCACCAGAGCTTCCATCATACAATAAATCCTTCCCCAGGTCCAACAGGGTGGGGGCGCTGTGTAAAAATGTAAGGTCAGATGACCAGATCTGAGATGGTCATGCTTTGGTGGAGGGGAAGTGGAGGAGGGAAGTGTTTGGTGTAATGTATCATATCATTGTGTCCATATACAGGGGAAGGGGACGGGGGGGTACAGTGACATTCAGTCCACAGTGTGGTGGAGACAATAAATTTGGTCAAGTGTCTTTCTTTCAGTTTGTCCTCTTGTTATAAGTCCTGTGGATGAGTAATCATGAAGGAGAAGTGTGAACCCACGGTAGGCAGGAGGCAGAGGCAGACGGATGCAGATTGAGGATATGTTGTATGTTGTATGTTGTCCCAGAATGATGTATTTTGGCTGAGTTCTGTCCTTTGATAAAGCTAATGTGAAATTAACAACATATAACCCTCATATTTGTTTTATTTAAATGTGTGGATATTATTTCATGGCTCTGAAAGCTTCGGGGACCCTATAAGGATTCCTAGACTACCATAGGCACTAATGTGACCCCCTACCATCAGAGATGCAGGCGTTTGAACTGTCCAACAAGCTGGATGCCCCCTCTCCTCTGGCTTCCTTACCTCACAGGTCTGTCCCAGAGCTTGAGCTTGAACCAAAGGTGCTCCAGTCTGCTGACATCATGCAGGTACTCAGGTGTTTGCAGTGTCAGAACCTGATCCAGGTTCCAGAGTTGTGACTCTCCCGCCCTCCTGAGCCGGTTTCCTGGGTCGTGCTGAGTTCTTGTTCCACCTGTTCGCCTGGACGCTGGAGAATCTTAGCTTTTACAGCACAAGCAGCCTTACTGGTGAACAGAACCTCTTTACTAGAACCTCTTTGATCCCAGTATAGTATCATGGGAAATTATTCTGACGAGGAGTCAGTTTTTGACCTGTGCGTGCATGTATGAGCGCATGTGCATATGTTTCTTATCAGTATTGGATTGAGCTGCATGGCACCGAACCTGGGATCAATGGGCCTAGACCATCCGACGCAGGTTGTGTGTGCAAGAGCAGCACATCAGTGTGTGTGTTCAGGTCTGAGTGTGTGTCTCTACATATCTGGTTCTATTTAAAATGTGTATGTGTGTTTATGTGGAGCCAGTATTGGACCAGATAATGTTGCATGTCGGACCAGTTGAAGAAAACTTTACCAATATTCATCGCAAGTGCATGACAGGACTTATCTGTGTGTTTGTGTGTGTTGGTCAATATATCTGATTGTTTCAGTGCTGCTGCTGGATGAGTGAAAACACAAGCTAGCAGATTTCTTTTGAGGGGCATCCGATTGGAGCCGGGCTGTCTGCGTCCGAGCACCTGCACACACATATTTTCTTTTTCTTTATGTTTGTCTTTCAGCGTGCATCTTCTGTCAGTGCTCAGAAAGTCTCGTTCCCTCTGCTGAGAATCACCACATCACACTTTATCTGAGCCTGAGTGCATAGTAAACTAATTGCTGTTGATGTTTTCTGCAGAAGAAAAAGAGACGCATCCTTCTGCACTAATATGATAAAACGAACTGTCAGAGAGCTTCGAAATGCTTTATGTAATTACAACAATTGCTTTTCTTTCAAAGTAGTTTGGCTTTCAGGGAATTTAACACATCTGATGTCACCATGGAAGCTCAGAGTACACCAAACTGATCCACTGAGGCTGAAACAACTCGGAGAAAACATGTCGTCATCTGAAGTTGCTTCGTCAAAACTGTGGACCAGAAGTGTCACCAGATTTTCTCAACGGAGGAGGAGGCATGGGAGGCAGAACCTTATCAGATTGTCTCTGTGGAAGGTTTTCTAATAGTCATATGTGTCTTTATAGCTTGTAGATGAGGTCCAAAAATGAGAAAACTATCTCATTTGCTTTCTCTACTTATCAGTGAATGTGTGCTGAAATAAGTGCGTCTGACATTTTTCCTTTTTGACGTCTGCCTGCATCATCTCTCGGAAAGGGCCGTGGCGTGGATGTGGACAGGGCAGCATATCCAAGATGGACACATCCAGACTGGATAAACTCACCAGGCAGGTCGACTCTGTGGTTGGCATGAAGCTGAACACTCTGGTGACGGTGGTAGAGATGAGGACGCTGGACAAACTTCTGGATATTGTGGACAACAGCCACCCTCTACACATTCAGCAGCCAGAGGAGCCTGTTCAGTTACAGACTGCTCCTGCCCAGGTGTAAGACCAACAGGATTAAGATCCCCTTTGTCACTCTCTACAAGTCCTCACTCAGGGAGAGGAGGAGATAGAGAGAGTACAGGGCAAAGAGGGGACTGGTCGTAATGTACTATGCTAATGTTGAATAACTCACCCAGACTTCAGTAACTACCACAGTGCAATCACATTAAGTTATTCATAAGCCATATATAGTTTCTTTTTTCTTTTGTCCCTCAGGGAGTCATCCCAAAGGGATCAATAAAGTTAAGTCTAAGTCTAACTTGATACTGTTTCCTGTAGCTTCTTATTATGTGTATAAAATGAGTCCCAAACAGCTACTTTAAAGCATTTAGGCTGAGGTCTCAGTTTCTCACACACACTGTGAATCATGTAGCTAAATAGCTATTACTCCACATATGGTGATGTAGACAGCGTGAGTCAACAGGCTCTGAGGTGGACTGGAGACAGTTTCCTGTTGAGGAGTACTTTAAAAATATCATCAATTCAAGCTGTGATTCAGTTAAAATAAATCCTCATTAGTCCAAATGATAACTGTGTTCTTACAAGTCAGTTCATAAAAATATTATCCCAGCAAAGGAAAACCAACAGATTGTAAATAATCTTTGATTTATTCCCCCATCCTGAGCATGGATAAGATGGTAGGTGACAATGGAAACATGCAGGAAAAAGCTCCAGCAGAACTTGGTTCAGGGAGTTCAGCCATCTGTCTGGACCAGTTGGGGTGGCGAGAACAGGAAAGACGAATCACCAAGCTGAGAAAGAAGAGAAATGCAAGTTAATGATGCATCGAAACTAAAGAGCAAAAGATGAACATGGAAGAAAGAGCTCAGTGCATCATGGGACATTCCTGAGTAGTCGAACCTATCGGCAGGATAACTAAGGGATGATAGGCCACCTCAAACTCTAAGCCTGGTCTTAAGGTAAAGAGAGTTAATCCTAAGACTAAATCTAAGAAACAGCTCCTGAACCTAAACTGTGAGCTGGTTTCATAAGTGTTACGGTCGGATAGTGTGGAGGAAGATGACTGGCTCCAAACAGGATGACGGCAGATGAAATGAGGTGATGAGGT
>JBAMHV010000026.1:1885840-1896091 GCA_037177535.1 Pseudomugil gertrudae | reverse complement strand
TAAGCAGGAATTCAGACCAAAGCATTGCGGTTCTACTTTATACAGACAATAAATGAATGATTTACATGTTAAAAAGATTTAAAAGCATCAGATATCTCCTTTAATGCATCACAGCAGATCTCCACATTACCTGATATGTCATCAAATTTACTTGTTTCTGATATTGAACAGGTAGGTCAGGGGCCATCCAGCTGTGGTCTAGATGGGCAACTTTTTTATGTATCCCCAGAGATTCCCCAGGTTCCAGAGAACCTGATTTAAATTAGTCAGTTATTATGCAGAACTTCATAGGCTGCTCGTTCCGTTTACGTAATGTGAGTCGGGTGTGTTAAAGCAGGAAGATCTGGAAAACCTGCAGGACATCAGTCCTCAAGAACTTTGGACACCTCTGATGCAGATGCTTGTGAGAGAAATTATATCTTGATAATATCGTAATGGCAGATGGCAACAACACACCACACCACATCTTGTACAACCCAGAGAAGAACAAACAGAAACATGAAGCAGAGAGTTCAGTATGAAGGTGGAGGAAAATTCTTACCTCCGCCAAGGTTATGTTTTCAGGAGAGTTTATATGTTTGTCTGTCTGTGAACAAGATAACAACGTTCTTCACCAATTTTCATGAATATTTGAGGAAACTTTTGAAATGAGACAAGGAACAAAGGATTAAATTTAGGAGGATTTGTCTTCTTCTGATGATTTCTTTATGAACACAGACAGGAAGTTTCCCTAGGTCCATGCAGTAATTTCTCTTTGGAGAATGAGATTTGGTTTTAATGCAGTGCTGCCTGAGGACACAAAGATCACCATCATCCAGTTTGACTTCCAGTCTGGTCTGGTGCATACAGAGATTCCTTCTGATTAATTGCTTGTTCTAAATTCTCCAAAGGTCTGAGTGAAGGTGGAAGTGGTTGTCTCTCTGTGTTTGCCTTGCAATGGACTGGCGACCTGTCCAGGGCGTACCCCACCTCTCACCTGGAATCCTGCTGGGATAGGCTCCAGCTACCTGTGACCCTGAATTGAACAGTTAGGAAAATGGATCTACAGATGGACACTGTAGTTGGTGGAATGTTCCAGGCTTTTCTCTGAGGAACATCTGTCCACTTCACCTTTTTCCATCAGAGAGACTCTGCATCTCTAAAATGTTTCTTTTACAGCCAGTCAGTTTGCTGATCTGTTGCTCATTAACCTGATCAGTTATCAATGGTTATACTCTACTTACTTTCACACCTTTAGCTGCTCCAACGTTTTACAGAAAATGTCTTGGTTTCAGTCTGTAATGTTTGATATTGGAAGAAAATGTGTTGATGATATTTTAAATACATTATATTATTTTATTATTCAGATTTTACACAATATTCCATCTTTTTTAACAGGATTTGTAATTAAATATGAAAATAAACATAATATTTTAATAATATTTATTTAATAATAATATTTAATAATAGTCTTCACATAAAATACCCTAATAAAGACACATATTTGTCACCTTTGTTCACAAAAAAACAGGATTTTTAGGTAAAATTATTTATGCAAAAGGCTGTGAAATTATGAATAAGAGATCGATTTAATATTATTGATAAGCTTTGACCAAAATACTCTGCAGAAACTTATTTCCTTCTATGTATTCTTTTTCCTCCACGTCCAACTTTTCTCCTTTCCCTCATCTCTCCATCCTCCTCCAACACCCCCTTCCCTTGTCTCTCCACCCCCAAACATACACACAAACACACACACACTCACACACACTCCTTCCTTCCCAGCCTCATACATTTCCGATGTTTTGTTGCAGCCACTTGTTTCTGGATGTTTCCATCATGCGAAAGGTGGATTGTAATTGTTCTCCTCCTTCAGCTCGTATATCAGAGATATTTTTGTTGTTTTTCTTTTCTTAAATTTATACCTGTCATCACGTCTGAAGTTGTCGTCTGGCGGACCATGTCGGCCACATCGCTCACGCCTGTTTGGAGCTGATTCTGGTTATCTTGAAACTACACCTGCTGTGTGTGTGTGAGGCAGTGTGTTATCAGAGGACAGCCGAGCTGAACAGAGGAAACTCCACAGGTCTGCTTCAGACTGATTTTAAAGGAGGCGATGCTGCTGTCAGTATGAATCCACGTCCAGACACTTCAACGTTCTTACACAGGAGCGTTATCACGCATCGTAAACAGGCCTTTGAATAAAAACCTGGCACAATCAAGTCCATGTTTTTCCTTCTCGGTCAGCACGCTGTGCCCATAGTGTTCTGATCCAGAC
This sequence comes from Pseudomugil gertrudae, assembly GCA_037177535.1. Classification (NCBI taxonomy): domain Eukaryota; kingdom Metazoa; phylum Chordata; class Actinopteri; order Atheriniformes; family Pseudomugilidae; genus Pseudomugil; species Pseudomugil gertrudae. The sequence continues at coordinate 1,893,834 of JBAMHV010000026.1, read as the reverse complement.
GAAGCTAAAAGGCAGGTTTATTTGAAAATGTCCCTCCCTTGAAATGATAAGGAATTCCTTCAAAACATTCCTGGATGCAGATTATAATCTGGATTACTTGAAAAATTTAACAGAATAAGTTGGACCAGGACCCATTCTCATAAAAAAAATCATTAAAATCCGTTTAGTAGTTTTTCTGCTAACAACAAGATAAATGTACAGGAAAGTTCTGGAAAATACTTACCCTCCTTAGGGGAGGTCATTAAATGATTGAAAGCAATATAAGCTAAAAGTTATCCTGCAGGATTCATGCACAGACTTAGGAGAAAATAAATGTTTAGTCAAATGTCAGTTGTTAAGTCTGAAAACAGCTTCAGAAAAATTCCTGCAGCCCTGAATGTGTCACTTAGTGGGATTAAAAAAAACTGGAGAGTTTTGTTTGTTTAATCCAAAATCTTATCAGGTTTCCAGTAAACGCTGACTTTAATCCCTCTGAAAGATTCCAGCAATTCCAGATCTACTAGATCAGAGACAAGTAGCGGTCCTGCATGACGTCAGACAGCATCCATACGGTCTCACTGCAGCATCCTCCACGCTGTTTCTCAAAAGGAGGTACATGCATCCCTGGGGTTACCTGGTTACCACTCCAGGTTTACTACACACATGTGGAAATATACGTGTGTATATTTAAAAAAAAACTTTCTGGAAAAGTTTCTCTGTACGTAATGAATACAGGATGTTTCACTTCCAGAAACCTGCAATGAAATGTTTGATTTTATAGATTCCTGCTGATCTGGAAGCTGAACAATAAATATGTTTTAAAAAATTAAAGAAAAGCTGTTTTAAAAAATCTTTTAAAGGGTTTAAAGAAAATATAAGTGTAATACATATTAAACAATATATTATTATATCTAAACTAATCAGTTGTTTAGTAAATATGAACTTTTTCTATATTTTTGTAAATGTTTTTTAAAAATGAATAAATGGATTAGATTAGAAACTTTATATATAAAAACTTGTGATATCAATATTGGATTAATAAATAGCACATAAATAAATGTTTATTCATTCTTAAAATTTGGTTGAAATGTTTCCAGCTGTGCATTATATCTTCTAAAACTAGTTAATTAAATATAACATCTTGGTATGTTTCTTTGTACGATAACAAAGAGAAAGTTTGCTGTTTTTATTTTGTTTGTTTACATGTTATAAAGCTGTTGTGTTACTGGAGACCAGACTGGGATGAATGTGGGACCTCTGGTTTTAGGGAGAACTGGGCTGAGAAATTATTCTTCAAAACTGAAAACAACTGCTGTAATAAACAAAGATAAAAAAAAAACTTTGCGTCACAACTTTCTCAGAACTCAGAGATTAAATAAAAATCTCTAAACTTTAGTGTCTAATCAATCTCACTTCAAATAAGACGTAAATATTTCTGAAGCTGATTTCAGCTCATTTGGTTGAATAAATGTTAAATAAATAAACGACCTTGTAAACTATTTTAACAAAACACTTTCTTACTTCAATCACAAAGAAATTTCTTCAGAAACATCTAAAACCTAAAAGATTAAACCTGAAAAACTGTGAATTTACTATTGAAATAAAGTTGTTTCTGTTTGTCAAAATGTTAGTTGCATGTGTGTGTGTGTGTGTGTGTGTGTGTGTGTGTGTGCGTGTGTGTGTGTGTGTGTGTTGAGTTCTGACAGTGACAGAAGGAGGAAATGAGGAGGATGTGTGTGAGAAAGTGACCGTTAAAAAGACTTTGTGACAGCACATGAACACAGTGATACTGCTGCTGTGAGCTCTGTTCAACACGCAGATGTAAAAACAAACAAAAGCCACAAGAAACAAAAACACTCGCAGTTAAAAAACACAGTGAAGGCATGAAGGATGTAGGGAGAAGAACAAGTAGAAAAAAATAATTTAATAAAAATGCATCCAGATAATAAATACAAGAACAAAAACTTCTGTAAGGGAACAAAAACTGATAAAAAGCATGAGTGGCCCAGTTGATGTCAGGATGCAGAACATAGACATTAGAATATAAATCCCTGATGCAAACCTGCAGTTTCTTTAACCAGGTGAACAATAAATGTCAAACTAATAATCATCAATAATAAAAACCACTGAGAAGATCAAATAGGATCACTAGGAAGGTCTCTGTGTGTCCTCAGAAGGCCTTGAGGGATGACAAAAGTATTGAATTCTGCTAAGTTGCAGTGATGATGTGATGATCTGTGATGAAGAGTTTCCTTTAGTCTTGTCTGATTTGTCTACAGAGCCTGGACCCCACAACTGGGGGAAACATTTCTGGGTCCCTCAGGGGACTAAAAACAGGAATGTATGTGTGTGTGTTGGGTCATTTGTTCAGCTGTGATCTCATTTTAAAGCATGGGAATACGAGCTGAAGGCTTTCTATGGATTCCTCCTCAGACACACACACACACACACACACACACACTGTTTCCCATGTGGCAGTCTGGATGAGGATCACACAGAAGGACTGTTTGATCTCTGAAACTCCCGCTGTAAAAAGTTCTGCTTCATCCTCTGCTGATGGTTTCATTCCACTTTTCCCAATAAGTCATTCCTGGAGATGGATACCAACCATTTTATTGAAGTCCTGTTTACAAACTTTAATATAAAGATTGTTGATTTCATTAAATTCTTACCCTGATGTACGAACACTCAGGAGCAGCTTCAGGAAGCTGCTGTGTGCTGATGTGATGGTATTAACGTGGCTTCCTGTACTACCGGGAGGAACTTGAAGTTCTTTTGGACCAGGATTTGTCCTCTGACTTGCAGGTAAAACAGGTTTCTAGAACCACCTTCTTTCATCTAAAGGATATTGGATCTTTCTCTGAATTAGAAAAGCTTGTCCATGAATTTGTTGCATCCAGATTAGAGGACTGGCATTGCTATTGTTCTGAAAAGCCACCATATTATCCAAAATGCTGCAGCAAAATTGTCATTAAATAATATTTCTACAGGTTTATCGTCTCTTCAAGGTTCCTTGTTAAATCCAGAAAATCATTTTTTAAAATTTAAAGTTTCTCTTCATTAGGTTTCCTTCCTGATAAAACTTGTCTGGTTTGGTGACACTTATCCAAACCTTTAGTTCTGCTGCTACCGGCCGAGACTGCTGTGGGATATCCCATGATGCACTGGATTACTCTCAGTAGAAATATCCACTGTTGTTCTCATTAATTTGTGTTTTTTCTCCTTTCTTAGCAGGTATCCTGGTTTAGGGTTATGGTTCTTGTTGACCCCTCTTTCCTGTCTCCACGCTTCAGCCAGTAGTTGGTTCTGGTTCTGATTTCCTTTACGGGCATTATGGGTTGCTTTCTATGAACACAATCATTGTAAACTGGACAAAAACAGATTTGTTCCATTGGAACATAACAAATCGGCTTAAAGTTGATCCTTTCTGAATAGGTGCTATTTAAACAGATTAACTGAATTTATTCTCTGAGTGGATGTGAGGTTACTTTTTACAGTAGCTCCTTCCTCGTCCCCTCCATCAGCTGCAGCAGGAAGAAGGAGCTCCTGGAAAGATCCCTTCATTTCCTCTCCTTTTATTCATCTATCTCTCCCCCTCTCGCTCTGCTCTCTTTTCCCTCAAACATTCATCGTGCCAGATTTTTATTATGTCAGAACTTTTTCTGAGTTGTGGACAGCTTCTGTAGGACTGAACAGCTCTCGCACAGTGTTGTTTCCTAGAAGACGGTCCAGGGTTTCATCTGTAGTCCTGATTCCTGATGTGGGACACTGAGATATTACTGAAAGATCCAATTTGGGATCAGAAATCTAACGTATTTGATACACCACAATGAGCAGATCCAGGATATGGACAAAGGTTTGAGGGGAAATCCAGTTTCCAGCTTGTTTGGGAATGTTCAGCTTTTTCATCCATCCTCCTGGACAGGTCCCCAGTCCTTCACAGGGTAGATACCAGTTTTAATGTTATTAGACTGGTTTCCAGTCAGCTACGTGATAGATTTTAAAACCTTACTGATGGTTTATAAATCCCAGAACAGTCCAGGCCCAGGATACATCTGTGATATGTAACAGAGCTCTTAGATCCATCAGTTAGTCCAGACCAGAGTCCAGACTAAACATGGAGAAGCAGCGTTTAGCTGTTATGCTACAAACATGTGGAACAAACTGCCAGTACAGATGAAACTTTCACTGAATGTCGTCACTTTTAAATCCAGGTTAAAAACATTGCTTCTCTCATGCACCTATGAATGAAATCTACACGTTAACTTTTAACGGATCTTTCTTTTAAATATTGTAATTTAATTTATCAGCCTGTGATGGGCAACCTGTGCAGGGTGAGCCCTGCCGTTTGCCTGCTGATTGCTGGGATAGGCTCTGTGACCCTGAACTGGATAGAAAATAAATGAATGAATTATTTTCTTTTCTAAAATCTATTTGCTGCTGTTTATGTGCTTTTAGTGCTTTCTTTACACCATCTGTAATGCTTTTTATGTGAAGCACCTGAATTGTCTTGAGCATGAAGTGTGATGTACAAATGAACTTTCCATGCTTTAAGCTTTACATGCATTTCTGAGGACAGGAAGAGGAAACCGGAGTACCCACAGAGACACCACACGTACATGGGGAGGATATACCAATCTTTTTCATCATGCACCTGCATCTAGTTCCACCACACCACCCTGACTGACACCAGTACATCAGCCCATGGCACGTAACTAAAGGGATGAGTATGGCTACATTCAGACTGCAGTCATTGTGTCCCAAATCCAGTTTTTTACCCAAAAGTGACTCAGGTGAGATTCTTTTTTTGCTGTGGCTTTTTTTGGAATGTGACTGAGGTCTGAAAGCCAAATGGCTCTCGTCTTGTTATTGCTCTTCTCCACATACAGACCACCGCAGGTCCCTGATTACTCTGCTAATGTGAACACCCACACAAGAAAATCAGAATTGAGTATTAACACTTGCTGTTCGAACAAAGCCTTAGGATGAGAACATATTCACCTTTAACCGTGTGTTCCCTACCAGGGATCCAGGGCCTCCCAACAGGGTCCAAAGGTTGAGATGCTTCAAAGAACTTAAGTAAGAAGAATTTGATTTTAGAAATCAAATAAATTCAGTTAAATAGCTTTAACATTAAACATCAGTAGCAGCTGTTCCAGCCAGACGCAGAGCTGAGGAGGTTAATTTACTGTGAGCTGTGTTTGAGGGGAACCGCCACGTGGCCACAGACCTCTATAAGACTGAACCATACCACACTGCGGAGCCACTTCACCTTCATCATTGCTGCCTGTTCAGCCAATAAACCATCATTTCCTTCCTCTGTACTGTTTACGGAGGTTAAAATGTCACTACTTTCTTTCATTTCTACCTTTTAAACACAGAAAATACACATCTGTTATTTCTTACCATGTTTTCTTTTTTACCTCGCTACACTTCTTCAATGACTTTAAGCTCTCCTGAAGTCTTCCGAAACCTCAAACAGCAAACAGCCATCTGACAATCGATAATCTTCTGGAGCGTTCCAGTGTTCCCAACTTTCGTTCTTCCAGACCACATCGGTTCCTTCCCAGCCCTAATGGAGCGATGGTGGGGGCATTTATGTAAAGGCTGGTGTGACAGACGTCTTATTTGAAGCAAGGCGAGGTCCCTTTAGTCCTGTGGTTAACAAAGAAGTTGTGCAAAGAGTCGCCTCACCCATTTCTCTCTCCTCCTCACCCTTTTTCCATCTCTCCTTCCCCATTTGTCCCCACATTGTGGTTAACAACTAAATGCAAAGTGTTGTCTTTATGTGTGTGTGAGTGCGTACCCATTAGCGACCCTCTGTTCTGTACTGTAAATTTCGCCCGGCGACTAAGCCCTCTGATTTATTCATTGGCTCGTTTGGGACTCCATGTGTCCTTGTGTGGTTGAGTTTCTGGCGTCTGATTGGCTGCTTCAGCTGGGTCCCTCCACTGTAATTAAAGGTTTGCACTTTTGGAGACACTTCTGGGTTACTTAACATGCACACACTAACACACATTCACACACTACTAAAAGCATAGAGTAATCAAAGCCTGAGGGGTGAGAATGCCTAATTAGTTGATTGGAAGTGTTGTCTCTACCTACAGCCCTGAAATAACACTCATTGATTTTTGTGTCTCTGTCGTTTCTGGGATTTTACAGCTTTATCATGTGCATGTTCTTAGTGAACAATGATGTTTTACGAACCTAATTCTGAAATAGTCGTGATGTTATGATTGTAAACTCGATCATTGAGCCATTTTTATTCCCAGTAGAACATAAAACCATATCAGATGCAGAAACAGATGCATGTGCAGCAGCACATCTGTAAAAGGTAGTTCCAGTTTGATGTTGAGCATCGTGTAGCATCTCCGCTTCTTTTAACATCTGTCTGGGAACATCTGGGATGTGAGGAGACCAGTTGCTGGAGTATTAGTTCCAGTCTGCTCTGATGCAGGCTGCTCATCAGTGCTGGGTCTTGTTGTTGTGCTTTCATGATGCTGCAGATGTTTTGTATTGGTGCAAGATATGGACCAGTTTTGTAGCTGGACTCTTCTCATCTGAAGCCATGCTGTTGGTTTTGGTCTGTTAGTCTGCAGGACACAGCGTCCATGTTTTCCAGAAAGAATTTCATATTTTCAACCAGCTTTCCTCTTTGCCTCAAGACTATTTTAATTAGCTTTGGTCCAGTTTCTGGACCCTCTTCACTATGACTTTAACCGCTTCTGACCTCAGGCCCTCACTATTGTAAAGAGATTTCTCCTAATATTTCCTGGTACAATTTCTTTGTAAGTTTAAAAAGATATTTTAATAAATGATTATTTTTTTGCATTCTCCGTTAATAAAAGGCTTTCTGCACCTCTCAATGCCCTTAAATACAACTTAATCAACTCTTTTATTGTACATTTGCACCGCTCTGCTTTCCACAGAAGTTCTGAAACTGCTTTTTTCCACACATTTACTGCCTGTATGTTCCAGAAAATGCTGTGTGTTTGCTTTGGAAATGTCTTTCAGTGTAAACCTTGTTCTTGTTTGCTCATTTCTTTGCTTATTTCTCAGCACATAAGCAAACCGGTGAATCAGATTGTTTCAGTCAGTCAGTGCTGAAGAGCCACATGCAGCTAAAGAGCCGTGGACATGTCCCCAGTCCATCACAGCACCAGGATTTATTCACTGTATAATGAAGATGTGGCAGGTGGAGGTTTGGAGAATTAGTCAGCTGGACTAAAACTGTAAGGTTTCACTGAAGCATTCGGCGGTGCTGATGCATGCTTTTATCTCTAGTAGATCAGATTCATGCCCTGCTCTCTGGTGATCTTAAAAGGTTGCATTGACTAAACGTGTGTTTCAGGATCGTTTTTAAGTTTTTTATTTATCCAACCTGCAGCCCTCACAGACTCTAAAGCCCCGTGGTTAACCCAACTTTTAAATGAGCTGAAATTGAATTCTGTTTGATCTTAACTCGTGTTTTATCCTATTATTTTATTTCATTCTATCTTATTACTTTTTGGTACATTAACATATATTTCTATTTAGCCCCCCCACGACCTCGTTCAGGGAAAAAGTGGTAGAAAATGGATGGATGGATCCCTGCTTGTATTAGCTCTTACTGTTCTCATGGAGTTATTTGGTTTAAGGTTTAACTTTATAATTTTTTCCTAATGAGACCCGTCACACCAGGACCTTTGGCTGCTCTGCCTGAGGTGTTGTTCCCGCAGTGATTGCCCCTGTCGGGGTGGCTGTTGGTCCTTCACTGCAGCTCTACAGCTGTGGTGTCGGCTCTGGCCTGTTCTGATCCATGTGGTTGCCATGGCAGCCTCTGTTGGCATGAGTGGACTGGATCTTGCAGGGACACTGGATCTTGCAGGGACACTGGGCCGTGCGGGCCGGATCGCAGCCGACCCTTCTCATCCTGGACATGGACTTTTTGAGCCACTACCCTCAGGCAGGAGGCTACGGTCCATCCGGACCAGAACCTCTCGCCACAAGAACAGTTTCTACCCCTCTGCTGTTAG
>JBAMHV010000026.1:1847373-1867251 GCA_037177535.1 Pseudomugil gertrudae | reverse complement strand
TAAACGGCATGCATTCAGGTTTGTAGCTGACGCTGGCTTGCAGCACCGTCCCGGGTTGTATCCCAGAATAAAACACAGACCATTAAAACATGGCTGAATTTAAAACCAGTAAAAAAAAATGTAAGAAGTGAAAAACAGGAAGTAGCACATATAAAAAGAACTGGAGAGGGAAATAAGGAAGAATAGATATTAAATTAAAGTTTAGGGAGTGTGTGTGTGTGTGTGTGTGTGTGTGTGTGTGTGTGATCTTTAAGACTTTTTTTGTTTATTTGTTTCAACCATTTTTTGTGTGATAAAAAACAGTTTTATTCCTTTATGGATGACATGTTTAACATGTTGCCATGGCAGCACCTCCAGTTCTTCATGAGTTTGTTCGTCGTATAAGGGTGAACACAACTAATACACACCTGTAATCACACATTATGTCAAAGTTATTAGTTATATGCTGACTGATGCCACAAAACGAACCTGAAAGTGTTTTAGTACAAACATTAATGTGTGTGTTTGTGTGTTTATGGAATCATGATGTTATCTGTCGCATCCCAGCCAGCACGTCCATGTTCTGATTAGATTTCATCTGGGTCTCGCTGAGGGTCCATTTAGGATCTCACATTGGTCCTGATGACCACCTCGCTCCCTTCATCCTTTATGGGACTCATGTCGCCTAAACATGCTTTATGTGAGGGGCCCAAACTCGTCCAGTTCAAGCCCACTCAGCACCCACAAAGCCCACATTTAACCCAAACGGGCTGGAATGTGGATCCTGTGCAACTCACCAAGTTTGAAACCCAGTCAAGACCACTTTAAAGCCCACATGGGCAAACCCGGGTGGGACATGTCCGCAGCCTATATGTTATGGCCCCATGTGGACATGCTGGTTGGAACAGGAGATTAAAAAGATGAGGAAGGAATTTAATTTGCAACATTTTACTTCTGGGAAAACGTTCTCTGGTGTCCTTTCATGTCTTTAGACACCAAGAACAGGAATATTAATCCGTTTATTACATAAAAATCCCTCATTTACTTTCCATCTCACTGAGTTTAAAAGGTTCATTTAATACAGACTTTTACCATCTGTTTGTGAAAACACTGGTAAAAATCTGACAGACGTTCCTGTAAGTGCTTCTTCTTCATTCAGCGCCAGTTTCCAACGCTGACATTTCAGGGTTTCATTGACTTTACATCCACAGCATCTCTCGGCCCTTCCATCTTCAGCATCATGTCATCTTTCTGCAGAGAATTCCCTCATGCACGGATGTGGAGGTTTTCCTGCACTTTCAGACCAAATGCATTTATGGAAAAGCAGCTTTTAGCTTACCAACACACACCACATTGATTTATTGAGTTTTATGCATTAGTGCTTGCACATGCATGTGTGTTTGGTACATTATGTTTCATTATGACGTGTCATGGGCGGATGTCACTACCTCCTACTGATAATGGACGAGAACAGAAATAATGTATAAATGCTGTTTTTCAGAGGCGAACATCTTCGTGTCACGCACGATTTTTAATCACATGAATTGATAATCTGAAAAAACTCAAATCAAGGTTTAATTTCCAGGTTAATCTTAGTCTGTCAGCCACCGTGGGCTGTGGTTGGTTGCTTGGACAGAAGAGTTAGAAGAGAAACGGTCTATAGTGAAATATTTGCCCTGAACATTTGCATACTGTTGGTGAGATTAGTGTTAATATGTAAAACAGGCTCCACGGCTTATGTGTTTGCATAGAATATGCTCTCTAATGAATCACAAACTACACCCCATGTGTCATGGAAAAGTTATATTTAATACTTTATCTTTTAACATTTACTTTATTGAGGGCTCAGACAGCTGAAGGTTTTTTTGGTCAATAAAACTGTGATGAAAGTTAAAGCTGCCAACTCTGCTGCGATTCACCTTCCCCTTCACTTCCTTTGGATGTAGCACAAAACACTGCACAGGTAAGCGTGAGATATCTGCAGCAGTTCTGGGTTTAGTGTGCTGTTTCCAGGAGAGGTATAAGCATCTGAGTTAAAAAGCACAGCTGGAAATAATACATAGAAATTAAACCGTCAGATCATATCTGGGTGTTCAGTCCAGGCTGTGATCAGATTATACCCACGATCCGACCCACTATCATCTCTACATGCACCTTTGTGTCCATGTTCATTGTGAGAACATCCACATTCTGTCCATAACATATCAGAGTAAAAGAAATAATCCATGTTTATAACATGATCATATCCTGATGCTGTGAGCTGTAAGTTAAACCATAAGATAAGTCTCTTCAGTTATAAACCATGATGCTCACACACTTAAAGTCTTCATAACTAAACAGCTCATGTCGTTATTCAAGCCGGCTATTAAAAGCATAAAGTTAACACAACAAATATTTAATCCTTCTCAAGGCATGATGGAAAACTGTAAAATGCATGTTATGGATATTGTGTTCACATAAAAACGTAATATTTTAGGATGTTATTTATATACATAACGTCTCATTTATTACATCCATGGGAGTTACTCAGAAAGGAGCCGTTCTTACCACCCGTCCCAGCAAATATTCATCATTTAAAGCCACAAAACCACCGTACCTCTTTCTGTCATGACCAACCTGCACACCAGCTCATTTCTACTCATCCCAATCTTTAATTTTATGAATTATTTTGCATTTGTTTTTTAAATCCCAAAGCAGATACTCTGTTGATTACCAGGTTTCCAAACCTCTTTTTTTTACCCTCACTTCAATACCTACAGCAGGAGTTGAGTTTGGGGACTTACCTGCTCACATTTCTACAGAAGCTCTAAAATCTGAGATAAAAAAAATAGCTAATTTCAAGCTTTACTTTCACTTTTACTTTAGTTTCAACACTGCCTGTTTTTTTTTCTCACCATATTGTGAGTTAACATAAACGAACATGTTTTGTTCAGAAGGGCCGAGAGCTGCACCCGGCTCAAGAGCCAAGAGCTTTTTGAAACATTCATGAAATGTTTTATTTCTTTCCATCCCGTCTCTAGGTAGTTGCCCTGGGAGACATTCCCGATGGCACCTTGGTAACAGTGATGGCTGGAAACGATGAGAATTACTCAGCAGAGCTCCGCAACGCTACAGCTGCCATCAAGAACCAAGTGGCCAGATTCAACGACCTGCGCTTTGTCGGCCGCAGTGGAAGAGGTAAGATGGACACAAACTGGTGGAAACAAACTGGTGCAAGTGTCCCAGAGGGTTTAACACCTTAACATGCTCCAACAAGTCTGACTCATCTGATTTCTGGTTGAAATTTAATAGATGTTTTGCACAAGCAGCAGAATGATGAAGTAGGGGAAGTACATATGAATAAAAACATTGTTCATTTCACTTCCTCCTCACATCCCAGCCAGCGTCAGTGTGCCTCGCCCCTCTCTCTCTCTTTAACGGACACACCGGACCACAGTTACTCTAAATCAGTCATAGGCAAATGTCTCAACTTATCTATTTAAAACACCAGCGCTGTGTACACAACTCTGCCATAGCTGTCACACACTCGCGTTAATCTGCAAAGCTCTGACAGGAAACATACAAATATGGTAACCGTCAGTGTTTTATAGATTAAACAGCCCCGCTGCAGAAAAAAAGGGCTTTTTAAAAAAAAAATCCATACACAGCAGATAAAGTTTAGGCGGAAGAATTTGTTTTTATGCAAATTTAAGAGTAGAGAAAAACAACGTGGGTCATTTAACCTGCTCACGTTGATCAGACAGCACACTCAGAGTTCAGACAGCTCGATACGAAGCCGCATGAACCAACAGTTTAAGCAGCTTCTCCTCCTGAAACCCTAAACTGCTGTTTGCAGTGTGAGTGGGAAGTGGTTGTTCCAGCTGCAGATGCCAGCGAGCGGTTTAGTGGTTTCACTGGTGGTTTCACTCACTGGTTCTCTCTGCATGTTTGGGCGGTGGAAGCCATAATGCTGACACCTCGTCAGCATGAGTCAGCCTTCCTTGTTTTCAGATCGACACATGAAGGCAGCCATGTCCTGATGATGGGTGCGGTGTTCACACAGAAAGGATGAGGGACCAGCAGGTTGCTGGTTCTATTCCAGACTTCCATGTGTTGAGGTGCAGCTGAGCAGGAAATGCACACTTTCTGATGTGTGTGTGTGTGGTGGTGTGTATAATTGCACTCCTTCTCTTCTGGAGAAGGAAATGTTTTCTATTTTAGTGTTTTAATCTTTTTTATTCTAAACAAAATAATTTTATAATGTTTTCATGTACTGAATAAAGTATTTCAGTTAAACTGGTTAGTAAAAAAAACCATCCTGACTAAACAAAAATAATCTTAAAATTCAACATCACTGAGTAGAAAATGAGATGCAAAATAAAGAAAGAGAAAAAAATACAACCTATATTCCAGATGTGAAATGTAAATTAGAACAGGAGGCCATGATTTATACATTTCATTAGCATGTATTTTATTTGCAGTGAGATAAAATTGAACCTAAGACATCATGGATAATATGATATCAGCAGCACATCTGCATCCAGGATGATGTTTAGCACCGTGTAGCATCTCCTCTCATGTTAACATCTGCCTGTAAACATCTGGGAAATGAGGAAACTGGAGTTTCAGAAGAGAAATTCAGGTGTAGCTGCTCATCCGTCCTGGATCTTGTTGCTGTATTTATGCTGCCATGATGCTCCAGATGTTTTGTACTGGTGAAATAATCTGGACTGCAGGCAGACCAGTCCAGCAGCTGGACTCCTCTCCTGTGAAGCCATGCTGCTGTGATGGATGCAGGATGTGGTTCAGCATAGTCTTGCTGAAATCTGCAACATCTTCCCTGAAAGAGACGTTGTCTGGAGGGGAGCAGATGTTGCTCTAAAGCCTCCATGTACTTTCCAGCATTGATGGAGCTTCACAGATGTGGAAGCTGTGTTTAATAGTGCCTTCCTCAGTAATTACATTGTGCTGCTTTAACCTGTATGTGTTCACTGATCTCTGGATGTCTTTCTTACTTTATGGAGTCATTTCCAGTAGCGAACTGTGTCTGGTATTTTTTATTTTTTTTAGTATGATACACTGTAGACGGTCAAATCTTCACAGTTTTACATTTAGGAACATTTCATCTTCCTCATTTTTGTCCTTATTTCTTATAAAACACAGAAACGAGTCCTCTGCTTCATAGTTACACCTCTGGTCCTTTCCCATTAAATCCATCATGAAAGTGTTCCAAAACGTATGGCCAGTAATGAACACTAGAAAGCTGCTTTTTTTTCTGGTGCCGGGGGAGCAGTTGGGGGGTTTATTGAGGACTTTGCTAGCGGTCAGTGGTTCACCCCCATTAGCAGCCAGAGGACTTGAACTCAGCTCCTAACCCAATCTCACCTCTGTACCACTAAAACTGAACTGTTCCACCATTTTCACATGCAGTTTGTCTCGGATCTGTCCATCTGTCCATCTGTCCATCTTTCCCTCCCTTCATAGCGAGTCATGTCACCAGGCTTATGAAATATTTGCTGCTTGTTTCATGTAAATTTTCAGGACGTTGCTGTGAAGCTTCATGAGTTTTATTTTGGGTCTCGTTGCAAGTCTCTTGCTTATTTCCTCTTTTAAAGTGGATCGTCATTTTTCTCTTCCACAATTAATGACCTCCCACACACTAATCTATGAAATAGTCATCGTGTGTGTGTGTGTGTGTGTGTGAGAGAGTCATTCAAGCTGTGTAACAGATGTTACAGCCTCGCTGTCTTCAGCTCTTCTGTCAGACTTCATGTAGTGAAATCCTGTGTTGGAAACTCTGAACCTTCCCAGTTTTTCTTAACATATTCTGCTAGAAGAAGCATGATGATCCCCCTGCATGCAGGCTGTACACAGCATATGGAAAATGGCTGTAAAGTGTTTTGCTGGAACACGATATGGCGCCATCTGGTGGCCACCATCAAACGTCTGCGGTAACATTGGCTCGTTTTCTGGTCAGGTGACGAGTTTATTGTTCTGAGCTTTAAAATACATTTTTTGTCAGAAGTTACCAATATTCTTATCAATATGAAGCCACACACACACACACACACACACACAGAGCACCTATAGTTGTAGAAACAGCTGACATGAAGGTGGGATTTGTTGAGCTTGATCAGAAAGAACTGTTCCATTAAAAAAACTGGTGCCTTCGTAAAAGCTTACTTTTAATCTAGTAGCAATATTAAAATAAGATTTGAGGTCAAAGTTACACGACCCTCTCAAATATACTCTGTTGATAAAAATGTTATCTAGGTGTACCCTTCCATACGGTGCTTTCACAGTGGATCATTTAAACATTACCAAAACAAAGTGTCACTTGAAAACATGAACATTACATTTCTACCCTGCTGGGTGGAGTGAAGATGGTCATGATAACATGACAGTATCAGGAGATCATCATTACATCATTGGTGGTCTATGACAGATGATGACAGTGTTGCTTTTAGGTACTTTTGTTTAATGACTAGATCATCAGCAGGAATGTGGAGCAACAGGACGTGAATGTTTTCATTTATCTGTCAGTTTTATGACTTCTCAGTAAAATATGAAAAAAAATTATTAAGTTTCTATTACCCCTAGGGTTTGGGCAAAACTTAAATATTGTAATCTGCTAATGGAAACATCTACATTTAGAAAGAAGTCCTAAATTATTGCTAAAAAGTTTTTGTGCTTTCGAAAGGTTTGATATAGAAGTTTTTCATAAAGGTGTCATGGAAACACTTAATTTGCATTTTTATTGCCAATTTTTAATAGTTTGTCTTCCATGTTTTCTTTCAGGAAAGAGTTTTACTCTGACCATCACCGTGTTCACCAGCCCTCCTCAGGTGGCGACGTACCAGAGAGCCATTAAAATCACGGTGGATGGTCCCCGGGAACCCCGGCGTGAGTCACCTCAACACCTCAACACAACCGTGTGGTCTCATTTTGCTTCCCAGTTAGATTCATGGCCAGAGACAACATGCATGGTAACACCACAGCATTTTCTGATCAAACGGGATCTACGTACACATAAAGAATTAGTTCTAATCGAAGCATTGCCTTCTTATAAGGTCTGCAGACATGTATGAATCAAAGTGTCTCCCCATTGATAATACATTTTGATTCATATGTGCACTAAGTATATCTGCAGATCTGTGGTTTATTCTGGTCCTCATGAAGAAAACATGATCACAAAACACAAACTGAAACTTCCTCATCTTATAAACGCTTCCTTTTAAACACAAACAGAATGACGAGGTGATGTGTTGTGTTAGTGTTGACCTCCATTTCTGATTTACCGGCAAATAAAAGGTCATGTTTAGACATCTTCAGGCCTTAACAACGGAGCAAACTCACAGGAGCCAGTTTTAAGCCGTGTAACAGTCATTCAGACTGAGCATCTTATTTTTCTCTGCTTCTTCAAGCTGTCTGCTGAAGCAGATCCTCAAACTGTCTCAGGTTCATCTTAAAGTCCGTCCTGAAGTGGACATGTTCCAGCTTAAGCTACTGGGAGAAACATTTCAAGTCTCGCCTCCCTTCTCGAGCCGGATGTACCCAGTGCACCCTGGTTTTCTTCTGCAGCGTCAGCACTGTAGCATTGTTGCTTGATGTGAAATCCATGTTGGTTTTTGCCATCTTGCAAGTTTGTTGCAGAATCTTCAAATTTTTTTCACAATTTGGCAAAACGTAAAGTGTGCACAGCAAAAACTACTCACATTTCCCTTCGAATTATTCACTATTTTATTAACAATATTAATTATTGTTCATTTGCATTATCCCCAGTGTCGAAAGGGTTGGTTTTGAGAAATATCACTTTAATTTAATAAATTAATAAATAAAAAAATACTTTTTAATATTCATTTTAACGTTTTTATGAAAAAGAGTTGCTTTCAGCGCTCAGGAGGAAGCCTTTTGAACAACCTGATAAAACCAAATGACCCAGTTTAACGTGACGTTTTGCAACACATTATATCACTGTGATCAGATTCCATGAAATGTGACAAATCATTGTGAACCAAGTCTGTCCAGTTTTTCAAAGCTGAATTCACAGAACTACAATTCACATGGGAATAACTTGGCCAAGAAAACCATCCGATCACATTGTCCTATCTTTCATTCTCTAGCCCGACGTGCATGAGGGGACAGTAAAGAGGAAAAAATCCCTTTAACAGGAAAAAAAAATCCGCTGGCAGAACCAGAACCAGTATAAACCTTAGACTGGGAGCTAAACTACAAAAAAAAAAGTAGTAAAAAAGTAGAATGTGAGGCTTTCAGCAGAAACTGTGAATATTTTTATTTAGTACAATGTTTGTACTTCTGATTTTCTTTTAAATGTTATTTTAAAAAAATAAAAAATAGTGAATATTATAACAATATTTTATCAACTTTATAAATGTGATGGCTTTGTGTTTTAAACACAGGCAACCAGACAAACTCTCCACTTTGTCAAACAGGAAGCTGACAAAACCCTCACTTCCTGTCGACTCACTGTGATGAAATTCGGGGAATTCTACATGAAAGTAAACAGAAACTAAAGACAGATGTGACGCATCTGTGCTTTAAACCAGGTGCTGCTTTGATAACAAGTACAGTTGATAAAAACTGATTTAGGCTTTTGCTGTTGCCTTAGGACTGGGATACACTAGCTGCAGCCAAAACTGGAGCTCACCGCTAGGGGGGTAGGACTACGCACTGGGATGTTAAACTAGTCAAACTAGGTTAATCAATGTTTCTCAGCATAAATAAGTTTACCGCTCTGTTGCTAACTGTTAGTCCCTGTGCGATAGAGAGAAACAATTACAGAACAAGGTCTGAGAGGTACTTTTTGAAACTATCCACCATTGTACCTTTGGTCTTGTGTTCATGCTCTTGTTAGCATGAGTGCCTCTAGTGCTCAAGTCAGTATTGCACCTCGCACACGTGACACGTTACCTCACATCACCGCCTACTACGTCAACAGCAAATAGGCCTTAGACACCTGACTTACCACCACCACCACAAGTATGCACACATGCAAATATACACATGCACATATGGGTACGTTCGCAGTTGCTGCACATCTCCTCAGATAACATCTGCAAAAGTAATCAGATTATACCTGAACTTGAAGAAAGTAATCTAATTACACCTGCAGAGTTGAGTTTAACCTTTTGTTTCTCTTCAGGTCACCGCCAGAAGCTGGACGAGGTCAAACCCGGATCGCTGGCTTTTTCAGAGAGACTAACAGAGCTGGAACAGCTAAGACGAAGCTCCATGAGGGTTACTCCTCCTCATCATCATCATCACCATCCTCATCATCATCATCAACCATCTGCAAACAGCCGCCAGTCTGCAGGTCTCAGCTCTGCTACGTTCTCCAGCCAATCACACTCCCAGATATCTGCTGGTAAGAACCAACAACCCACCAGTCAGTCAAACACCACCATGTTCTGCTAAACTTCTCTTCATCTACAGGTGGTATTTTAAAGAAACTTCTGAGTGATCCTAATCTGGTTATAAAACACACTTTTATTCACTTTGGCATCATTTTTAATTTGCTGCTACATAAGCTCCGTTCTCACCAAGGGTTCTGACTCAGTATGGTATGGGTGGGTAAAAACTGGGAAGTGTTCCAGAAATTACAATCTTTTATGGACTCATTTCTGTGAGTGTCAATCTTAGGATGCATTCACATCATCCACTAAACTTGGTTTTAATGGGGACTCGGTTCAGCTGGTGAAGGGTAATTTGGACCAATTTTGACTCCACTAGAGGCAAGAAAATATGACACTCCATCACATCATCTTTATCAGATCTTTGACCCGTCTCTTCCACGTCTTCCTCGTGAACTTTTTCTCCCGTCCAGAGTTGCTCATCATCCTATACATATAGGTTGTGTTTACCCGAAACCCCATGCACTGAGAGCTGCGTTTGGTGGGCTTCTTTGATCCGGATCCAAATGTATTTGTGCATTCAGAGTTACCTCAAACACAGCAAAGTTTCCAGACTGTAAGGATTAAAAAGGATTAGAATCCTCATAAATAAGAGGTAACGTCTTTCCAGATGTGGCAGGTATGTTTCCAAGTGGTCTGACCCAGGATGGGGCAGTTTGGTGCCGTTTGGTTTAGTAGTGGTTTAGTCAACTATACTCTTAACTGGTAGCTAGGATATACATTAGATAGCATAGGATGCATCAGCTACATAATAGTGTGACATCTTAGCGTTGCAATGTCTCTTTGTAATTATAATGATGAAGAACTTGACTCAGAAACTAAGAAGAAGGATTCAGTTTGGGTTCTTTGTTCTTAGCATCTGGTATTAAACAACAAAAGGTCCACTGCGTATGTAAATGTTGTACAGCCTCTCATTTGTTCTTAGTCTTCAGTCAAACAGGAAGTAAAGTTTCTTTCCACCAATTAGTGCATTGCATTGTGTCAGGCTCCACCTTTTAGGGTCAGATTATGAAAGCTTAGACCCCAGTGGAAGAGTCTACAGGCAATTCCGGTCCTCAAGGGTCGCAGTCCTGCAAGTTTTAGGAATTTCCCTGCTGAAACACACCTGATCCACATCAAATGTAATTAGAAAACTTGTGCAGCACTTAACATCACACTCTACACAAGTCTGCTAATTACTCAGGTGTGTTTCAGCAGGGAAAGTCCTAACGCTTGCAGGACTGCGGTCCTCGAGGACCGGAATTGCCCACCCCTGGTCTACAGACTAGTTGGCTAGCTCAGATCAGATGTTCTGGCACGTTCCAGTTTTTGCCTTTGGAAACACAAAATAATAAGTTTAACAACCTGTCCGGTACCAAACTGGACCATGTGGTCGAAACGGAGGTTAAAGCAGGGTGAGACTCTGCCTCTCTGGGGTGCTCTCTCCACACCCAAACTGATAATTAAACTGATGAGCTGAAACATGTTTCTCTACGTTTCACCGTAGTTTTTTCTTTTTCCAAACTGTTTTCACTCTTGACATCAGATCCAAAATACCTCACTTTCTACATTTTATCTGGATTTTAGATCTTTACGAGTTGATTTGAGTGTAACACAAAGTTGCTGTTTAGGTTGTGTTTCTTGTAAAATGCTGAGTTTATTGTCAGTATTTACTTCCTGTCAGAAACATGAATATTGTGTGTGAATTTCCCAACATTTGCATCAGACTTTTTGGTTCCTTCTTGTGGTTTTCGTAAGATCCATTGTGGTTGGTGTGTGTGCCTGTGTTTGTAGCTTGTGGTTGCCGTGGATACTCTGTGTGGTACCATAAGACAGAATCTGTTCCTCTTTGGTCTTCAGTGGTAAAGATTACGTGTGTGCGCGTGTGTGTGAGGAAGCAGGTTGTGAATCGAGAAGGAAATGAAACGCAGCTGGCAGGAAGCTCTTCTGTGAGAAAGAAACTACTTAAAAGTTCAAATGTTTTCTTCTTCATACAAAAAGATCCTGAGTTAACTTAAAGACTGTGAGTTTCCATGGCTGTAAATTTACTTGAAATAAATTCAGATTGAAAATATATTCAGAAGAAAAGGCTGCAAATCCAGTGGAATCTGACTGTTAAGAGGATTCTGCCATTCCAGATGTTATGTGATGTATTTACACAGGAGATTAATCTGTTTCCTCTCAGCACATTTACATGAATAAATATTTGTTGAGTTCAATCAGAGATGTGAATGCTGGATAAAGTTGCATGTTTACATGTTTGACACATTTAATGTGATCTTAACATTTCTGACATTCACAATGCAGACTCTGGTTTTTTATTATTATTTTGAACCTTTTGACCATCAGATAGCTCAGTAATCTCAAATGTTCTGGCAAACTGCATCTGCCACAGTTTTGCTGTTGCCATATGTCAAACCTTCCCTGAAGCTCATTTCACTGTGTAACCCTGATGTGGTCTGAGCATGCGCACAATCCACCACAGGAACCATCAGGAGTATTACCGTTGCTGCTTTTTTCAGCTAATTTGGTTTGCAAAAGTTAAATCAGGCGTGCCAGAATGCTGTTTTTTCCTGTAACTTTTAGATGAAGCTGGAGTTTGGCCCCCACGGTTTAAAGCTCCTCTCTCAGCTGGACTGAAAATCTTTGCTGTCGAGTTCAATCAGATCAGCGAATAAGTTTAGATGATACATTTTTACTCTGATGACATTCGGTCTGATCAAAAGGGGAACTCTGGTCCTTAAGAGACACTGATTTTAGTGTTTCCCAGGTACATCACACCTGGTTTAAACAGCTCGTTGTCACCAGCCTAATAATGAGCCTCTGATTTGAGTCAGGTGTGTTGCAGCAGGTAAACCTTCAGATTGGTAGATCTTGAAGGCTGGAGGTGATGACTGCTGAGCGAGAGGAATACTCAGGTTTAGCAGCCAGAGATTAAACAAACTGTTCAGTGGATTATGTTTAGCTGTAACAATGCTTCTTGGCTTTAGTTCCTGTTTATTTGCCTTTTAAATGAACCACAACTGTACAGAATGCATTACTGAGAGGAGCAGCTGAGTTGAGTAAGTGGGTTGCGCCCACGGAAAACGTGTCAGGTCTTCAATACCAAACAAAAAACGCTTATTCTGTTGTTTGATTTTAGCTTCTGGTAGCCAAGGTGATGCCAGTCAGGTGCCTGCGTAGCAACAAATGCTCAGGAGCCAGGATATGTGTAGGAATAACGAGGATGCTGATTGCTGCACCGATGTGGTAACAACATTTGACATGGGATTTGCTCGCTCTCAGTGCAGACAGAAATGGAGATAATATTCTGAATCCTGTGGTGATCCGATATTTCCACAGTCTGGGACCAAACTCCATCCTCCTAGATGAGCATTCGTGAGGTGTTATGTTACTTTTTTGCTGGTGCTGCATGCCACCAGGCAGTGTGCTAAGAACAGATAATGAGACATCCATGAGATCCAAGCTGGAGCAGACAGATCCAATCAAATCCAACTTTATTTATAAGCCATTTTCCCACTAAATACAACACATGGTGCTTTACATGGCTTTACAGTTTATGTATATTTTTTTACAAATCTGCACATAACAAAGTAAATGCGATATGCTTTGTGTTAATATTCTGTGGGTTGCACTATATTTAGTCTGGTCTCGTATCCACCAGGACCAGCTCTGTTCACATGAAACATGGTGGGTCACACCATTAAGTTCATTACAGTTTCTGAGATAATTAGACTGGTTATCATATTTAACCAAATATTTAACCACAGTTTTTCTTGTCCTGTATTCCACAACTGTTGTAGGTCTGACTGCAGTTGCTTTACTGGAAGTTATCATGTTCTCCCAAATGTATTGAAAATGCACCCTGAACATGGAGCTTATATCATGATTGTAAAGTCATGTTGCAAAAATAAATCAATAGAAAATGCTTTCAGAAAGGTAATTGCAAGTATTGTCTGGAATTAGAAGATGTCTCTAGAGGTTAGTGTTACCAGATGTTAGCAGATGTTATCTTGTAGGCATTAGCAGATGTTTGCAGATCTTCGCAGAAAATTAGTGCTAGTAGATGTTAGCAGTGGCCAGATGTTAGTATGTGACATCAACTGTTAGAAGGTACATGCTAGACGCAGCTAGATGCTGCAAATGTTCTGGGATATCAGATGCTAGCTGGTATTTGTTGATGTTAGCAGATGTTAGTTTATGATTTCAGAATGAAATCATAAAAAGTGAAAGACTGAAATGCGAAATTACAGAAAAGGGACATCTGGCTGGATGTGAAGAGAAACAGAAACACTTTTTTGTACTTCCTGTATTTTCTCATCCCTCTCATTAAATGCAGTAACTGCTAACAGGAAACCACAGAAACAACTTCTCTGTTAATACTCTCTGTTTTTCTTCTTCCTTTCTATCTTTACTTCTAAACCAGCTAATCCAGCTTCTGTCCTCGATGGTTGCAATCCTTTAGGTTTAAAATGTTTCCATGCTCCAACACACCTGCTTCCATTTAAATGGCACATTGACTCATTCATCTGACTTGGGTGTGCTGCAGGAGGAAACATCCAAAGCCTGCAGGACAGCAGTCTTTGAGGACACTGATGCTTAAACGGTCCTGTTTTCAACCAAACTTTCATTTCTCATTGTCTTCCTTTGCTTACTTCTCTAGTTTTCCCATGTGTGAATAATAAATGCAGTTTTCAGATGCTGGATATAAACACTGTGGGCAGAGCTCAATAACATATTGATAAATCACTTATTGAGTGCGGAAGGAGAGGTCAACTTAATCAGCTTGAAGATGAAGATTTCATACAGAATTCATCACTTTTTGGTCAGAACAGAACTTTGTTGTTAACGTAGTCAGAATTTGATCACATATATTCCTTACTTTGGTTAAAATAAATCTCAGTTTAGAGTTTACAGATTCAGCCATTGTTCTTGTTTATGTCACATAAAATGGCATTGTTTTGGATTGATAAAGGATAATTCCGTTTAATTAAACTTAAATCTGTTTCTTTTGTGAAGAATCTGTTCCATTTATGAGTTAAATGCAAGCATTCACATCATTTATCTTCTTTTTATTTCTCTTTCAGATTCCAGACAGATGCAATCATCTCCATCTTGGACTTATGACCAATCGTATCCTTACCTTGGCCAGATAACCACGCCCACTGTCCACACAGCCAATCCCCTGTCCCCTGGTCGTTCTTCTCTAAGTGACCTGTCCTCGCGGCTCACAGGTAAACCAGCTCTGGTTGAGAAGCACAAGCCTCGGTGTTTATTACCATCTGACCTTTGACCTCTTTCTCTCAGGTCCTGACCTAACGGCCTTCAGTGACCCCAGGATGGCCTTAGAACGACCTTTTACCTCCCTACCCTCCCTACCTGACTCTCGTTTCTCAGACCCTCGAGTGCACTACCCCCCCACAGCAGCTGCTTTCACTTACGCGCCATCTCATAACCCCGTTTCCAATGGTGCCCTTGGTATCACCATGGCAACAGCCATGGCAACTACCCCAACCGGGCGTTACCACACATACCTGCCCCCTCCTTACCCAACAAATACCCCCCACCAGGCTCAGAATGGGCCTTTTCAGTCCACCTCCTCTCCGTATCACCTGTACTATTCCACCACTGCTGGCTCATACCAATTTTCTATGATGGCAGGAGGAAGTGGGGGGGGCAGCAGCGACTCACGCTCACCACCAAGGATCCTGCCGCCATGCACCAACGCTTCCACAGGCTCCTCCCTTCTGCACCCCTCTCTGCCCACTCAGAGCGAAGGAGTAGGTGTAGAGGTGGAGTCCAGCCATAGCAGCTCCCCGACAAATATGGCTGCTGCTGAAGCCGTCTGGAGACCTTACTGAGACTTCAGAGATGGACTTCCTGTTTGCGACAGCAGGCGCCGACAAGGAGGATCCAACTTAAGACTGAACTGTTCAATCAATCACTGTTAATATTTCAATATACTGATTATTGTTTAAACAGAACAATATGAACGATGTGGATTCATCCTGGAAGCAATGTTTATTTCCTCATCATCGACCATCATCACCACAGAAACTTCCAGAGCCATCCCTGAACTGTAACCCAGTTTTAAATGGAAACTGCATGAAGCTGCACGGAGGCTGGTGGGAAGTGAAATCTATCACAACTTTTTCTATCATGTTTACAGAATGTTCAACACTGATACAAAAATGTTGGGACTCTGTAAAATGTAAATAAAAACAGGATGCCATTACTGTGATTCCCATGAAGCCATATTTTATTCCCAGTAGAACATTTGGAAACTGAGGCATTTTATCATTTATGGATCTCAGTAACACATGTGTGAAACGTATCTGCAGGGTGATGCTTAGCTTGTGTACCGCCTCCTCTTATTTTAATATAATCCGAGGACCCAGATTTTCATCTATCTGACCAGAGAACCTTCTCCCGCTTCATCTCAGAACATTTTAAAACCAGCAGGTTTTCTGTACTTTGCTCCTTTGTGGCTTTTTATTTGCATGAGTCACTTAAAGAAGCACTTTTGCAGATTTTCTCACTGTGGCACCCCTTTCTCAAATTCAGCATCCATCTTGAATCCTACATTTACTCCAAGCTCTTCCCAGTCAGTAAAAGTCAGTCTCGTCTTAACTTTTGCCTCACCACTTCTGTCTTTCTTTTCCTTCTTTCTTCCTATAATCTCATCTCGCATTAAATGCAGCCACGGTTTGGGTTAAACATAGCTAGAGTGTTGCTATCCTTGCATGCGCTGAAGTGCTGTAAAGTAAAAGTCACCTATGAAGTAACGCTGCATCCCAGAAAAGAGACGAAAAGTACAATTTCTCACCCTCATCACGCTGCAAGGCTACAATGGCTTCAGCAACATGTGTAAGTCAAACACAGTTTGGGGTCATAATCATGTTACTTAAACATGTATTTGAGGATTCTGTGATGAAATCAGAAATTTCTAGAAGTCTTCCTGAATCCATGCAGTGATTTCCTGTAGAGAATAATGCTTGTTTTGGTTTTCATGCAGCGCTGCCTGAGGGAACCTAGATTACCAGATTTTAATAGTAATTTATGTCCACTGTGAAAATAAAACTGACTTAGGTTGTCTGTAGCTACAGCTCTGTTTTACATAGAATTATGTAAAACCTGAATATTGCAGTGAGAAAAATGTTAATTAAAACACCTACTTTTTTATTTTTAAAAAAACTCAAATATTGAAAATAAATAGGAAATTACCCTTTTTTTTACGCTACCCTGTCACTTCCTTTGCTAATAGCTGGGACAGGCTCCAACTTCCCCGTGACCCTGGATTGGATTAAACGTGCAGTAAATGGATCAGTGAATGAGTTTTTACGCTATCATGAGCTGGTTTTCCAGATGTGTCGATAGTGGAAAGACTTTTTTTCACACGTACACGGAGCAGATTCCCAGTTTGTAAAAGGATGATAGCCATTCGTTTACGTGCAGGAACTGCATCCTGAGAGCATGAAATATCCTGTGATACAAGAGATTAATGGCATCACAGCACATTAGATCCCGTATCATTCTGAAATTCTGATTAGTTTGTAACTTTGTCTCTGAAACTTGTCCCCCAGAAATCGCTCATACATGTCCCACACATATGAACGCTCACCTGCTTTTATGTCCTGAACCGCAGAGAATCATCTGATCCAAAAAGCTAAACGCTGTCTATCCCCATCCTCCTCAGAGTGGAGCTGCAAATCACAATTGTGTTTTATTGGAATGTTTAAAATCTCGCTTTTATTTTGAAAAAAAAATTGTAATAAAACTGCTGCATGTGAGACCTTAAAATACAACTTCAGTCTTTGTGCTGGACATCTCAGCTAATGGACCTAAAGGGAGACTCCAGACTTTTGTTGCTTTTGTTGCAAGATTTATTTTTAAGTTTAAGTTTTTTGGGGTTTTTTTTGCTTTTATCAGATGCAAACTGAGCTCATATTTTCCATTAAATGGCAAAATAACTCAGTTTCACCACCAAATATGTTTTTATGTTATAATTGGAATAAAATGTGGGTTGATGAGACTCACATTTGTTTGTTTTTTACATTTTACACTTTTTGGAAGCTGGTGTTTTACATAAAGTGTTGATTTGGGGCTAAATATAAAAAAGCAATAATTTTTAGAACTTTTAACAGACAAACTCAGTCAAGATGTTCAACATTAATGTCTTATTGATTGATTTGTCTCACAACCCATGTTTAACTCTGGCTATGTTTACATGTACAGCATCATTACATCATAGTTTTTATCATAAATAAGACTATTCTAATTAAGGTATTGTATATATAATGTATTCCAGTTTACATGTTACAGATTATAATCTGGTCAGTAACTGAGAGATGACTGTACATATTCCTCAGAAAACATTGTTTTCAGAGTTGTGCTGCAAAGCAGCAGCTTCTGCAGCAAAACGCTGTGAAACCTTAATTCCACATTTTACAGCCGAGACCTGAGATCTCCGCAGCTTTTCTGGATGACTTCTTACTTATTGGGATTATGGTTGCCAGATGATGCTGTTTACATGGCAGAAGCTCAGACTGAGGCTGATGTGAGAATATTACTCTGCATGTTTCTATCCCCATTGTGGCAGAAAGGAAAAAAGAGAAAACCAGTTTGTTTTGTGCAGTAAGTCACAATAATCAAACTGAGCTCTACACTGTAAGAAATCTCCACCCGCTGCTGGACATGTGGAACCGCGGCCTTCTCAGGATGGAGGACCGAATGCTGCACAGTGAAATGATGATTCAGTGGATTAAACAGGTTTTACCATATAAAACTCTGCTCTCGCTTCAGCATCAGAAACATTGTCCATGTTGTGAATAATTTTTTAACATGAATAAGTGAATGAATCCTAAATGTGATGACTTGTTTGTGTAAATGCATTTTCTATGCACCAGTTATTTCATGCTGTTAACACACTTTTAGAGAAACGAGGCTCTGAAATGAAAAAGTCAGATTTTATTACATAAGAAGTAAACGCTGTGTTCGAGTTGAGTGTCTGACTTGTGTTTGCACCGTATTTCTGCTGTAAATGGCTGAAACTGAGGTTTTGTCCTCCATCAGCAGCTTCACAGCCTCATGTGTCTTCGACTCTTTTGATGATTTTATTCCTACAACTAATTTTTTAGTCTTTCTTTTTTCTGAAACACTTTATTGATGGGAGTTGCTAAAGCTAAATGTCTGAGTGATGAAAACTGATGGACTAAAGGTTTATAAAAAGATGATTTCCAGGAGTAGAAATCATGTTTTCATAATGATGCAAAGGAAAAGCATTGTAATGTCGACCATTCAAACATTTTAAAGCAGCTGTGCAATCAAAGCCTAATTTAATTTTTACAAAAAAAGATAAATGTTTGAAAGAAAGTTTGGATTTAGAGACACAGACCCTGACAGAAAACCATGCCACCCCTCATCCAGGGGTCCCAGGGCGTTGTGAAGCCAGTATTCTGGATCCTGACCCCCTCCTGGATGACTAAGCTCCTCACACTATCTCTAAGGGTGATCCCAGCCAGCCTGCAAGGGAAACTCATTGCAACTGCTTGTATTTATTTATGATATTGTTCTTTCGGTCTCCACCCACAGCTGGTGACCAGAGGATGAAGACTGACTGGTAAATGGAGAGCTTTACCTTTTGGCTCAGCTCCTTCTTCACCACGACAGACCAGAGTCGACATTACAGCAGATCGATTCACTTGTCAGTCATGACGCTTCGTCTTTCCCGCACTTGTTTTACATATGAAGCATGTGATGGGACACCTGGGTGTTCAGGGTATTAATATGTGAACTCTAAAGAATAAAATGAAATCCATGTGGATTTCTTTGTGAAACCTATAAAATAATCCATCCAGTTAGAGAAGTTAGACCTTATTTATCCATTTCCTGTAGATTTCCATGTTTCAGCACATTGAGGGTCTTGCTAATTGCCACACAGTACCTGTGTGCTCCTCCAGACCCAAGCCCAGCCTTTTAACACCAAGCACCCATAGTATCACATAAATAAAGCCCATATTAATCCATATGAAAAACCCTAATAATACCATATAAACAAATCAAAAACAAAAGTGCAACTCAAATGGATCCAACAGGTTCTTGTCAACCTATTTATTTATTTCAGTCAGCTGTGTTGGAGCCTGGAGACAAGAAACCCCTGCTGGATACCAGCCATAAAGGACTGGAGTTTGACACACCTGGTTAGTTATTTAAATAACTTATACCATAATAAATAAATGGGGTTTTACGTGTTATTAGCATAAATGTTGTAAAAACCATGTTTGAATGAATGAAAAATACTTTATTGATCCCAGAGGGAAATTAGAATTGTAGTAGTTTTATAAATACATAAATAGTTAATGAAGGGTCTTTATGGTTCTTGTTGGGATGGTGCCGTCCACACAGGAGTCCATATAATCCATCATACACTCAGCCAAGCTGTTGATGTCCTCTCCATGAGGACCACAGAGGACACTCCAGTCTGCTGTCTGGAAGCACCATCTCAGAGCAT
>JBAMHV010000026.1:1750050-1760729 GCA_037177535.1 Pseudomugil gertrudae | reverse complement strand
GTCTGAACTTCCTACAGCCCCAACATTAGATACTGTCTGTCCACTGTCTGAACTTCCTACACACCCAACGTTAGATAATGTCTGTCCACCGTCTGAACTTCCTACAGCCCCAACATTAGATACTGTCTGTCCACTGTCTGAACTTCCTACACACCCAACGTTAGATACTGTCTGTCCACCGTCTGAACTTCCTACAGCCCCAACATTAGATACTGTCTGTCCACCGTCTGAACTTCCTACAGCTCCAACGTTGGACACTAATGTCTGTCCATCATCTGAACTTCCATCAAACCAAGTGTTGGATGCCACTGTCTCTACATAGTCTTTACTTCTTACTGGCTCAAGGTTTGATGCTACAGTTTCTGTGTTGTCTCCAATAAGTTGTTGATCCTTTATAGCCAACGTGTAAAGAAATCTATCTTCCTTTGAGTTGATCTCTGAAGCCCGAGTGGTCACATCTTGGGTTTGATATTCTTTTGTACTTGAAGCCGGAATATCAAAAACACCTTTCTGCTCCAAACATCTTTCTTGGCTTCTAATGTTTGTGTCTTTGTGGTGGCAAGAAGAACTAAGGTCTAAAGTAGATATATGTTTTTGTTTGAGATCTATGTCAGATGACAAAGCATCTATTTCCGGAACACCAGAATCTTCTTGTTTTTCTATTTCTTCATATGAAGGCTGTATTTTGCCAGCAGACAAAATACTAAGCAGGATAGTTTTGTTGTTCTGGATGATGTCTTTAGCAGGTCGAGGTGGAACAAGTCTTGATTTCAGGATTTTCTCAGATGAAACTACGTGAATGGGTAAAACTGTCTCGTCATTCATTTTCATTTTCATTTTACCGACAGAAATGAGTTCAGGTCTTTTTGGTTCTACTAAAACTTGCTCAGGTATCAGAGCAGCAGCTCCTGTCTTGTCATTCATTTGTTTTTTTATAATTACATTCTTCTTAAGCAGATTATTGTCAACTCCAGTTGGGAATTTCTTGGCCAGATTCTTTTCGGTTGCCTTGTTTCTCAGTTGCTTGTTTCTCATTGCCTCACTTCGGCTTGGATGTTTTCTGGCTGTGTCTCTTGCTTGTCTGGCTTGATTGATCATGGGAATCATGTTCAGCGACTGCGAGCGCTTGTAAACCCTCCCATGGTGGTGTTTTCGGTCATCGTGGGTCTGTATCCTGTTCCTTCGACACTTCCCTGAAAGATCACGAGGAAGAATTGGACGACCAACTACTGGTAACATTAATGCTGCTAGAGATTAGGTTGATAGTGAAGAGAAGGTGGGAATTAACCAGGTTGAGATTCAAAGAAGAATTTCTGCAGGATGAGCTTGATGACTTAGAGCTGATTTTAAAACCATCCAACCAGAGTGAGATGCTGAAGTCCTTCCATTTTCTGATCAGTTACAAATCAGAGGCATGCGCTCATTACATTGAAACATGCGTGTTAGTGCTTTTATAATAGAGTCAAGATGAATAAAATCCATTATCAAAAAAGAAAAGAATCCTACCGATACTCTCTCTGCTGCTATGAGGCGACTCCTCAGCCAATAGTGAGGCAGAATCTGTGCTGACATAATCCTCAACATCGCCCTGGTCCGTGTCTCCATTAGTGGTGATATCAGGAGAGACATCCACTCCCTGTTTCTATTAGACAGACAAGAGAGAATAATTTATCAATCAATAACTTTAAATCTCACCTCCTGAAATATCCATATCCATATTCAGCTGCAACATTTTCATGTACAGAAAACCAAACTTTTTATGAATAAATGTTTTTCCAGAAAAGAGTCATAATTAATTCAGACGAAGCTTCAGTTTGCCCACAACAACCCAAACAGAAGTTTATATAATCCGTCACACACTCAGTCAAGCTGTTGATGTCATCTCCATGAGGTTAACAGAGGACATTCCAGTCTGTAGCCTGGAAGCATCCTCTCAGAGCACCTTCCGCCTCATGGTCAGATCTTCCTAAAGGTGGCAGGGCAGAGGAGCTGTATGCATTTTTAATATTTGCATAAATAACTCCATATTTATGTAATATGTGCATGCCCATTACCTTGTCCTGTTGTAATGACGCATATACACAGTCCATCTCTTGTACTCTACAGTACCAGTCAAAAACTTGGACACACCTTTCCATTGGATTTAATGGGAAAGTGTGTTCAAATCTTTGACTGGTAGTGTATATTCTTTTTCCTCTTAAGCTGCTGAAAAATTAAGTAGTATGCTCGTGTCGAGCTTGTACTTCAACAATATAATTAAAAATTAAACAAAAATGCTACTTATGTTGTTTTTCATATTATAGCCAAAGACAACAGGTGATGAAAACCTGAGTGCCCTTTCCTTCTTTCTTAATGAAGGAGACCACCATAGTCTGCCAGTACAGAGGAACTGTTCCCATGGTGCGATAGAGGAATATCAGTCAGTTTCCAGGCTTTTAGAGCCTTGAGGAAACCCTGGGTTCTTTTTCTCTACTTAGCCCCAGACATAGGAGAGCCCACCTCAGTCCCCTGCCTCTTATTGATCACTGGAAGCCATGTTGGTGAGATTGAAGATCTTTAAAGTATCCCTTTCATTGAACTACAGTGTCCTTAATCAAGGCAGTTAGAGCAGCATTGATGGTGAATCGTTTTCCTTCTCTGAGCCTCTCGATGTTGAACCACAATCTCCTCAAATTCATCCTATCAGAATAACAGAGCATCCTGTAACAGTGCTATCTTCACTTCCTTCGATGACTCTCAAACACTGCACAAGCAGCATTCAGTACCCATCTTCTCATCTGAAGGTGGAGGGAGGACACCCTCTTATCTACCAGGGTCGTGTACAGACACTGTACATGTACTAACCCTGTCCCCATTGGCTTGTTTTTTCTTACTTACTCTTCTCTGACACTAGTTCCAAAACCCATGCCATCCATCAAGATGAGTCGGAATTGCTTGACCTTGTGCATCACATCAGGCTTCTTCCTTACCAAAGTTCCACATCCTTAGATTTAGCTTCTGCAGATGGAGGATGAGACCACCAAGCTCCCAGCTTTCAACTTCACCCGACTCACATGGAATGCAACCTTAATTTTTCTACATGATAAACTATTATTCATTCATTTCATGTTAGATTTACTGAACAAATTGGTCATTTTACAGGTAAACATCTAGATTTTTATGAGCAAAATTCCCACAGAAAATTAGTTTTCTTGGATTAAAACAAGATCAATATGAAGAAACTGAAGTTTGTGTTGATTTTTACTATGTAAACCAATTCCCACCTTCCTGACCCAGATTTCTGAAGGTAAAAAAGTCACATTTCTGATTTTCAGTGCTGGTTTTATTGGCCTCCATTGACAAGACTCAGTCGTCTGAATACCTTCAGTAAATCTTGCAGTCGGACCACCTCATCTCTGAGTCGGTCACGTTCAATCCGAATGATGTCTGAGATTTCTCTCTGGCGCTCTAATGCCTGACGTAGGTGGCCGAGGACAGAGGAAAGAAGGCAGGAAGGAAAGAAGAAAAGAGTTAGTAAAGAAAGAAGAGGTGGAACAGATAATAGGGAGTTATATTTATCTGAGAGTGGAAAAGTTTTGTGAGGTAAACATATATATTTGATAGCAATTCTTTTCACACTGATAGGGAAAAATAATATTTGTTGAGTTACAAAAAAGTTTTGAGATGAAGTATTCTGTAATATATATAATTTCTTTTTAAATATACTTATATATATATTATAATAATGTTTACACTCAAATATTTATTATCTTTGCTGTTAAAGTGAAACTTTTACTTTAAATACCATATCTTCTCTCTTCAAACATGTTTGTTTTTTGCTATCAAAGTGAAACTGTGCTCATGTTGCTTTTGGTTTAGAACAAACTGTGTCGCTCAGCTTCAGCCTCGAGTCTGCTGATGTGCCTCTCACTACAAAACTGATGTAACACATAAACACAGACACCAGTATTTAAGGTTCTTTGGAGTTTCGATCCCAGTTTCAGAGCAGACACCAGTAGACTACTGACTCTCTGTCGCCGTGTTCGAAGCTGCAAGAAGCAGCCTGAAATCCCTCTGATGGTCTGAGAACCTCTGTAGGATCCGATCCAGAGGAAATGTAAGCCGGAGAAATGGTGTCACACAGCCAATGTGATAGGAGCTGAGATGACAAGCAGGAAACCTTAGGAGTTTAAACAGACGCTGAGTGTAACGAAGCACAGCCGTGTGCACAACGTAACATGACATGCATGCACTGGACAAAGCAGGCGAGAACGCGTAGCTTCTTCTGAAGGAAGATCTAGATCTTGCCATGGTCTAGATCTAGATCTGAAGGAGCTGATGATGCTTTTGGAGGTGTACGCTGGGTTAGGACGCAGTACAGCTGAGCTGCTGCCCCCTTGTATTCAGAGAGCCACAGAGTGCTGATAAATCACTGACTCTTTGCAGACGTCAGAGTCAGTAACAGTGCAGTCTTCATGGACAGAAACCTCAGCGGGATCTGATCCAATGGGTTCGAATGCCGCCTCAACCAGAGCATGTGACATGGGTCTGTGTCTACACGACGCTTTCCAGAAAGCATTAGAACAGGCTGAACGGGGATCTGTCAGCAAACCCTTCATGACAGGATGAGATTGCTGTAGCGTATGTCTTAATGTGTCTCATCACCGTCAGTTGAGGTGGATGCTGCCCTCCCTGAGCCGGGTTCTGCCGGAGGTTTTGTCTTCCTTTAATAAGGGAGTTTTCCTTCCCACTGTCACCCAATGCTTGCTCAGGATGGGGATTGCATCGAAGTCAATATTCAATGTAATCTCATGGTTTCCCTTATCTAGACTATATGATGAATTGGCTGAAATAAGATGTGAAGCACCCTGAGATGACACTGTAACAAAGTGGCGCTATATAAATAAAGTTTAATTGAATTGAATTGAATTAATGGTGCTGGAAGCCAGATTTCTTCCGAACTGGGGGAAAGAGAGGACGCAGGGCAGCATGCACAGGGTAGGATTAAAACCTCTTTCCAGACACCAGCATTGAAAAGCTGACCATTTCTAAGAGTATGATGCCCTCGTCAAGGCGACCATGGCATTCTAGGATGGTGCACACAACATTCCCAGAAGTCCAAGCCCCTCTAATCGTTCCCGCTCAGAGGCCAAGCCCAGACTTGGGCTGAGTTACCTACTGACAGGTAACTCAGGATCGCTCCCCCCGACTGAGAGAGCGTCCATGCACCATGGGAGTTGCCACGGTTGGCCTGATAGCAGCTGCTGTAGGCATGGAATCATGGAGAACCTATGTGCTCTGGAGCGATCAGGATCACAGAGAGCCATTCCTGGTCCAATCCAGGACAAGAGGAATCAACGGGACAGGAGGGAAGGTGTACAACAACACAACCTCTGAGGCAGGTAGGCGTCCACATCCAGTGAGGGATCATCCCGGTAGCTCAGAGAGAACCACAGGTTGCACTGAATAGTTCCACACACGCCCTGCCGAACCTGACCCAGATCTGTGAGATTTGATCGGGTGAAGGCTTTAGTTGCTCTGTCAGGGACCTCCTCCCGACACGATGTCACCCGGGATGTACACAGCTCTGATGGAGAGCAGGTGTGTGTGTGAGCCCAGAGCAGCAGCCGCCTGGCCATTCCCAGTAGCTGTGCAGAGCGTACTCAGCCTTTACTGGTTGGTGTAAGCTGTCTGTAAGCTGTGAAGCTTTGTTGTATGTTTGGATCAGAACATACTGGTCCCATAGCAGGGATGCAAAAGGCTGGATCACCTTCCAAACACAGTCAGTGCTAGCCCAACATGGCGGGGGCCCAGGCAGCCCTCACACTTGCTGTGGAGGTTGGAGCCGGCACTGGCGGATATCGCTGGTGGCTGAAGAAGTCACTCTTTTTCTGAAGAAAAACAGGGAGCCAGCTGTAGGGTTCAGCCCAATTTATACAAGGCCGAGGTGAGGCTGAGCCAGTACGGGGTGTGGACTAAAGTTTTCAGTGCTACGCACATGTGCGTGCAGAACAAACCCACCAGCGATAGCCTTAATGGGCCACGCCTATATGCGATATAGAAAACAAACAAGTTTAAAGTAAAAGTTTTCACTCTGACGCCAAAAAAAGTTGAAAGTAAAAAAGTTTTTTAAGATTATTTTTAAAA
This sequence comes from Pseudomugil gertrudae, assembly GCA_037177535.1. Lineage (NCBI taxonomy): Eukaryota > Metazoa > Chordata > Actinopteri > Atheriniformes > Pseudomugilidae > Pseudomugil > Pseudomugil gertrudae. The sequence continues at coordinate 1,754,603 of JBAMHV010000026.1, read as the reverse complement.
GAAACATTTTTCTTAAACCTTAAACTATCCTATGACAGAATACTATATCTCAAAACTTTTTTTAATATCTGTATTTTCCTTACAAAACTTTATTTCCCTCTCAGATTGCCTATTTTCTTGCATTCAATAAAAGAACGAATATAAGTCCGTAGAGAACAGATGTAAAGTCTTTCTTTAGATGAAACATTTCCCAGCAGCAGAGCAGAAACAGAAATATTTATCTCTTTCAGGTTGTTAGAGGGAAGAATCTCTCCTCCATTACAAACCAGCTTAATTTAACCAAACTTTAGAATCACTTCCTGGTTCAGGTCTGTCTGTGGAAATGTTGGAAAGTAACTGAAACGCAGTACCCCGATTTTCTTCTCTTTCCACTGCAAAGCTTCCTGCAGGTCAGAGACCTCCTGACAGTAACTGGTGCTCTTCAGACGAAGATCAGACACTTCCTGACCCGGTGGGACCAGGCCAGAACAGGACATTTCAGTAGGAAGCAGCAGGAGAAAGAAGGAAAGAAGAGGAGCAACAGGAGGAAGGAGTTAGTGTTAGAACAGAATTTTCTATATCTCTTCAACGACACACTGAAATACTTAGATGACATTCTGGGTTGATTTTGTGGAACAAAACATTACAAATGTTGAAAAGAGAAACAGGTTAGGGACAAAGTTGTGGAGAAGATCAATCCAGGGTTTGTTTATCGAAGATATCGGAGACACTGAAAATCTATTAAATACATAATTACCTACAAAATTACTTGTTGAGAGAGGAGACATCAAAACTTACAGACAGACAGGAGGACATTTTATCAGAGACAACAAATAGATAAAAAGAGCAGAAACAGCTGGATCTATCAGGATGGACAGATCCAGCTGGATGCTTTTACCGTCCCCCTGTCCAGCTTCCTGTTAAGCTCCAACCAGCCAGTTAGGACAACTGGACATCATGCAGATGACTTTCTGAAGGTCAAACTGAGCATCTTCCCAGTGAGGAAGAAAGAGGATTTAAGGCTGTTGGTGTGAGTATTTACTGGCTGTCTCCAGGGTTTACAGAGAATGGTCTGAAGAAGAGAAAATATCCATCGAACAGCAGTTATCAGGACCAGAATGCAGCAGCAGAACCACACCGGGTTCCACTCCTGCAGCTAAGAACAGGAAACTGGGCTCCAATTCACACAGACTCACCAAAACTCAACAGTAGAAGGTGGAAAACGTTGCCGGTTTGACGAGTCTGACAGGATCAGAATTAGTGGAAAACATCATGAAAACATTGACTCATCTGCCTTGGATCACTGGTATAACCTTCTCCTTTAGGCTGAGCACTGCTGACCATGTGCATGAGCACAGTGATGGATGATGCCACACAGCTCACACAGACTGGCCTCCAGTCACCTAAAGCCTCATTTATAACACTGGCAAACGTACAGAAACCAGCATTACTGCCAGCCATTGTTTCAGCAAAGCGCTCCACACTGCCAGTTCATCTTTCAGGACCCGTAGAAAAGCGCTACAGAAACTACCCAAACAACGTGTTTCTACCCCTTTCTGTTCTTTAGTATTCTGCAGAAATGTTATTAATAAGAACGTTCTGTCATTGTGAAATAGAGCAGATCTACAGAAAATGAAGTGATGGTTGGATATAAAATAATAAACGTGCATGTTTTATCTGCTCCTGCTGGAGGACATGGCGCATAGGACTCTGAAGTGAGTGAATTTTCACAAACAGGCCTAAAGATCAGCTCCTGAGCCTGCTCAGTGCTGCGGAGGAACCACACCGTGTGCCTCTATAAAACCAGCCTCTTCCAAAAGGAACCGGCTGACTCAACGAGGCTGCTCGCTCCTTTTCCCAACCCGGAGCGCAGAGGACGGGAACTATGTGCACCACCGCCAGACAAACGGTGATGCAGCGGGACATCGTGCTGATGAAGGGCAGGTGCTGCATCACATGGTACTAAGTGAGAATGACCACCATAAGACAAACTATGTCCCTGTCCTTAAACCCGTCCCCTCATATCAGAACCAGATGCTGCAGCTTTACGCAGCGTGTAGAAGTGATGCAACACGCGATTTATTCACTAGTTTTTGTCTCATTTCTCCCCGACTCCTGCACCTCCTCCTTAACGGTGCTGTGGAATCATCAAGGTCTGACCCAGTACTAGAAGGTGGACCTGATGGAGAGGAGGGTGGTCTGAATGAAGAAGAGAGGCGATGTTTGGTGTGTGTGATGTGTTTTTACAGCAACTAACCGTCAGCAGCTCCTCAGTTTGCCTCAGAGTCTCTTTCAGGTCTGTGAAGTGGAGCTTCAGGATGCTGTGAGCCTGATGTTCACGCTCAAACTTCTGAACACACACACACACAGGGAGTCAGCAGCAGCACGGTGATGACTTGCAGCATTTGCACGCTGATCATGTGACCTTTTGGTTTTCACTGCCATGTCTCCGGGCCTCCCAAACCTGCTCCTCCATGTTGCTCAGCTCTTCCCTCAGAGAATCCACCTGGTACATCAGCGTCGTCTTCTCGTTGTGCAGCTGAGCATTGGAAACCATCGCTCTGCGGTACTTCTCCTCCGCCTCAGCAAGAGAGCTCTGATCATCAAAGCTCATCAATAACAGACCTCACTTCAGAGTTCAAGGTTTCACACGGTGCATCCATCATTCACGTACCTTGATTTCTCTGATTGACGCCTCTGTTTCCACAGAGAAGGAAGTGTCGCAGCTTCCTCTTCGAGATGAAGCTCCTCCCAGAGAGGCAAGCGTAGCGGCGGACAGCGTTGATGCCGTCCTGGAGCCCTGACGATGACGTATGACATCACCAACATGTCAATGAATTTTAATGACATCATCATAAAAACAACACTGTCCTGGACTGTGCCTCAATGGGAGGTAGAATCCCATTAAGGCAGGACGAGTCCACATACAGATTATTCTGGAATGACTCCAGAATCATAACATACAAACATGACCATTAAAGAGAGAAACATGGACTCACTTTATCCAAGAAGTCTCTTTCCATCCTCTCCTCCACCTAAAACATAAAAACACATGTTAAATACACACGTTGCCATGGAGACAAGACTCATCACTTGCAGGGAAAACTTTTGGTGGACTGAGAAGTGCTCACCACCGGGCTCGCACGGGCCGAACTCGCCCTAGAGGAGGTGCGCGACCCAGAACCGAGGAAACCGCTGTAGTCTGAAGGCTACAGAGAGAGAGAAGAAGAAGAAGGACGAAGATACGGTGGAGGAGCAAGAAGAGGATGACCACGAGAAGGAAGGAAGAAGGAAGAGGAGGAGAAAAGAAGGAAGAGGAGGAGAAGGTGGAGCATAGGTAGGAGGAGGAGGAGGAAGACGAGGAGGAAGATGAGTGAGATAAGGAGGAAGAAGAAGGAAGAGGAGGAGAATGTGGAGCATAGGTAGGAGGAGGAGGAGGAGGAAGACGAGGAGGAAGATGAGTGAGATAAGGAGGAAGAAGAAGGAAGAGGAGGAGAAAGTGGAGCATAGGTAGGAGGAGGAGGAAGATGAGGAGGAAGATGAGTGAGATAAGGAGGAAGAGGAGGAGAAAGTTGAGTATAGGTAGGAGGAGGAGGAAGACGAGGAGGAAGATGAGTGAGATAAGGAGGAAGAAGAAGGAAGAGGAGGAGAAGGTGGAGCATAGGTAGGAGGAGGAGGAGGAGGAAGACGAGGAGGAAGATGAGTGAGATAAGGAGGAAGAAGAAGGGAAAGAAGAGGGAAGAAGAAGAGGAGAAGGATGATGAGGAGGAGAATTAATGTTTAGAAAAGAAAAAAAGAAATTGTTTGTTTGTAAACAATAATAAATTGATTGATCTATCGGGACTGATCAGCAGTGGTTCCTGACATCAGGTCCTAACTGAACAACACAGGACTGATCGGACCAGATCTGATCTGATCTTATCGGTTCTGATTTGATCTGATCGGACTGGATCTAACTGGATCAGACCGGACCTGATCTGATCTGATCTAACCAGATCTGATTGGACCAGATCTAACCCATCACTACAGTTGATCTGCAAACAGGAAATAATGTCAGAGTCCGACCCTGAAGCAGCACCATGACAACCAGACTGATCAATATACCGAGATATAACCCACATTCTCTGATTAGTTCTGCAGAACCTGGACTTGGATATAAAGTGGTCCGGTTCACCTGGATCCAGGTGGAGGGAAAACTCACCCTGAAGCTGCCTCTACTGCCCACAGACATCCTCTCCTCATCGTCAGACACCTGTAGACAGAGAGCATGAGATCAGGACCAGAATCAGGTCAAAGTCCAGGTTCACATCCTGGTCCAGGATCAGGTCCAGGACCAGGTCCAGGTGTGCGCTGCTGGTCGAGTTTCAAGCCTTTGCTCTCTGGATGGGAGGCGTTTAGAAAAAAACTATTAATTGAATTCACATTTAGTTTAATTGAGCCAACAACACCCAAAAGTCACCACCATAAAGAAGTTATACACCAGTATTTCACCGTACTGCCTTTAGCTGTGATTACACACATTGATCATGACATTGCTTCCAGAACTTGTGCAGTGTCACCAGATTTATTCCATC
>JBAMHV010000026.1:1737132-1747818 GCA_037177535.1 Pseudomugil gertrudae | reverse complement strand
AGCCTGCAGCCATGCTATCTGCTGAGGGAGTTCAGTCATGTGATCACCATCTGTGTTTACATTCTCTGAAAGCGGACACAGCCACTGCAGATGTGAAGATCTACAGTACTCTGTCACAGCAAGGCTGTTGTTGTTTCTTTTGTATTGAAGATTCTTCATTTGTTTATGTAGAAGCTGCTGGAAACCGAATTTCTCTGAGGGAGTCATCCCAAAGTGATCAATAAAGTTACTTCTTGTCTTGTCACCTCAATAAATTTTAAGTGAATATCTATCTAATTTGGGTCATTTAAATTAAAAACAATGTTTTAGTTAATCAAATAGGAGTAAAAGTTTTTTTTAAAAACTTGAAATGAAAAAAAAAGCATAATTTGGGAATAAAACAGATTTATAGGGACCAACATTGAGAGCACACTGGGCTCATCACAGGATTTAGAACAGAAACAGAATCAGAGGAGAGATACAGACCGAAGCGTGTCTCCGTGAGGGGCGACAGTACCGCTCACTGTCCTCCTGAAAGGCCACGAAGAAGAGAAAGAGGTTGTTACAGGAGAAGAAGAGCTAGATGACATCATCATATAAAGCTGATAACACACATGTTGATGGAAAAAAACAGTGGAGATGAATTTTGTTCACATATAAATAAATAAATACAAGAACAAAAATGTTACAGAAATAAATATTTCACTGCAAACAGCGCGGGAGGCCCTCGCACTAAAGGTATCGGTTTGGCCAGTCACAGAGACCCAGGTGCTCTCAGCCTCAACCACAGACACACATGCACTTATGCATTACCTGTTCATCTATTCCAGAGTTTGTGCATCACCTGTTAGTGTAAACATTATTAAAAGATGCGTGGAAACAAAAGTGAGTGATATGAGGAAGTACGGCCACGTTTTCAGCCCTAAAATGAGTCACTTTGCATTTCCAGGTTGGGGGGGGGCAATAAAGGGTGAGGTTTTGAGCATGGTAAGGCCACAAAAAGTCAATTCTTTTAGACAAATAAAATAATAAATGCTTGCGTTTCAATAGATGCTTTGCAAGTGACGTAGGTGAGTCATGGAGCAAAACAGCTTTGAGGAAGTTTTCTCAGCTTAAAACACCATGTTGATGTGCTTTGGGATGTATGAGTATCTTTAAAGAAAAGGGGGTTTTATGGCTGCGTACCATCAGCTGGGATAACTGATGTTAGACTATGCAGTGCGTATTTATTTCAGGTAGATATAATTATATTTAGGTAGATGTAATATATGGATATGAACGAGACATAACTGTAGCTGCTTAAGTAAATATTATAGGTAAACATATAAAAGTGGCCTAAATGTGAGCAATAATAATCTGACATTCCTACGTTAGTACAGTACTTCCAGGACATGCCCACTTCCAGGACATGCCCGCTTCCAGGACATGTCCACTTCCAGGACATGTCCACTTCCAGGACATGCCCGCTTCCAGGACATGTCCACTTCCAGGACATGCCCGCTTCCAGGACATGCCCGCTTCCAGGACATGCCCGCTTCCAGGACATGCCCACTTCCAGGACATGCCCACTTCCAGGACATGCCCACTTCCAGGACATGCCCACTTCCAGGACATGCCCACAAAGCACAACATTAACAGCTTCCAGTGATTTGTAGACCTTCTAGGTATATGTAAATGTCAGGCCGCTGCAAGCTAGGCCATGTTTTACGTCCATTAGATAATCCTGTAACGAATACTAAGTATTAAGTGCTAGCTTCTTTAAATAACAGGTATGATCAGCAGGTGAAAGGCTTTCTGTGTAGTTGGTTTTAATAAAGTTGGATTTTGTTGTTGAGGAAACACGGGTAAAAGAAGCTTTCTGCACCGAGGATGCACACGTATCGATGATGCTCCCAGTGTTTGTGAACATTTCAAGGGGTCTATAGGGCTTTGCACTGCCTTTGGTACTCACGCCGAATTAATAAAACAAATTGAATGACAGGAAATGTCCTGGTAATGTTTAATAATGTCCTCCTTGTGGGTGGTATGGATCTTAGATCCTAGACACCGACAGTAAATCTACCATCACACAGGACTTACCTGATCACTCCAGATACCTCTGTCCTTCTGTTGTGTTTCTAATGTCCCAAAAAATGTCTCATTTACAAAAGTATTTTTTGACAACGCAAAGTAAAAATCTAGCTGTGATGCAATCATACTAGCAATGTTATGTATTTATGTATTATTTAAATCTCTGCAATCGCGTTGGAGCAGACAGACTGTGACTGTGTCTCAATTCAGACTGCATACTTCTAAGTGAATGAAATGAGACGCCACCGACTGTACGAGAATTACCCATAATGCTTCAGTCCTGTGTCCTGAGTGTATTATCCATATAGTGATCTGATTCTTCCACAAACAAACATGAAAATATCCTTTTATATGACATGAAGCCAGATAATTCAATGTTTATTTTTATTTACTTGAGTGTCTAAATTACAAACACGTGGAGGAGGCGGAGCCAGACGGAAGAGGCGGGGCCAGAAAAGCTCTCTTCGTCAGACACGTGTAATAAAATAATTTGTATTTTTTTGGGACACACTGCCGTCCCCGCTTGTCTGCTGGGACAGATATGCGTTTATAGATTTATTTTGAACACGTCCTCGCAGACAGTGAACTGCTGCTTATTCATTTCTATCTGGCGTGCAATGCATTCTGGGTGATTGGAGACATGAAGGATACATAGCATGTAGCTTGTTTTAAGCTAATTCAGCCCCAAACAAAGTGTGGATCAGAAGTATACTTTGAACTGGGACAGCACTTAGCGCGCCGATATCGCGTATACAGTCTATGAATCTGCACTTCGTTGTGTGCTGACTCTGAATTGAGACACAGCCTTAGTTTCTTTATGGTGAACTGGTCAGTTACCATGGTAACAAACTCATGGGAAAAACTTACCTTCAGTTCTGAATTTAAAAAGATAATAAGATTATAAAATAAGTGTTAAATAATCAAATAATTTAAAAGTAACAAATTAAAATAAATAAAATTACATAATAAATTAAATAAAAATATCAAATAATCAATCAGTTTTAAAAAAGAATTAAATAAAAATAAAGTAAATACAAATATTTTATTAATTTATTTTTGCATTTATATTATTAAATATTTATTTTTTATGGAATGTGTATTCTTTTCAGTTTGTTTTCAATCATGAATAAAACAAAATAAAAAATAACACGAACAAAACAAAGAAAATATTTTTGTAGCAAATAAAACCTGAAAAGGAAAACCAAGAAAACAGATAAACTAAAATATTTTTTTAAAAAACAAACATTTAATAAAACTGAAAAAGGTATCAAAATCAAACAGTTAAAATAATAAAAGATGCAGACGATGCAGAGAGACGTAACAGCAGCATGCAGGAACCAGACATCTCTGATCATCTACCAGACAGGATTTAACAGCCTCTTAATCCCTCTGTCAGTCTGTCTGAGCACATGCAGAACAAACAACAACAACAACAAGGATCTGGCTGATCTGACACATGAAAACCCTGCTGTTTCAGAGCTTTGACTGGTTTAAATGGGTCAAACTGGTCTAAACAGAGCAATCTCAGTAATTGTAATCCAGGGTGTGATATTCTGATATGTAGTGGAGCAACTCAACACTGCAGTCCATCACAGAGCCTGGCCTCAGAGGGTTCATGTTGTTTTCCTGCTCCAACACACCCGTTCAAACCAAATACTTTCTTCACAATAACCCGTTCATTTAAGTCAGGTGTATTAGAGCCGAGCAAAAACAGAAACCATCTCGATAGCGGGCCTCCAGGACCAGATTATGACACCAGGGATTGAGAGGAAGACTCACCGAGAACATAGTTTCTCTCCTCTTTTATTTCTCATTGCATATTCATGATTAGTTAAGCCCCGCCTCTTTCTGTGTGTTTTAACATCTCCTTATGTTGTCAGGTGTGCATGTGTCAGCTAGCGTTCGGTGCAGGGTCCTACCATCCACTTTTCAATGTGACCCCACTTATTATCCACACCATGATGCTTCTGGAGGGGGGGTACAGGAAAGAGGAAGGAAAGGATCAGATGTTAAACTTCAGCTTTAAAAGTTTAACTAGAAACTATTTAAAAACTCTTTCAGGTAAATGTGTTTCCTTCTCTGGATGCAGCTGGTGGGTGGAGCTTAGCTTAGGGGGTATTCCATCACCGTAGCAACAGACCAGGCTGGATGGGGAAAGCCGGGCTTGAATTAACACCACCTCTGAGTTTAGGCTCAAGTCGTTCCACTAACACATTCCGGCTGCTTCTAAAAAAGCTAATCCAAGCGAGGTGAACGTGGCCTGGCTATGTGGGAGTGTCTAAGCAACGTAGACGAGTAGATATGAACAAAAGTAAGCAAGACAAGTAGCTTTCATTTATGGAGACACCAGGGGATACGTGGGATTTCCTTCCTCGCATTAAGGCCTGCGTTACTTTGCAGGAATGGATCATCTGACAGACACTGATTACATATATGAAGTCGCACAACCCGTTTAAGCTGTTTATTCACTTTCTTTCTGGTCTGCATCTCTCTCATCATTAAGTAAACATAATACGCACATTCACCTGACATCATGTTAACAGAGGAAGGAAGTTGTAGAGCTCCTCCATGAGCCGCCACCTTACTGTGGTGGAGGGGTTTGTGTGTCCTGAAGATCGCAGCAGCTATGTTGTCGGGGGCCCCTGGTAGGGTCAGCCATGGCAAACAGGTGTCTGGGAGAGGGACCAGATGGACACCGGGGCCCCCCTGTGGAGCCAGTCCTGGAGGTGGGGCACGAGGGTGCGCTTCTGGTGGCCGGGTCTTTGCCCATGGGGCACTGTACTACGATGCTGGTTTATTTTTGATCGAGCTCTCATCACCGTAGCAACAGATGCTGAACGTGTTCTGGATAAGAGATCAGCGAGTATAAAAGCGCCACCTGCTGACCAATCAGATCTCATGAAAAATGGCCCGCCTGTTTTTAGAAGATTCCGTTGACATTGGTGCGCTTAGGAGAGGAGCTCGAGGAGGAGAGACAGTGTCTTTAGGGACAGATCCAACCTGTTGGACTTTCCTGATGACATACTGTACCAAAGGTACAGATGTCCAGCAGATGGACTGAGATACATTTACATGCTTTTACTTGCTCTAAAGTCATTTTAGCTCCACTGGGGTTGCTTCTGAAATGGAGGTTAATAACTGTGATAACTCCTTTTCACACACAACATCAGAACAGATCCACTGAGTTATCTACGCCTATCCGTACATTCACGGTGGAGGAATTGATATTCCAACACATAACACGCTGACATAGGAGCACATTCTTTAAAGAACTGGGAAATATGATGTAAATAAAGCATTACCAGTAATGTTTGTGCTGCAATACAGGGATCTGAGTGCTCTCAGTTAATATTGTTCCGGTAGTTATTATGGGATAATCAGGGGAACTTGCACATTAACAGAGTCCCATTTTTCTGCCAGCATTCCTTCCTGCTGTTGCTTTTAGTCTAAATTATCATTTTTAATTCTTCATATTTTTTAATAGTAGTCTGCTCCACCATGGTAAAATACACTCCTCTGCAGGGTTTGTCCATGTTTGTGATTGTGTTTATGTGAACACGCACTAATCTTAATGGGAAAACTGGGCTGAGTTAGCGAGTTGATAACCAGTTTCATAGTACAACTTATCCGGATCCTGAATGCCTGGATAGGTCAATCCAGGGAACGGAGATAAGTCAAGGCTGCGTCAATAACGCTTTGTAGTACAGGCCGCTGGTGCATCTGTTACCGTGGTTACTCGGAGGCATTCAGATAAGCCACGTAGTTGAGACCAATCAGCTCGACTTATCATGTTAAGCCAGACTTTCCCTGAATCCAGCTCTGTGGAATACCCCCTGGTCCTTTTAGAGAATAAAAACAAACATGTCTGAATGAGAGGGAGGACTAGCAAAGTTAGTCGTACCTTGTGGCTGTAGAAAAGCTGCAGAAGAAGGAAGAGAGATGAAGAGGTCAAAGGTCAATCATCAGCTAACGATACAGAGGCCAGCCACGTCAATGATCTGTAAATTATTTCATTTCTAACTATTAAATACCACATGAAGAGGCTGGTATCAGGTTTGCTCTCTGCTAATCTGTCTGAACTCACATGGACCAGCATTCTAGCTGGACTATGAAAAGGGTGGGTCAATACCCGAAGCATTCGAACCACATAAAGCAGAATCACGTTAATAACTGCATCACCAGCTGAAAGATGGAACGTGATAGAACCTCGGCCTCATATGCAGCTGTTAGAGGCTAAAAGCAGCTAACAGCATCTGTTAGCAGCTGCTAGCAGCTTTTATTAGCAGCTTTAGCAGCGGTCAGTAGCCGTTAGCTGCGGTCAGTAGCTGTAAGCTGCAGTCAGTAGCCATTAGCAGCGGTTAGTAGCCGTCAGTAGCCGTTAGCAGCGGTCAGTAGCCGTTAGTAGCCGTCAGTAGCCGTTAGCAGCGGTCAGTAGCTGTTAGCTGCGGTCAGTATCCATTAGCTGCAGTCAGTAGCTGTTAACAGCGGTGAGTAGCCATTAGCAGCGATCAGTAGCCGTTAGCAGCGGTCAGTAGCCGTTAGCTGCGGTCAGTAGCCGTTAGCTGCGGTCAGCAGCTGATAGTGCCTGTTAGCTGCTGTTAGCGGCCGATAATGTAGTTTAGCAGCTTAAAGTGGCCTTTACCAGCATTTAGTAGCCACAGCAACTGTTAGCATCAAACACGGTTTAAATTCCAGCTATCAGGGAACATTTGGCAAGAAACATGTCTATATAACAACACAACATCCAGGACCATCAGAACCAGTAGAAACCAGTAAAACATGATCCACATGCAAGCTTCTCTCTGGCCAACAGCGTAAAACACTGACATGTCTTCCAGCAGAGATCTTCAGTTCTAGCATGTGAGTAAGAAGTAGATCAATCAGAAACACAGGAGTATTGATCACCTTCCAAACATTCAGTCTTCCAACATACAGAACCAGCAGCTGATTGACAGGATTTGTCTGTAATGGAGGAACAGCCGATGTCTGATCAGTATCTATAAAGTATAGATAGTGTGTGCTGGATCAGAAGTAGTAATAAAGTTCTGATAGATCAGACTCACCGCAGCAGCAGAACCACTCAGTCACCTTCAACCTGTGCTCACATGACATGATCAGCTGATCAAACAGCTTCCTGTCACGTCCTGTCAAGTTAGCCAGTCAATCAGCTAATCAATAAAACTTGAGGGATGATAAATACTGAAGCTCACTGACCTCCTTCTGTTGTCTCTCCAGCTCCTTCATCCGGATCTCACGGGCCTCGGCTCTGGCGGCTCGTTTAGCGGCCAGTCTCGCCTCCGCCTACACATATAGATCAATATAGTAATAAATCTGTTTATTTCTATGAAGCTGTCATATTTTTAAAGCTTTCATTAGGGTTTAAATTTTGTTAAGAAATCCAGTGTATTAAAAAACACATTAAACACTCAAAAACGACATATTTACCCACCTCAGGTATAAAATACTGCCTAAAACTTGTGTCGTTTGGTACATTTTACTAATCAATGAAATGTTATCAAATCTGAACTACTTTTTCAGATTCTGGAATTTTAAATCTTCATATCAAATGTTTATATTTCACTTAAAATGATGAAATAATATTTACATTTGCAGTTTTTCTTGGTCACTTTAGTGGTTTTCTCACAACAGAATAAAGATTTACACATCAGTAAATTTAAGGATAGAGGGTAAAATGTAGACGCTAGTTTTCTGAACCCGAAAAAGTAAAAACGTTGATAGAGGAGACCTGGGGAGGAGTTTTCCTGCTACTGTATTTTATTTAACATGGTCATTTTACTGGATTGAACATTTAAATCTCCCTGCCAGTCATTTATTTTAGTTATTTACGTTGATGTTCCAAGAGCCTGTTTTAAAATAAAAGAAATTTAGACATTAGAGTGTGATAAACCTTGTTACAAAAAGAATCAAAGTATCGGTGTTGAAACAGAAATTTGGTATTGTGACAAGTCTTCCACTAACAGATCTCCGAAGTGGCCGACATGACTAAGTTCCACCAGTACAGAACTTGACTGAAACACAGCATAGAGGCGAAAATCATGGCAGCACAGGAGCAAACCTTGAGTACCGCGCCATCGAAGCTAAGATCTACCATACCAAGCAGGCCTCCAGGTGCTGACTGTAGAAAGAAACCTCTGACACAGTTCAGTACCTCACAGCAGGGTGCAAGATACTGAAATAGCCTGCATAGTGTACAGAAACATCTGTACTAAATATGGACTGGAAACCCTTAAGTCTCAATATCAATAAGAGAGAAAACATCTTCTAAGGAGTGGAGAACGAGAGCACCAAGATCCTGTGAAACTTCCAAAAAAACAGACCAAAATGGTGGTGGCCAACCAACCAGGCATAGTAAACATGTTTAAGCAGCAGTGTAGTGATCAATATAGGATGGAAATATCAGATAAAAGATAGATAATAGATAAAAAACTTTATTAATCTCCAAGGAAGAGATTCAGGTGTACGGCAGCACACAGGAAAAAGGAACAAGAGAAACTGGAGTAATACCAAGGTCTCAAGGAAGAACTGGAGAAGATCTGGAAGGTGATTACAACACTAGCACCTGTAGCCGTGTCCCCCATTGCCTTCCAGAAGAGTGCAGTCCTAGAAACAACCTAGATACTAGGTAGGACCCTCAAGCCAGGACTTGAGCTTGAGATGAACCAGAACCAGATATATCTACGTCATTTCTGATATCATCTATTGTGATGCAGTGAGGAAAGTATCTACTCTATCTTTATTCATTACATACAAATCCTTTGTTGTTAGGGTTTGAGGGGTTCTTGTGTCGCTGGGTTTCCTGGGTTGTGGTTTTCCTTGTTTCATGTTAATTAGTTCATCTGTGTTGATCTGGGTTATGTGGTTCACCTGCATCTCGTTTGGTTCTGTTTTGTATTTAAGTCACTTGGTTTTCAGTTGTGGCTCCTGTGATGGACTGGTGACCTGTTCAGGGTGTACCGCGCCTCTCGCCTGATGTAAGCTGGAATTGGCTCTATATGTATATATATATTTTTTTATTTATTTACTTATTTTTAAATAGTGCCTCTAGCACTTCAGAACAACAGCAGTGTCCAACCAGAGTTGCAGCAGTCTGTTGTTTGATTTTATGCTTGAGTTGTTTTTATTCTCTGATTTACGTCGCTTTGGATAAAAGTGTCTTCTAAGTGACTGTAGAATAGAATAGAAGATTTACAGCCTGGAAACAGACAATCCCAGCTGTCAAAGGGCGAGAGGCGGGGTACACCCTGGACAGGTCGCCAGTCCATCCAGGTTAAATATTCATATTTACTTTTCTTTTCTAACGTGTCTTTATTTATTAGCTGACTTTTTGGCATCTCTTTCATTCCATAGAGCTCATTCACCAGTCCCATTCCAGCTTCAGTATGTGGGAGACACTTTGTATCACTCAGCCTTTCATCATCATCATCATCAGTTCAGTCCTGATGCATCCATCTCATTAAACTCATGTTCTCCTAAATACTTTTACTTTTATTGTTATTTATTTAATCTGTAGCACTGTAGCAGTGAGGTTGTTGGTTCCAGTCCTGTGTCTCTATTATAAATATATATATATTTTATTCAAATAAATAATTTAAATGATTTTTCACATTGATCTGATTCCATACTGTAAATGTTTTACAGTAAATATACATGTTTAATCACTCTGTGGATCATAGACTCATCACAGCCTCATCAATAACTAGTATCGATCAGCATCTTCCTCACCTCTCTTGCTATCTGGTTGAGGGCATCGTCCTCTGCTGTCATCTTGTCCCGGTTCGGGATCCTCTTCCTGCCCGGACCCTGGGTACCCATGGTCCAGGTGAGTGCTACCTGCAGGTGCTCTGGTGGTCCGGGCACGCGCAGCTCCAGACCCACAAACCTCAGTATGTACTAGCTGCTGTTCGGTTCCGTCACCTTCTCCCGGTTCCGGATTCTGCGCTCCACATGTTTCTGTATGTGTTTGGGTCCACCGGACCGCGGTCTGGATAAACTCCGGTTCCGATCAGAGGACGGATTGGGTTAGGAGCCACTGCGTCCGCTGCACCGGGACGACGTCAGTCCCCTGCCGCGCGCCTCTCCCGGAAAACCGGAGCGGAAACCGCGCAGAAATCACCCGCAGTTCCTGTAACCGTGCTGCGCATCCCTCTGCGGTTCAGTCTCCTCTGTGATCCGCCATATTCACAGCCGGTGATGCTGCTTCCGGAAGCGTCAAGCGCGCGCGCCGTCACGCTGTCAGGTGAACCGCAGGTGGGCTGTTCCCGAACCAAGAAGCACTCAGACGCCGCATTACTGTGTGTGTGTGTGTGTGTGTGTGTGCGTGTGTGTGTGTGTGTGTGTGTGTGAGGAGGAGGGGGATCCAGGCGTCCCGGATATGACGCAGCACAAATAAACGGGTCAGGGTCGCATCACAATCCTTTCTTTATTTACCTAAAGTGGACAGTAATGAATAAAACGTTGTTAAATCCATCCATCCATTTTCTACCGCTTATCACAGGCAGATGTGCCTAGGACTGTTATCACCTAGCTCATTCTGAGTAACACAGTTCAGGTTTGTAGCCTGCAGCAGGTGGTCTTCATCCAGACAGGGGAGTGGGGGTGGGTAGGTGATCAGTGAGG
>JBAMHV010000026.1:1723764-1737032 GCA_037177535.1 Pseudomugil gertrudae | reverse complement strand
GAGGAGGAGAAAAATAATAATAAACGCTTGCATTTCAATAGGCCTTCGCACCGCCTTCGGTGCTCGGGCCTAATAAAAAACGCTTGCATTTCAATAGGCCTTCGCACCGCCTTCGGTGCTCGGGCCTAATAAGAATAAACGCACGAAATACAAGAGGCCTTCGCACCGCCTTCGGTGCTCGGGCCTAATTATACGTCGCACAGATGAAGCAGACAGATGAAGGTAGAAATCTGAAGAAGATGAAGAGCTCTGCTTTAGGTTCAGAACATGTTGTTGGATCTCCACTGAGCGCTGTTACTCTCTGTAATAAACAAAAACAACCAGTAAAACCAATGTCAGACTTTCTGAATTAGCTGGAATCAGACTGGTTTAACATCTTACTTACTGGGAAAATCTTGTGATGACTTCTTCTTCTGATGTGATCCAGAAACCTACATTTTCACATAAACACAAGATTTTACAGTTTCATCTCATTGTTTCCATGGGAACAGCATCATCTCTGTGAATATGTTGGCCATGTGCACCACAGCCAGACTGAAGTGGTTGATGTCCAGGTCTTGGTACTTATCAAACAGAACCAGACAGCCGTCCATGTTCCTTAATATACAGTACACTGTGGTCCAGTGGAAACATCAAGAAAGCTGGGCTCTAAATAAAGGCCTTCCAAAAGCAGCAGTTCTTCTGTGCTGTCACTACATTTGCCATCAACACTATACCAGGATGTGCCATCCATCCATCAGCCGCCTGGTTACTGGAGTATATTTAGCTCCGTAAAGGAGGCTATGTTTTCACCAGTTTGTCTGTTAGCAAGATAACTCAAAAAGTTATTAATTGATTTTGATTAAATTTTCAGGATATGTTGGGAGTGTCACTGGGAAAAAATGATTAACTTTTGGTGGAGATCCAGAAAAGATCCTGGATTCTGGATCACTTTGAAATTTTAACTAATATTATGGTGCTGCTTGGCAGAGGTCAGCGCTCTCAAAGGGCTTTTCTAGTTGGTTATGTTTACCTGCTAATTTTTGTACAAAACAAAATGAAGTGAAGGATGGAAAACTATGGTCAAAAGGTGTAAATAAAGGGGTTTGGCAACAAGAAAAGAGGGAAGGGATGGAAACAGCCTGTCCAAGCCTGACACCATAGAAGATGGTACTGTTCCATCTCTTTGTGCATGTCAGAATTAAACCTGGTCTCCTAGGTGCATGAGCTTCCCCGGTTTAAATCAGCAGCACTAATTATTTACTTTGCATATTAGTTAGCAAAAGTACCGAGTTGATGGAAGCAACTCAAAGCAGTCGATCTATTAACCAGGAACTCAGAGTATGTTGGATCTGTTTTCTGGAACAGTTTCCTGGTTGACAGAGCTGGTTTCCATAGCAACAATAACACACTAATCTGCTCACCTTCTTCTTGGATCCGACAGCACTCAGAGCTGCAATTTTAGTCTCGATGTCAGACACCTGGACAGGAAACAGAAGCTGATGAGTAATCACAACCAACTCAGTTTGAATGCTGTCAGTTGGACTGGGCAGGTAGATAAAGGACATGAAAAAGGAGACAAAGTGCCTGGACAGGTCCACATCACAAGAGCAATAAACTTGACCAGTCTCACATATCTGTCAGGTAACACCCACCCCTAAGGCCTTATCCAGATGCCAGACCCTATCTATTTCCCTAGTCCTGCACATGTCTGTGACTCTACCAATCTCCAAAGCACCACCCATCTGAATGGCCCTACTCACCTCAGAGTCACCACAGACCTCCCACGTCCTGACCAATACTAGAAGAATAAATAACAAATACAATCTTTTAACTGCCCCGTTATGAGCTGCCACCTTAATGTGGTGGAGGGGTTTGTGTGTCATGAAAATTCCAGCAGCTATGTTGTTGGGGGCTTAATGCCCCTGGTAGGGTCACCTATTGTAAACAGGCGTCTGGGGGAGGGACCAGACTAAGAGCGGCTCACATACCTCTATGATGAAAAAGAACATTGTAAAGGAGGCTCCCTTGCTTGGACGCAGGACACAGGGGCACCCCTCTGAAAGCCTGGAGGTGGGGCATGTGGACGAGCATCTGGTGGTGATGCTGGTTTACTTTTGATTGATCAATGCTCTGGCATTGCTCCCGGTGAGAGGTGCCGGGCAGGTGTGGGCATAATAATTGCCTGCCGGCTGGGTGCTTGTACGTTGGGGTTTACCCGGGTGGACAAGAGGGTAGCCTCCCTCCACCTTGGGGTGGGGAGACGGGTTCTGACTGTTGTTTGTGCTTATGCACTGAGCGGCAGTGCCCACCTTTTAGAATGCCCACGTGTGTACCTGGTGCCAGGACACGCGGGTTGCTGTTTGATGATCGACTTTGTAGTCGTATCATTGGACGTGAGGGCGCATCTCCTCAACACTCGGGTAATGAGAGGAGCAGAGCTCTCGACCAATCACCACCTGATGGTGACTTGGCTCAGATGGTAGGGGAGGATGCCGATCAGGCATAGCAGACCAAAACATGTCATCATGGTCTGCTGGGAACATCTGGCGAAGTACCCTGTCAGAAAGAGCTTCAACTCCCACCTTCGGCAGAGCTTCAACCATGTCCCAAGCGAGGCGGGGAATATAGAGTCAGAGTGGACTATGTTCCATGCCTCTACGGCTGGCCGCCTCAAAGCATGGAGGCTGTAGAGGCATGGTAGCTGTGGCCGTAAGGTTATCGGTGCCTATCATGGCGGTATTCTCAGAACTCGCTGGTGGACACCAGCGGTGAGGGATGCTGTCAAGCTGAAGAAGGAGTCCTATCGGGCCCTTTTAGCCTGTGGGACTCCGGAGGCAGCTGATAGGTATCAACAGGCTAAACGGAGTGTGGCTTTGCGGTGGCCAAGACAAAAACTCTGGCATAAGAAGAGTTTGGTGAGGCCAGGAAGAATGACTTTCAGACGGCTTCAAAACGAGTCTGGCCCACCATCCAGCAACTGGGGAGGGGAAAGCAGTACTCCATCAACACTGTTTACAGTGGGGATGGGAAGCTGCTGACCTCAGCCTGGGAAGTTGTGGGAGAGAATACTTCAAAGACCTCCTCAATCCTACCAATACATCTTCTGATGAGGAAGCAGTGATGGGAGACTCTGACGCGGGTTCCCTCATCTCCGGGGCTGAGGTTGCCGAGGTGGTTAAAAAGGTCCTCGGTGGCAGGGCCCTGGGGGTGGACAAGATCTGCCCGGAGTTTCTTAGGGCTCTGGATGCTGTGGGGCTGTCCTGGCTGACACGCCTCTGCAGCATCGCGTGGACATCTGGGACAGTGCCCCTTAACTGGCACTCTGGGGTGGTACCTCTCTTCAAAAAGGGGGATTGGAGGGTATCTTCAGGAGGATCACACTCTTCAGCCTCCCTGGGAAAGTCTATTCGGGGGTCCTGGAGAGGAGGGTCTGTCGAATAGTTGAATATCAGATTGAGGAGGAGCAGTGTGGTTTTCGTCCTGGTCGTGGAACAGTGGACCAGCCTTATACCCTGTTCAGGGTCCTGGAGGGAGCATGGGAGTCTACATGTGTTTTGTGGACTTGGAGAACAGAATTTCTAGGTGCAGCCGAGGTGTTGAGCGGATCCAGTTTGGGGGCCTCAGGATCGAGTCTCTGCTTTTTGCAAATAATGTGGTTCTGTTGGCTTCATCTGGTCCTGATCTCCAGCTCTCACTGGAGCAATTCACAGCCGAGTGTGAAGTGGCTGAATGAGAATCAGCACCTCCAAATCTGAAATCATGGTTCTCAACCGGAGAAGGGTGGAGTGTCCTTTAAAAGTGGGGGACAAGGTCCTGCCCCAAGCGGAGGAGTTTAAGTATCACGGGGTCTGGTTCACAAGTGAAGGGGTAGGGGCGTGAGATGAACAGGCAGATCAGGGTAGCATCTGAAGTAATGTGGACACTGCACCGGTGAAAAGGGTGAAAAGGGCT
Source organism: Pseudomugil gertrudae (assembly GCA_037177535.1). Lineage (NCBI taxonomy): Eukaryota > Metazoa > Chordata > Actinopteri > Atheriniformes > Pseudomugilidae > Pseudomugil > Pseudomugil gertrudae. The sequence continues at coordinate 1,733,099 of JBAMHV010000026.1, read as the reverse complement.
CCAGCTCAGCTCTCAATTTACCGGTCGCTCTACAGTATGTCCCTATCCTCACCTATGGTCACGAGCTGTGGGTCATGACCGAAAGAATGAGATCCAGAGTACAGGCAGCTGAAATGTGTTTCCTCAGCAGGGTGGCCGGTGTCTCCCTTAGAAATAGAAATAAATAAATACTCAGTCATCTGGGAGGAGCCCAGAGTGAAGCCGCTGCTCCTCCACAAGTGGCTTGGGCATCTGGTTAGGATGCCTCCTGAACTCCTCCCTGGTGAGGTGTTCCAGGCATGTCCCTGCGGGAGGAGGCCCCGGGGGAGACCCAGGACATGCTGGGCTAATTACAACTCACGGCTGGCCTGGGAACGCCTCGGGATCCCCCTGATGAGCTGTCAAATGTGGCTGGAAAGAAGGAAGTCTTGGCTTCTCTCTTTAGGCTGCTGCCTTTGCAACCTGACTTTGGATAAGCGGTAGAAAATGGATGGATGAATGGAATCTTTTAATTGCCCTTTTCTGCCTAATAAAACATTTAAACTGCCCACTACCACAAGATTTGAGTTGAGTCCCATGGGACCCATAGTATCCTACTTCTAATGCATGGCCCCACTATCCCCCTCCCAGACACTCACCTCTCACCAAAGACTTAACCACCTCTTAGACTCTTGTACCATTCTATAGACCCTACCCCTCTCCCAGGCAGCCCCATCCTTCTAAAACCTACCCACCGCTTCAGATACGGCCCACCTTCAGTCTCCACCCACCTCGCTCTCAGCACTCTGGACACGGGCAGCAGTCAGAGCCACTACATCCTCCAGCTCTGACAGTTCTGAATCTGTGGTTCCTCCAAAGCGGTTCTTGGCGCTCTGCTCCAGACGCCGTAGCTTGGACTCCAGTTCGTAGGACTGACCAGCCGTGATGTATACCTGCATGTGTAAGATGGCACACCTGGATAACCTGACTCAACCCTGGGGGAGAGGAGTACGGTGCTAGTGCAGGGCTTAGGAAACACACCGGATCCTGTGTGGTTCTGAGAATCTGCTGTTCACGCTGGTTTTAACTATGATTATACTCTGATAGTTCAACAGGAAAGACCATGTGGAACATGGCATACGAATTAGTTTCATGCCTACAAACCCTTTGTACATGAGGCCCCAGGTCTTATTAGACCCGGTCAGAAACTGTTCAGAAATGGACGTGAAGGAACCAGGTTTGAAACTGTTCTAAGACAGATCCGACAGAGCCAGGTCTAAGTTTGTTCCACCCATGTAGATCTTTTTCTGGTTCATAGTGTTGTTGAAAATTACTGAGCCCACAGAATGGACCCGCAGACTGGACTTATAGATTGGACCCAGAATAGATTGGGTCTGGCCCGGTGTGTTTCCCAGACCCACTCCTGTCGGAGCAGCCAGGAGGTTTCAAGGTTTAAAGCCAGACCAGACATTTAAGCATGCTTCAGACAAGGCGGGGGTCAGGCTCAGCGTTGGTGGTGGATGGGTGGGATTGAATGTTGATGTTTGAAGCTTACATTTTCCTCAAGTTCCCTGAAAGCATCGTCAGTCTGCTTTACATCAGTACCAACTAAGTGGGATCTGTCGATCGGCTCTGAGAGGCCGTACTCGACCATAGCGTTTTCTGTGGCATTAATGGTTCTCAGGACCTCAGTGGTGAGGTCACAGAGGGCGGCAGCAGTGGATCTCTGAAAGCCATGTAGAGGACAGATGTTAGCAGCTAGAAAACCACATTCCTTCTTGCAGCAGCTACCGGACTGGACGTCCACTCGGTCAAATGATGACAGAGGTCTTGGCCATGTTTTCGGAAACCCTGATATCCAAGAAGCCGTGTGGTTCAGACAGGTAGCTGCTGACCTTCACATCAACACAACATGGCAGAATGTTAGGTCATGGGGGTATGCAGCCTGTAAGTGGAAGACAATCATGCAGCAACGTCCAGACAAAGAGAGTCCACTTAAAACATGTTCTGATTTGGTCTAGAGAGCTCCAGAACCTTCTGTTTGTTTAAAGATAACAGAAAATCAGTTGTAGCTTAAAACTGAACTTTTACTGGGAAAAGAAACTCCTTTCCTGTCCAAGTAGCAACACTCACTTCACTCCATACCCTTCAAACTATTCAATATGTCTGTCTTACTTTCATTCTGGAGGAGTTAGATAACACCTTCCTTTACCCAATGTTCCGGTGAGTCATGGCTTTTCTCCCATGCTTTGAATAATAAGAGGTGAGAGGGCCAATGAGCACCTCTGCAAACATGTGTCTCAAAAAAATATAATGCATATAATTTAGGGATGTGACACGATTACAACTGGACAGGTCTGGACAGACATGGTGAGACAAACAGGCATTCACCAGAAAGAATTTAGACCAGTCAGAAGCTGGTCCATGCAAACATAGGAATAACCTGCTAACTCTACACAGAAAGATAGCTGTTCCATCTTTTTCCAGCAAAGGCTCAAACCACTGGCCATCAGTAACACCGCCCACCAACTCATCAACACTCCTCAGTTTCCACCATTGCAATACATGCAGATACGTTCCAACAATCAGAAACTCTACAAATGGATTTTATCAATCTTATCCACATCATCCAACTTCACGCCGCATAAGCTGTGTTTTATTACCTTCACCTCGCTACGAAGACATCAAGTTCAGCTGCATCCAACAACTTCACATTTGATTAAAAGGTTACTGTCAGTTTTCCATACATTGACAACTTCATCGTACTTTACAATAGACCTACACTGCTGTAAAGCTTTGGTATCAGTCAGTTATATGTTCTAAAGATCAGAACTAAAGCATACGGTGTGGCCTCCTTCCATTATTACATTCCTGTAGAACAGCTTGCCATAGAGCCTCTGGTCTACAGAGACTCAAAGAGGCTTAAGACCCTCATTTTAGCCAAGCTTTTAACTGAATAATGGTATTTTAATTTATATTTTATTTAATTACTTTATTCTATTTCACTTGATTATTTATTTATTTTATTTATTAATATCTATATTTAAGAACATTTTATGAAGTTATGTGTACTTTAGTTCTTTTTTTCTCTAATTTGTTCTTATTTTCTCTTGATGTTATTAGTATAACGCCAGTGTTCTCCTCATGGGGATCCTCCCCACTGCGGGTGCTTCTCAATCTGGGGTTGGTGCCATGGTGAAGGCCCCTGTCTGGGCTTTTGACGGGGTGGACCTCAGCCTGCATTGACCTGGGTGCTGGTGGTTGCTGTGGAGGGACCTCTATGGACATGGGGGTACTGGCTCCTGGTGTGAATGGATCCAATAATATTGTTTCTCACATCAACATCAGTACCAAACCAAATATGTTTGCTTTTCTTTTCTTTATTATTTTATTCACTAATTGTGTGAATGCCTTCATTAAGCGTTTTGTCAGAACATCTTGTAATTGGGCAGAGTAGAAACTCAGCTCAGTGATTGGTTCATTTTGTGCGCAATGAGCTGCAACCTGCTTCAGCTGTGTCCACCGGTACAAAAGTGTCTGGTTCAAGGTTCTGTAGCGGACTCAAGCCCCAAAGAGCTCACATTTAAACAAGCCATTTGCCTGTGGAACTTATGACCCCATGAAAACATGTCAGCAAGAGAGGCCTCCACCAAAACAAACACTTTGGAGTTTAGATGAAATTTCTCTCTGATTCCAAAACTTCTCACTGTAACAATTGATGACTTGTGAATTATAGTGTATAACTAGTGTACCAGAGACAAAGGCAGAAGACCCCTCTGGTCTAACGCCTCCATTTCAAAAGGCATGCAGGACAAACCAGACCCCCCACTGGTTTTAGCAGACATTGCAGCAGGAGGAAGTTCTTATACCAATGTGAGCAAATGGTAAATGGACACAACATTTCATTTTATAGGCTCACATTAGTCTTATAGCCATTGATCAGCTTGCAGGACTTTATATTTGATGACCAAACCACACAATCACATTCTAAAGAGTCATTTGTTTTTAACCCTTTCATGAACGTCTCATATTAATGTGCAAATGGTTTGTTTCAATGTGGGATCTTTGAAGACGTTGAGTTTGCTACAACTGCCAAGAGAATAATTTAATTTGTTTATGCAAAAACATGATACGTTATTAGAAAGTTAGTTGTGATGAATTCCTGTAAGAATTGAGGCCTTAATTTCTTGGATTTTTCCACATTAAATTATGTATTTAAGATAAAATAACTGTATGAAAAATTATTAATCTATTTGGAATTTTATTTCTTCGCATTTAATTTTTTTTTCTGTTAGATAGTAAAAATCAAATTAACAAAATACCCATAAAACTCTTAGACTGTCACAAACAGGCATTACTTGCATGGAAGCTCATCTACAAACACCTTTTCTCCACATAAATACTTTATTTGCAACAATGGGGACATAGTGCACAAGAGGAAGAGTTTTTACTGGGAGGAAAAAGATGTTTATTTAAATCTTTCAGCTTTTTAATATTGATGAGCCATGATGTATTTATTGGAAAACTAGATTTTTCTGCTTCTTATGAGTTTTGTCTTGTACTAATGAAGCTGTAGATGCTGTAAATCTTTGTAGAGATCTTTGATCATGTGATATTTCTGGTTTTGATCCTCTTAATACTGCATGTGGTAAAATCTGCTTAGGGATACATAAGAAGAATAACAGAGCCATCCGTGAGCTTTTCCAATGAGACATTGCAACCCAGCCACATGTCACAAACTACTGGGCTATATTATATGTGAATGTTTCTTGTGACAGTTTGGTCGTTGCCTCAGAAACATATGATCACTAATAAGGTCAGAGAAATTTCTTTTAAAATACTGCACAAAATCTACCCAGTGAAGCACTTTATACCAAAAGTTTAAAAAGATATTGACATCAAGTGTTCTTTTTGCTCTGTGCATCCTGAAACTGTTGTTTTTTCTGGCACTGTCAGTTTACAAACTTATTAAGGAAAGGTCTAACAACATTTATTGCAGATAAATGTAATAAGAATTTTATATTAATTCATGAAAAGATTATTTTTGAGTATTCTTCAAACAAGACAAATGAAAATGTTTTTTTGCTCAACCTGCTGTTATTGCTGAGCAAGTTCTATGTTCACAAATGTAAATTTTCAGGCAATGAACCCTGGGAGATTACAGGCTTTGCTGAGTCCTTAGGAAAAGACACCCAAGATGTCCTATGTTGTGTCTATCGGAGTGTGTGTAAATGATAAATGCATTGTGTAAAACTACATATCTACCTCTTTTATGCTTAAATTGAAACCTTAGGCATCAGATTGACTTTTCATCACTTCAAATATTAATTTCATGATCATTCAGGCTTCTTTGAGCATTACAGTTTAACCGTTACAGCATGCAGGCTTCATCCTGTGAATGTTTACCACTGTTAGCTTAAGACCGTTTGTATTACGACTTCCTGAACTACCAACCCTTTTTTACGCCTTTTAAACTCAACACAGACATTTATTTAGTCATTCACCTAAACTGGACACCGGAAAAGATGAGAACGTGTTGTAGCAAAGACAAATGAGAACACAGTGAATTTTTTATCCATTGCATAGTACTGCTTCCCTGTCGCCATGGCAACAGCAGATATTTAGTGACCTTTCAATCCGCATTTACCTCTTCTTCATATATATATATACATATAGTGTACTAGCACATCCTCATAGCTGCTAGTACAGTAGTGGTCTGGTAAAATTAAGTGATTTTAAAAACAACTTGATTTAAAAGTTTTTGTAATATTTCTGTGGTTGAGAAGGTCGATGCTAGAATTAATAATAATCTCATTTATCTCATTTTCTGCTCCAGTTGTGTCACATTTGTCCAGATGGACATAATTCTATTCTACCATCATTTGGCAGGCACTTTTATCCAAAGCCACTTACATATGATAAGCAGTCTTTTTTAACTATAGTTATTATCTTAATATGCATGTCCTGTGGGTGGGAGGAAGCCGGACTACCCACATACATGAGGAGAACATGCAAACTCCACACAGAAAGGCAACTAGACAAACCTCCCCAGCCTGGGATTGAACCAGCGACCTTCTTGCTGTGAGACACAGTGCTAACCACTGCTCCACCATGCTGCTCTAAACAGACAGACTGACAGGAGCGGCTGGTATAAGTGGGCTAACGGGGCTTAGTCCTCCCTGGATGTCTCAGAAAAGATGAAAAAAATAATACATGAATGAATATTTTTTTAAAAACTGTTAAAAGGTTGTTCTAATTCTTGATTAACCAACAATACGTAGAGCAAAACTAATAATAACACAGAGCAAAATTTAAACAAAAACACCTAATCGTTTAAAAATGGGCTAATTATTTACAGCCCAAGTGGATCAACACAGTTTCACTGGAGTCTGCGTGATTGACAGGTAGTGTGACACGCCCCCTTCATTTACTTCTTGTTTGGCCTAAATCTATGCAGCCCCAGTGGGAGAATTTCAACCAATGATGATGACTTGACGTGAGTGAAAGAGTTCTGTGGAGCTGAACTGGAAGCAATGGCTGTAACAGGAAATCCACACTGGATGCAGAGGTCTGACTGCGCGTCCGCTCAGTGCTGCAGCATCATGATGGAGCAGTCAGAAGCTCGCTTTGAGGAAGCCTGGCACCTAATGTAGTTTGAACTGATGCAGAGATGTTTTCACAGTTTAAGGCCAGTTTCCCCAAAACACAACTGGATGTCACACTAACATTTTGCAATGATCTGCAAAGAGAAACTAAAGGATGAACTGATCTTATAGGGTGACCTAAATCTGGTATATGGTAATGGGACATTTTTATGTTAAAATGTGGTCCGTTTGGCTCAAAAATATATGTTAGCTCTCCCACTCAGTGTGACCACAAGCCGTCACTGCAGACTGACATTACTGGTTGGCTACTGGTTCTGTGGTGGCATGTGATTAATGTTTCAAATGAACAAGCTGATCACATTTCATTAATTGTCCGCTTGGTGGACCATGAGACAGCTGGATAGCGGTGGATCAGTTTTTATCTCATCTGGACCTCTTTGTCAGAATCAGAAACATGGAAAATCTTTCAGAGCCAAAGCTGAGCCATGCTGAGGGAGCTGATCACAAACAGGAAAATGGATGGTTTCAGTGCTGCTGGAACAGTTACAGTCTCTAAGTTCTGGTTAGGAACCATGAACCAGGTTATGGTTGTGTATGTGATGTGTATGAGAATCTGTAAAAACTATCTTCCTACCTTCTGAGCCTCTGTGGGCATCTCATCGCTGGACGAGCTCAACTCTTTGTCCTTCAGGGCGTCCAAAGGAACGGTGCCACCCCGGATGCTGGGCAGACATTTACCCACAGAGCGAGGCCTTTTCCCAGCCTCGTCTTCCGAAGAGAGGTCCTTATCGCTCAGATCCCCGGCCAGCTCACTCAGCTTTTTCCTCAACTTCTCTTCCTCTGTGTTACCTGGCGAGGTGGACACCTGCAGGAACACAGAAGATCTAAGCTGAAACGATTGATTAATATGTCCTCATCTTCCTGTTTTTATGTCATCACCTCATCAACAGGCGTCATCTTCTCTTCCAGGCGGTTCAGCAGACTTTCAATGGCCAACATCCGTTTGTTCAGTTCATTTATCTGCAACAAGAAACTGATGAGCAAGTCCCTCTGCCAGGATTCAATAAAACTTTATTAGTCCTTTCCTCATCCTCTATATTTGTTTGTCTTTCTTCACTACTGTTCAATGAAACTATTAGTTTTCTCCTCCTCTGACAGTGCTGAATAAGACTTTCCTTCAGACTGTGTTCAGTAAAAATGTAGGTTTTCTACTCCTCTTCTATACAAAGACTTCACTGTCACTGATTGGCTGTGTTCTTACAGGTGGGGCTTGACCCAGGTTCTCCTGAGAAGAGGTCTTGCTGTTTCTCCGGCGGTGGGGGGGCTGTTGGTAGGTGGGGGGATACCTATGGTACTCTTCTTCATCAGAAGTGTCGACGTATTGCTGCCGAGCTACAGAGGAGCTGATCTTCGACAGAGAACGTGTCCGGATCATTCGGTTCTCGCCATAGTCATCTGATAACACAGCACAAGCACACAAAGCATTTAAACACAACAAGTAGACCCACTTCTACTGTCACAGATGTTTGTTTTCTGCTTGACTTTTAAAATAGTTTGTTATGAAAAGCTGCAGTTCCTGTAGCAGCCAGTAGATGCTGCTTCACTAAAATAGATCCATCACTGCTGCTGTAAGTTGTTCACATGTACACCATTCTGCAAACTCATTGCCAGCTACTAAATAAAATACTCTCTGTTAACAGCTGAGCTCACTTTGTTGACTAAAAGAAGAATTTATTTATTTATTTTATTTATTTATTTTAAAAAACGTCTTTCTGAGACTGCCAGTCACAAGATGTCGTACCGTGTCTCATGGCGTATCGGTCCAAGCTCTTCCTGCGGTTAGCTCGATGACTGTAGTGGTCATAGTCCACATCATTCTTATAAAATCGATCCTCCTGCATCTGCTGCTCAACACACAGTCAGCAGTTCAGGTGACACTTTCTCTGACTCTTTATAGTGAAGATGTGTCTCTATTTAGTCGACAGAGAGGTTTAGAGCTGATATCTGGTGTTGAGGTGTTAGAACAGGATTTACCTGCATGGATGGGCGACGTGAATGAGGAAAATACTCCTCAGAGTCAAAGTCCATGGGGTGAACAGAGAGGAGGCGTTTACTCTTCCTCATCTGACAGAAAAACACATCTCTTTTAGCCACTGTGTAGTAGGATTTATACAAACTTCCAGCACTTTTCTGTTTGTACCATTTTGTAGCGCTGAGCCTCTGCCTCTCCGGGATCATCTTCAGTACCGTTGTACACATCTGCAAATAATACATTTAATTTCATTCAACAAAAATGCATTAAAATGCTCATCTGCTTGTTTCAAACACTACATCTGTATTTTATAGACCCCATGGGGATGTGGGGGATTTTAAATCTTCCATGTCTCCTGGGGGCTTCGTAGTTCATCCATTAGGCTACCTGTATGCTTATTCCAAAGAATGGTAGCTGGAGCCTATCCCAGCAATCACTGGGTACACCCTGAACTTAAGTAAATGAAAAAGATCTTACCGTAGATCTTAGATCTGACACTTACTTTAACCCTAACCCGAGTACACACAATACTTAGATTTAAGTTATGTTTGTATTTCCCTGGAATGACTGAACCAAGTCTAAGTGCATTTAGTGCAGCCTTTCTCAAAGTGTGGTCCCCGGACCACTAGTGGTCCGTGAGCGCCCCCTGGTGGTCTGCAAGGCGAACAACATGACAATCTGAATCTATATGAATTAACTGAAAACGTTGTCACACTCAGTTTTGCGACACCAAACCGTCT